>OZ029922.1:27992460-28249960 GCA_964023275.1 Norana najaformis
GGAGGAAGGTAGAGGAAGAAGGAGAGAGGCAGAGAAAGAAGGAGGAAGAGGTAGGAAGGCAGAGATAAATGGAGGTGAGTCGAGAAAGAGGGAGGAAGGTAGATGGAGACGGAGGCAGGCATAGGCGAGTGAGTAACGATGAAAGAAACAGAGGAAGAGGGAGTAAAGCAGAGGAACTGGGAAGAAGAAGGAGGAAGACAGAAGAAGAGGGAGGCATAAGGACGAACGAGAAGTAAGGGTGAGGGATTTTTGTAAGAGCGAGAGAACGAACGGAGAAGAAAGAAAAGGGAAGATAGACGGGGAAATGAAGGAGTTCGGGTGGAATAGAGGGGTGGGGAGAAGATGGGAAATGCGGGGTGGCGTGGTGGCGGGAGAAATCTAGTGGAGAAGCGGACGTACGGACGGACGAGCTGGCGTCGTTTGACCGAGCCGCTAAGTCCTCTTCCGGCGAGATAGCTGTCCAATTACTCGGTCGCCATGGCGACGCGAAATCGCTCGAATTACGGACCGTAATGAGGACTGACGGGCAGCGACCGACTGAGCAGACGAACGCGGTAAGCGGCAGTCGGCGTCCTCTCGCGCGCGCGCGAAAGATGAGAATGGAGTGGGCGAGATATCGCGTGACTTGGCACGCCGACAACGCCGTCGTTATTCGAGGGAAGGGATGGAAAGGAGTGGGAAGGGGGTGGCGAGTAGTCGGGGGTTGGAGAGGAGACGGTGGGAGTGAGGGGAGGTTTGAGCGCGCTTGCATCGTCGTTAATAATACTCGCGTCTTTCATCCGGTCGGGGCCGATGGAAAACGCGCAGACCCTCGATGGCGTCGTTTCCGCTCGGAGGAGCGGAAGGAGGGAGGGAGGGAGGGTGAATGGGGAAGAGAAGGAATATGGGGTGGGATGGCTGGTTGGTTGGTGGAGGGTGGGGGAGATGGAGGCAAGTGAGGAGTGCATGTGACAGACGAGAAAGATTGGAGACGAGTCGCGGAGAGAAGAGGATATGAGGAGGAGGAGAGTGAAGAGGAGATAGTGGAGGATGAAGAAGAAGAGGAGGAATGGTGAAGGAGGATATCGTGAAGGGTAGAGGAGGAGGAATAGAAAGGACCTAGATCGTGAATAACATAGTAGATCCAAAGAATTTGGACGAGGAGTAAACTTTAGGAAAGAGGAAAGTTAAGTAAGGACGAGGACATGTACCGAGGATTGAGGAATAGAAAGAGAAATTAACTAGGAGGAGAAGGAGGAGGAGGAGGAGGAGGAGGAGAGCACAAGAAGGATCGGGTTATGACCTGACCTTCTGAATATTGACCTGATTGCGGCTTGGCTTTGGTGCGCCAATGGTTGATGCCTTGTGCATTAGACACCGGCAAGTTGGAAAGAACAAGAACAAATAGAACAAGGACCATATGCACAAGAAGAACAAGAACAAACCAAGAACAACAAAGAACAAAAACTACGAGAAATGAAAACACAAGATAAAGAACAAGGAATAAGAAGGAGAGAGTGAGGAAGAGTCTGAGAAAGGAAGAAGCCCACGAAGAAGAGGACGATAAGCTGACTGAAGGAGGAAGGAAGGAAGGAAGGAAGGAAGGGAGGAGGCTGAAGAGGAATTACTTGGCATCTGGCGCCTTTAATGAGACGAAGGCTCTCGCAACTCGATCAGCGACGATTTCGCATCGTTGTCGACCTGAGAGAAAATATAATTGCGAGTATTAGGACGATGCACGGCTTCGCCCGACCGAACGACCGTTCGACGCTCGGGGCTATAATGGCGCGGACAAAGGGACCGATCGCGCTGCCGCAGTGGGGATCGGTCGCCCCGGCCCCCGCAGCCCCCTCCCCGGCGGGAAATATGAGAGCCAACAAGACGTCTAATCCCCGGAGGCGTGCATTAAGCCCGTCGGCCGATACAAGTGGATTGGATTGGCCGCGACTCACGCCATCTCTCCCATATTCGTCTCGTTTTGGAGAAGCGGTGGCCCCGTTGCGGGTTGACGGTCATATCGCACCGGGTGCAGTAGGATTCCTCCATATAGATGTCGGGGGTGATATTTTAGCGAGAGAAAGGTCGGATTAGTGACTATTATCAAAAACGTAGAATAAGTGTGAGAAGTTAGTAGATTTGTGCGATGATTTACTTCAAGCCGTAACTTCGGATTTGATTAAACGTGACGCCAAGACTTAATTTGGGATTCATTCACTTAAATGAGGAAGACCATAACTCGACAGTCACGTGATTAGGGTAATCTAGCGGTCGGGCCATAACAGAAAAATATTCACATCAAGGAATCTGTGCCAATGAGTATCCTGGGCACGAGCCCTTATATGCCGAGGCTAAGAAACATGACGTCGCTATGCGTAATACTTGTTCCAAGCTCTCACGGTTTACTTAAGGGCTACCCTTCTTGCTTTTATTTTTGTTCTGTTTCTACTTGTTATTGTTATCGTTGCAGTTGTTGTTGTCGTCGTTGTTGCTGTAATCGTTGTTGTCGTCGTTGTTGTCGTTGTTGTTGTTGTTCTACTTCTTCTTCTTCTTCCTCTTCTCCTCCTCCTCCTCCTCCTCCTCCTCTTCCTCCTCCTGCAAGACACTAATGTTGCAAGAAATCTATCAGACACTTTACATGCTAAACGTCATTCGAGCGTGAAGGTTCTCCTAACTAAACGCAGTGTACTTCAGTCACAATGTCTGAACATCTTGCGCTACATAAAGCTCCATCAACTTTGACGAATTTCATACCCTTGGGTTTCGATGCCTACTCGACTACTCATTCCCGACCAGATGCGATTGTCCCTTTCAGTTGCCGCTGACATCCCGGTCTGTGTACGGTGCGATGGCAGTCAGTCGTTTGTTGCGCGCGCGAAATTAGGCTGCAACAGACGAAGGCGAATATTTGCCGACATCGTTATGTTATTAGAACTCGACGCAAGATGGCGTCGCTCGCAATCGATGACGCTGCTTCCGCCTAGCGACTTCCGGTAATCTGAGCACCGCACGATATGACGACGTCGAATTATGTGGCGCTATTAGGAGTGAGCGAGAGAGAGCGTAATAAACGTCGTTCTTGTCAGATGCAAAGAGGATCGTTAAAGAATCGTCGATTTTGAGATTGGCGCGATATAAATTAGCATTAAAAGCGTGGAAATATGATGCCGATGGCAGCTTGGATCTGTGCTGCGTTGCTTTGAATAGCGTCTAAAGGCGCTACACGAATCCGGCGTCACAAAAAACGCACCTAGTGACGTCTAGGGTGTTTAAGTTGCGATGGGAGGTTCGTTTCCTTGAGGTTTATGACTTCACCGAAAGGAGTTTGGAGAATTTGCTGCACAGACTGACCTTACGATAGGTAGAGTTCACTGGCAGATATAAGACCCATGTCGTATATTTCTCACCCCATTGACTTACCATTTCAGGTAAGATAAGGTAAGACAATACCTTGCCGTATCTTACCTGACCGTAATTGCAATTGTAATGAGGACAATTAATATAGCACCATCAGTAGCAACAGTGGCGGATTTAGCTGGAGGCGGTTTGCCCAGCACCCCTTTTGGATTCCGGCGCCCCTCAGAGCACACCCTGGCATGGTGGACTGCGAGAATGTGGGGCAAGCAAGTATGGATGCGCCACTGAGTAGTGAGCTACTTCTAGGGTATTTTACCAAGTCAATTGTGAAGCAATTACTAAGAGTTATGTAACAGGTGGATTTTCAATTGCTTTTTGAAAGCCTGAACACTTTTGTCTCCCTGAATAGATGCTGTAAGGCTGCTCCACGCACCTGGGCCAGCGATCGAAAGTCCCGGTCACCCATTTTAGTCTTAGTTGCATGCTTTATCCAATGCGGTATTGTCTTCTCTTATGTCTTGTGTTACTCTATCATATGCCATGTGTTGTATTACCTAGTGTTGTCTTATTTATTCATTCTTATGTTGTCTTGTGTTGCTTTATGTTGTCTTGTGTTGCTTTATGTTGTCTTGTGTTGCTTTATGTTGTCTTGTGTTGCTTTATGTTGTCTTGTGTTGCTTTATGTTGTCTTGTGTTGCTTTATGTTGTCTTGTGTTGCTTTATGTTGTCTTGTGTTGCTTTATGTTGTCTTGTGTTGCTTTATGTTGTCTTGTGTTGCTTTATGTTGTCTTGTGTTGCTTTATGTTGTCTTGTGTTGCTTTATGTTGTCTTGTGTTGCTTTATGTTGTCTTGTCTTTGTCTTTTCTAGCGTTGTCTCTTCTGCTCTCATATTCTGCTCTCATCTTCTGCTCTCATCTTCTGCTCTCATCTTCTGCTCTCATCTTCTGCTCTCATCTTCTGCTCTCATCTTCTCCTCTCATCTTCTCCTCTCATCTTCTCCTCTCCTCTTCTCTAATCGTATTCGGACAGTTCAGCTTCTGAATCCAACAATACCGCACCGTTTGACCTGCACCTTATTCAGGGCACCGCAGTTAGCGATATTAATATTCCAAATTCGTTCTTACGCACTCCTTAACTCGCAATTGCACTGGGCCGCACTTATCCACCGCCTTCCTGGATCCAGCGCCGAGTGCCACTGATCTATCACAGCAGACAGCATCTCGACCTTTCCTTCATTCATCCATTATTGATCGTCTGCTTCTTGGAGGCTGACTGTCCGTCGTTGACCTGACGTGAACCAAAGAATTTCTGACAGTCAGCACAATTAAATTTGTCGGCAAAGTGCCCGGTGGCTTTCATGTGGACATCCAGTGCAAGTGTTACCGATGGCACCACGTTGTGTTGCGTCGTAGGACATAGCACCGCAATGCCTATCCATGCCAGGCTAATCCGATTGCATTCGTAACGAGTTCCTTAACTCCGTGCAGTCTTTATATATATATATATATATATATATATATATATATATATATATATATATATATATATATATATATATATATATATATATATATATATATATATATATATATATATATATATATATATATATATATATATATATATATATATATATATATATTATATAGGACACTACATATATATGGGACACTAAATACAGCTATATCTGTACACTTATATTGTTGCTATATATATATATAGCAACAATATAAGTGTACATGGAAATTTGTTATATCTGTACACTTATATTGATGCTATATATATATATATATATATATATATATATATATATATATATATATATATAGCAACAATATAAGTGTACAGATATAGCTGTATTTAGTGTCCTATATATATAATGTATCCTATATATACATATGCAGTTATGCAGTATACATATATAGGACACATTGATGTATTACATACGCCAATCTTTCTGTGCGTATTACAATTACATAGCGCCTTTAAACTTAGGTTTAAAGTCTAAAGACGCATCTCTTTCAACTTGCCATCATGTACCGTATAGCCTGCATGGCTTCTGGTTTCTCTGACCTATTGCAATTCCACCCTGATTCTCCAAAGGATTATGATTTTGGCTGCGATTTTGACTTGAAGCGACCATCGACTGATGCCTTGGACATTATGATAACGACACAATAGAAGTCATTAGATTAGATTAGAGTGGATTGGATTGGATTTGATTTGATTGGATTAGATTAGATTAGATTTAAAGAACCTCACAACGGCGAATATATCTTGAACTTTATCAGCTATACATGTACACTTTGTATATACAAGTTCATATACATTCATGCATGGGTGAAGGTATATCGTATATATTTGTATATATGGTTGCATGCATAAAATTTGTGTGAATATATATATATATATTTATTTATTTATTTATATATAGACTTAACTAACTTCATCGACAATATTGGCTGTTGAAGTTTATATTACCATATATGGAATACGTGTGAATATATTAAGTCTATATACACCAATAGCTACTAAATTTAATTTATATACATGAATGTACATGGAAATTTGTTATATAAAATGAAGTCATAATAAGTTAGTTCGTTATCTAGACACACGATATAGCGCCTTTTAAGTACCTCACAAAAGCGCTGCATATATATTAACTGCTGAAGTTTATCACTGTTTCGTCTCTGTTTAAGCCAATGGATAATATATAAATTGCCTTTCATATATATATATATATATATATATATATATATATATATATATATATATATATATATATATATATGTCTCTGTGTGTGCGTGTGCTTGTGTGTGTAGGTGTGTGTGGTGTGTATGCCTGTGTGTGTGTTTCCTCAAATATTTGGGCGTCCGATGAGATGTGCACCGATTTACCCCGGAAGGACGAAGCACGATTATTAGTTCAGTATCTATGATTCATGGAACATATCTGTGGGTCATCGCGGAATGTCCCAGAAGACGCCTCTGGCTTAAACGAATGCATGAAAAGGGACGAATGGCAGATTGCTGCGTTTATAGATGAGAGAATGGATTAACCCTATAGGCTGCCTAATGGTGACACTGAAATCCTTCAGATATAGCGTTAAGGGATCGAAGGCTTCGAAGCTCCGTCCATCGCCTTTGCGTTGTGCCTAAAATGCGATATATAAATGAATGAACTTGGTTATTTATGTAGCGTCTTTTAGAACCTAACATTTGTTAAATGGTGTTAAATTATTATGGTGTTAAATTATTATTATTTGGAATTGCGACCAAGAAATGCAAATACGTGGACCGCTATGTCAGAGTACCTAAACATTTATATACCGCCCTTTAATTTTATTGGCTGCTATTGGTGTGCGGGGTGCGCGACATTCTAGTGATTATGAATATAGTGTGTTGAACTGTCAGTCTTAAGGACGGGGGTTCAAATCCAGGTCATGGCAGAAATTTATTTCTATATATCGGCTCCATATGTCCCCAGAAAGCTCAGCTCCAATGAGTACATTGACCGTACACTGTCAGAGGGATGATCAGGTGGCGTGGGGGGGAGAGGGCTGGCCACCCATCTCCATATGCCGAGGCAAAGAAACTGAAGTTGCTAATGCTTCATACCAGTGGGTTCCTCTGGGGCTAGCTTATGGGCTATTCTTCTTGTGCTTATTTCTCCTTCTATGTCTGTCGGTCTGTCTCTGTGTCTGTGTCTGTCTGTCTGTCTGTCTCTCTCGCTCTCTGTACACCTGCCTGTATCCTCTCTTTCATTCTACCGGTTTGTGTGTCTATGTGTCTGCCTTAATGTTTGAACTGTCTCTCTACCAATTAGCCTATCCGTCCGTCTGTCTGCCTGTCTGTCTGTCCATCCGTCCGTCCGTCTGCCTGTTCATCTGCCTGTCCGTCTGTGTGTCCATTTGTGTTCCTGTCCATCTGTCTGGCTATCCGTCTGTCTGTCCTTCCGTCCGTCCATCCGTATGTTGTCTGGCTGCCTGTGTCTATCTGCTATCTGGAGGAGTGGCTGCGTGAACGGAACCGGAAAGGCCTTTGGACATCCGGGAGGGATAGCTTCGATTCGTCCCATGAGAGGGCGCTGCACTGTCGGTCGATTGGCGGGGACCAATTATGGGAAGACGGGCGACGGATGAGGCTGAGGCGTGCAGTTCGTGGCCAGAGAGGCAGGCCAATAATATCTCAACTCGGCCGTAATTGGAATGCCAACGAAATGGAAATCCTGTTCGGCGATGCGTGAAAGATTCGTTGATGTAATGCGTGGAACAGCTGTAAATGTGCCGAGTCTGTTTGGTAGGTGCAACGCGCGGAACATCCGTTTGTAAGATGTGTGGAACGCTATGTGGGAAGCAATGTATGCAGCATTTGCAAAATGTGTCAGCAATAATGACATCACCAACACCACCACCATCACCACCACCACCTACAACAACAACAACAACACTACCACCACCACTACCACCACCACCACCATCACAACCTCTACCACCACCATTTCACTATAACCACTACCGCCACCACTACCACCACCTCTGCCACTACCATCACCACCTCTACCACCAATACCACCACCACCACCACCCCACCCCAACAACCACCGTCATAATCACTACCACCACCATAAGTATCACCACCACTACCACCATAAACAACACCACAACCACCACCAAACCACCAACACGACCACAACCACCACCACCTCCACAATCAATATGATCACACAGAGCGTGTAAATACACTTGTAATTGTTTTCTGCTCAACCACTAAGAGTGATTTATTTCGCAATCTTTGTTGATTTCGTTCGATCGCAGTCAACGACGGGTCCGCGCCACCAGAATACCAATTGCACGCGACCAGCGCCGCATTTACCTCCATCTAGCGACCGTTTCGCCGCATCGATTGGTGTCCAATGAAACACACAGGCCGCGTATTCTTCCGCGCCGAGCGCACGGTATTCTTCCCTTGCTAGATTAATGGCCGGCCGAATCGCGCACACTACTAATTAAATTTGCGTTTTATCTCGGAACGCATTGAGCGCGAAAGCCGCTCATATTAGCGTCGCGCTTTCGCAAAATTGTCGTCAATCCTTTGAGACCGCGAGGCTACGAGTTAGCGAGACGTGTAATTGTGCTGATGGTTCCAAATGACAGGCGACTGGTGCCAATTAAGGGACGGAATTAGTGCCAAGTGAAGCAGTTCTCTCTGTTGGTCGACTCGACTTGACTATTAATCGTATTTGTTGAGTATTTTCGGGAAGAAAGGGCTATCGATTGGGTCATTATATAAAGCAGGTGATGCCATTTAGTCGCTACGACGAAAGGTTGAAGGAATTGCTGCGTGGGCTTTCCGCGACGAGACAAAAGAGTTTGTGAATACGGCTTTTGTCTCGACCTTTTGTTGGTTGGCCGCCTGTCAATCAAAGGAGAGTGGTTCTGTAGGAGACAATCATCCGTGAACTGTTTTGTTTGAAGTGCGGTGATCCGCTTCTGCCGGAACTTGGGTTTTTTGTGGACGGGGTTCTGAAATAGTTCGACATGCTTGACTGACTCCGAATTCAATGTTCTGCATCGATAATTCATTTTGTTGTTGTTGCATTTTGTTATGACTAATATTATGTGTTGCTTTGACTAATCTAATCTCTTGCTCTTACTAATCTAATCTGTTACTTAGATTATTCTAATCTTTTGCTCTGGTTATTCAAACAGAAAAACAACTATTGTTTTATCGCGTATCTTGTCGTCTCTTCTCAAATGTGTTTGCGGTACCTGATTTTCGGGGTCTTGTTATCACCAGTCGGCCGCGATTTCTTTATCTTCAGCGTTTCTTGGATGTCTGCTATCAGACACAACATATGCTGGTCACTAAAAGATCTATAAAGCGTCGTTTAAGAGAGACCGGATGACATGGACTTTGACTTAAAAGCCCTCTCGAATAACAGACCAGATGCCCAACGGTTCTTGAGCGGAGCGCATCGCATCAATGATCAAGTGCTCTCCGATTGGTCGGAATTTTCAGCCAATCAGAATCGCCGTTGTTCAGACAATGGTCAGCTCGTTTGGAACTTGCCGCAGGAGAGGCGCAGAGGGAGGAGGGAGGTGTGGAGAAGGGAGGAAGGAAGAAGAGAAGGAGAGGAAGATGGAGGATGGCGGCTAAGACTAAGTCGCTTTCGATGTCTCATTTAGATGGACGAGGAGTTGGAAATCTGAAAATCATTTCTAATACGTCTTATCGTCTCTGGATGCGTTGTTTGGCGATAGAGCCCAGGGGATAAATTCAACTGCCTGTCTGCCTGTCTGTGTGTCTGTCTGTCTGTCTCTGCCTCCATGTCTGAGTGTTTATTTCTCCGAGTGTCTTCCAACACATGTATGTATTATACATTTTCAAAAGTACAATGGGCATTGTATATATTATTTATTAATTTTTATTTATGAATCGACACTATATAATGACTTTCGAGAGAAAGAGAGAGATGGAGAGGAGAACCAGATAAAAAAAGAAAAAAGGTAAAGGGAGAGAGAAAGAGAACAATAGAGAGAGAGAGAGAGAGAGAGAGAGAGAGAGAGAGAGAGAGAGAGAGAGAGAGAGAGAGAGAACCAGAGAACGAGAGAGAGAGAGGGGAGGGGAAGAGAGGGAGAGAAAATACAGAAAGGAAGAAAGAGAAAGAGATAGATGGATAGATGGATAGATAGATAGATAGATAGATAGGTAGGTAGGTAGAGAGAGAGAAAGTTGGAATAGAGATCTCTTCCTCCACCCGGTGCCTTCATAAAATTCCCAGACGATATACCCGCCTCTCCATAGCATCCATGTCCCTATTGTTTTGTCTACTCAGTAGCAGCAGCAGCAGCAGCAGCTGAAGCAGCGCCTGATGCTCTCGATGCCGCATCTGGTCATCGGCGAGGTCAATAATTCCAATAGCGACTCATTAGCCGAGATTGTTTCCTTAATGAACCTTTGAAAATGAGTCATTCCAAATCGATGGATATGCGCGAAGGATACCAAGTGAATATCTCAAAACGGCGTTATATAAATCGTCCACTTCGCACTCAGTTCAACTGCTTTGTCTCACATCTTTTAATTGCATTGTATTAAAGAACGGGAATGGAGAGAATTGAAGAGATGATGAAGAGAGCAAGACTGCGATGGTTGGGACACCTGCACCGCATGGATGAGGACAGAATCCCGAAGCAGGCAATGGACTGGACCCCAGGCGGGTGGAGAAGGAAGAGAGGAAGACCGAAAAAGAGCTGGAAGAACACGATCACAAAGGACCTCACAGATGGAGGACTGACGTGGGAGGAGGCTGCCAGAGCTGCTCAGGACAGAGAAGGATGGAGAACCTGTATCGCCCAATGTGCGCCAGCACGTGGAGGGACTAAGGTCTAAGGTCTAAGGTATTAAAGAAAAGAAAATAATCTAATGTAATCTAATCCTATCCGATCTAATCATATGTAATCAAATCTAATCCAATGACTTCTTTACACTACGGAGCTAATAGCGTCGTTACTAGTGTAGTCTCTTTTATTATGTAGACTAGGGTTCTCTTCAATTAATCCTCTTGTCCTTTCTGGTTCTCGCTCTTTCTTTTCTTTCTTTCTTTTCTTTCTTTATTCTTTCTTTATTCTTTCTTTTTTTTCTTTCTTTCTTTCGTGTGTGTCTGTCTGTGTGTCTGTATTCTTCTTCTTTCTTTTCTTCTTCTTTATTCTCCTCCTCCTCCTCCATCACCCCTTAATTTTCTTCTTCTTTTTTCTTCTTCTTCTTCACTTCTTCTTCTCCTCTTGTTGTTATTGTATAGTTGTTGTATTTGCTGTTGTTTTTCTTCTTTCTTTTCTTCTTCTTTATTCTCCTCCTCCTCCTTCATCCCTTAAGTTTCTTAATTCGTTTTCTTCTTCTTCTTCTTTTTCTCCATCTTCTTCTTTTTCTTCTTCTTCTTCTTCTTTCTCTTCTTCTTCTTCTTCACTTCTTCTTCTCCTCTTGTTGTTATTTTAGTTGTTGTATTTGCTGTTGTTTTTCTTCTTTCTTTTCTTTCTTTTTCTTCTTGTCTTACTTCTTCTTCTTTCTTTTCTTTCTTTTTTCTTCTTGTCTTTCTTCTTCTTCGTCTTTCTTTTCTTTCTTTTTTCTTCTTGTCTTTCTTCTCCTTCTTCTTCTTCTCCTTTCTTTTCTTTCTTTTTTCTTCTTGTCTTTCTTCTTCTCCTTTCTTTTCTTTCTTTTTTCTTCTCTTTCTTCTCCTTCTTCTCCTTTCTTTTCTTTCTTTTTTCTTCTTCTCTTTCTTCTTCTTCTTCTTCTTTCTTTTCTTTCTTTTTTCATCTCGTCTTTCTTCTTCTTCTTCTTCTTCATCATCATCATCTTCTTCTTCTTCTTCTTCTTCATCATCATCATCTTCTTCTTCTTTTTCTTCCTCCTGCTTCCCCTCCTCTTCATCTTCTTCACTTCTTTCTTTCTTTTTTATTCTTGTCTTTCTTCATCGGCTTCGTTTTCGTCTACTTCGTCATCTCTTCGTCTTCTATCGCGTCTTCATCTTCATCCCTTGTTCCTCTGCTTCTGTATCGACGAGACGGCTAACCGGAAATTAATCAGGCGACATGTGCGCTGCATACACATGCGTCCGCTTCCGTCTCCCTTCATGCGACTCATCATAGCCGCCGCAAAGGATTATTTACCGTCGACGCAAATCTCGCTAGCCAATCCGGTTATCGCTAATGACGTTGGGCTGGTTTTGGGCTACGTCTGTTGGGCGGTCGGGGGGTCCTTAGCAACCCGTGGGGGCCGAGCCTTCCCGATACATCCACTGCTATCAATTAGACGCAGAGCTCCGACTCTTTTCCTCCGTCGCCCAAAGACAAATCAAATTTGGCATCCGGATGCCTTTGAAGTTGCTCCGATCCGTCGAGTTTCCTTGGGGAGCCTTGGATCATTCGTGCCTACCTCAGCAGCCCAATGACCGTTCGGGTATGATCGATGACCAAGAGCTCGGACGCTCCTTCTTTCGTCCGAACAGCACCCCCCTTCTCGGTGCCTTGATTAAGTCTCACAGCTTCGGGGATGAATATTCACACTCCGGTCGTGGATTTTCGTTCAGTTCGGCGCTGCCGAAATGTGCGCCGGCTGCTCGTCGGTTTGACGGATGATGTGTCCGCGGAACGCGCGAGTCACTAACTCGCCGCTAGGGGCGGCACAAGATCGGCACATGCAAATGTATTTTGACTCGGAATGGGAAAGGGAGGGGTGAAGTACGCTGGGTGGCTATTTAGAGCAAGGCAATTACTCCCTCTGTAGTGACTTCCGTGTTCAGATTGGTGCCAGTCCCAAGTCAGGATAAAGGAAGAGGGTGATGCTAATCATCTTCGTTTTAACACAGTGGGTAACCGCAAACTACTACTACTACTACTATTCCTGTTTTGCCATCGCCACAAAACTGTGGTGGTGGTGGTTATGGTGATGGTGATGATGATGATGATGATGATGGTGATGGTGATGATGATGATGGTGATAGTGGTGGTGGTGATGATGGTAGTAGTGGTGGTGGTCAGGGTCGGAAGCGCCCCTGATGAGTTTGTTCTTGAAGTGGCGCTTTATAAATGCCAAATTACAATTACAATTACGATGACGATAATGATACATGAACGAAAGTACTGCGGCTTAAAAGCTCGTCTTCCGTAAAGCTCTTACAAGACTGCTGCATACTTTACGGTACAGCCGAATGAAAAGCACCCCGACGCTACGAAATCCGAGATAACACGCAATCGGCGCTAAATGAATGATTTCTCTATCGCGTGTCTTGGGAGGAACTCATTAAACCGCGTAATCCCGACGTCGATGTTAAACGGCTCACTGTTCCAACAACCGCCTTTCAGAATAATTTCCATTTCTATCTAAGCTCCTGTCACCAATAACCGCCGTCTCCCATCTGCGATTCACAATGCCCTTTAA
This sequence comes from Norana najaformis, assembly GCA_964023275.1. Lineage (NCBI taxonomy): Eukaryota > Metazoa > Annelida > Clitellata > Crassiclitellata > Hormogastridae > Norana > Norana najaformis. Next base: position 28,005,733 of record OZ029922.1, read on the forward strand.
TCCTGATAAGAAATCGGTCGCAGCTGGCTACTGCTGCTGCTGCTGATGCTGATGCTTCATCCGGTTTTATTCTTAATCCACAGCCTCCCCTCGTAATAACCTTATCCAGACCCGTCGGAGCGTGAAGGCAGTCTTCTCCTAATGCAATCGCGGTATCGTCGTCGTTCGCCGAAGACTGTGGCGTGTCCTATTGGAGCGGGCACTTTTCCATTTTCCACCCCGCTGAGCCGCCGGCGATGGTCGCAGAGAAATGGGCAGATGAATAAATGATATTTTCCCTCGCTCTGGTCTTGGACGCGTTCCCATTCCGATCCGAGTCCCCCTGAAAGATCGATTTTCGCCCGAATCTTTTGTCGGGGACGACCGCAGCGGACGGCTGAAGCAACACCGATAAGTATTAACGATTTCGCTCGCTCGCGTTGTGTTTGTATGTTTGCGTGGCTATGAATGTGGGCTTATGCTTTAGCATGTGTTCGTTCATGTGTGGTTGCGTACGCGTGTGTTTGCCTCGCTGTTCAAATTTACAAGAACGTTTCGATATGCTGTTGTTGAGGAAATCATCTCAGCTGGTTGAGTCGTGCATATTTGATGCGAGTGGTCAGGAAGTAAATAGACAAGCAGTGTCTAGCTGCATAGCGTAGCCATAGTTGCTTACCGTCAGGCACTTTTATCGGATTAGAGAGTGCTATTATGCACCACTGTTGTCTGTTTGGTAGCGCGCTTAATCTGTAATCTAACGATTTAGGGTTCGCACCTGCTGATGGACGTCGCGAAACGATCCTGGACAAGCTATTCGCGAAGACTTTCCTCGCGGCTCAAATTCAGATTTACTGACATTAGTAACACATGCACACACTGTGACACACACACACCTTTACCTCACTTTCCAGTTCATTCCAAACTCCACCCCCATAACCGTCTAACTGTCAGCCTACCTGACTCTTGGATCTTGACCTGGAACCGAGCCCTTCCGGCCTATCGATTTTGTTTTGACTGAGCGTCTGTAAATAAGCTGGTTTCCGCGACTAGATTTCGCTGAGCGCTCTAGAACTCTCGAGCTTACGATTACGATTGCACACACACAAACACACCCATACAAACACACACACAAACACACAAACACACACGCACACAAACACACAAACACACACACAAACACACACAAACAAACACAAACACAAACAAACACACACAAACAAATGCAAACACACACACAAACACACACGCAAACACACACAAACAAACGCAAACACAAACACACAAACACACACAAACAAACACAAACACACACAAGCACACACACAAACACACACAACAATTACTAAGGGCCCCTCTGTTGTATGTCTGTCAGTGGACATCAACTGTGGCCAGTAATTTCACGAGGTCAGATACTATTCGGGGTCAATCCCGGTGCGGTCAGTTCATACAGGGGTCATTGCGTACGCGGCCATCATTTCTTTAGCGCCGTAAGAAATGACCGCGCATGGACTGAACATTTCCGGGCGATGTCATCCGCCTTGACCCACCGCCATCGCTAATGCATTCTTTCCATATGGAACCCATCGGAGAACTTACAACATTAACGACAAGTTTTCAATCCTGTCATACGATGATACACCATCGGAAGGGTCAAGAGGTCAATGTATTTCGGGTCATCACAGACAGGGCCGCCTTTCTTATGGGGTAGGAGTTCTTAGATAGCGAATGCGGATAAATTATTTATACTTGGACAGAGCGCGTTGTCGTGTGATGTTCAAAGGATCGGGTATTATGCGCTGTGGAGTGACGTGAAGGCTTGGAAAGCAAGTCTAATGTCACGTATTGATGTGTGATATCATTTTGTAAATGTCCGTCTCACATTGATAGAAGGCTACTTACTTACTTACATGATTGACTCATTTTCTGAGGTTTATTAAGGAAACAGTCCTGGCTAATGAGTCGATATTGGAATTACTGACCTCGCCTTTGACCAGCTGTTGCATGCAGAGCTTCAACTGCTCCTGCAAGTGGATGCTACGGAGAGGCGAATACTAATGTCTTACTTACTTACTTACCTACCTACCTTCGTACATACCTACCTACCTACCCACCTACCTACCTACCTACATACATACATACCTACTTACTTACTTACTTGGTTACTTACATACCTACTTACTTACTTACTTGGTTACTTACTTACGTACTTACTTACGTACTTACTTACTTACTTGTTTACTTACTTACTTACTTACGTACTTACTTACTTACTTACTTACTTGATGATGTCGATGAGTTCTTTGCCCGAAGGCAGGTTCATTGGTTTTATGCCACCCGGGGATGAGATGAGTGAGGTGGTTTCCAGTTGCCTTCCTCACAGACATTTGTGGGTGAGCAACTTTTCCAAGGTTGCTACGCAGTGGCTTGAACTCGCGACCTTCCGGTTACGAGGCACAGACCATACCACTACACTACCGCGTCCCACACTTACTTACTTACGCATGCATTAATCAGAGTTTTCACTGTAGTATGATGTGACAAAGTTTCGTTGCGAAGCTCCTTGTGGCCTTTTGGAGACCTGCTGAGCACCAGCACAGAGATAAGAGTTGGTAAGCTACGACTAAGATTGTTCTTATCACAGTCAATATTCCTTGTCCACTGTTTCTGCAAAGTTTGTCTTCCTACTGCTATTGCAAATACAATAGTTAAGATGCTGACCTAGATATCTATTCATGCATGACATCGCAGTACACGTGGACTCCTGTGGCTTGGCCTTGCTCGTGTCCCTAAGCGCTGGAGGACAGTGAGCAGGCCAGGCGATCAATTATACAATCTGACGCCAACTGTTAGGTCGTGAACCTCACCTCTACTCTACGCTACCTCCAGTTTGTCCTCCTTCTTCGTTTACTCCCCCTCCGCATTGGGCCTGGCGGTCGCAGCAGGGTCAGTCAGAAGGTGAATCAGGTACAGTGGTCGTGCCACCTACCGGCAGGTATGTGAACGAGTAACGATAAACTAACTGTAAAAAGATTCTGCTTAATTTAGCGGTCGAATTGAATGTTTGTCTATGTGTGCGTGCCCATGCATTTGTATGTGTGTGTATTTGTATGTGTGTCTGTACCTGTGTATGTGCATTTGTATGTGTGTCTATGCATGTGTATGTGGATTTGTATGTGTGTCTATGCATGTGCATTTGTATGTGTGTGTGCATGTGTATGTGCATGTGTATGTGGGTATATGTGTATGTGTATGTGCAGGTGTATGCGTGTGTGTATGCGCATTTGTATGTGTGTATATGCATGTGTATATGTGTGTGTGCATTTGTTGGTATTTGGCTGGTATAGGCTGATGCGAAATTAATGGAAGGCCTTTAGGTGCAACTGGTCAAGCGCGAACTGTTGACCACAACATGTAGCACTGGACAGGAAAACCACTTTGTCCAGTCATCACGAAGGCATTGCAAACATCTGAAACGACCACATACGATCTGAGCAGCTTCATTCTATACATATACATATGTATGTATGCATGTATACATAATGTATGTATTTACGTATATACATATAAATACGTGTTTCGTATATGTGCAAGCATATGTATACTATACATATATGTGTTTACATATATACATATGTATATATTTACATATGTATATATTACATTTACATATATTACATATTTATATATAATTATATATTACATATATATTATATAAAAATTGTCATATATATTACATATTTATATGTATATTTTTATGTTATGTACATATAAATAAATATTTTTATATTTTATGTACATATAAATAGGTGTTTCGTATATGTGTAAGCATATATATATGCATGTTTGTGTGTATCTGCATGCATATATATATATATGTGTGTGTTCTTTAAGTTATGTCTGTTATCAGTAGACCCTAGTGTTGGTAGAAATCTCATTTGTCTGCCTTTGTCTCTCCAACTTGGATTTCGATTTGCAAAACACACTATTATCGCCACCACCACCACCACCACAACCACCACCACAACCACCACCACAACCACCACCACAACCACCACCACCACCACCACCATATTCGTCACCACAGCCTTTATCAATTAACTAGCGTGCGGATGTCACTATGTCTATCGGATGGATTATTTTTGCCCAATACCTTTCAGCTCGTTAGGCTGACACACATTTTGGCAGAAGCACACACACGACAACAACAATCGGCAACCGTACAACGTCTTGACAAGACGTCAATTTCGCAAGATGATGCACAGGGATTCGATTCCCGAACGCTAAACTCAAAGCTAAACACATTTCACACGGCGGGCAAGATTTGTTATCTTCGTGCCAACGCACCCAAAACAATTTATACAGCGAACGAGGCGGCATTTTCTATTAGGACAGTCTAAAAAAGTGGGGTAAGGTACCAGCACCCCTGCCCCAGAAAATTAAGCCCTTGCTGGAGAGATCGATCGGTATTTGGCCTTTGTAGGGAGGACCAACGTCCACGCCACGGAAGCACTGTAGTTTATGCTTCGATAGACTGGGACTTAGGCCGAAAAAGAATTCATGGAGATTTTATCGTCCATACGACTCGCTATACTGCGCGGCTCCCCAGGGCAACAGAAACCGTTGGGTACTGGTTCCATGCTTCTGGAAGAATGACCGGATGTAAGACTGGTGCCAGACGTTGATTTGTCGTGGCTACGGCTCCGAATAGATTCGCTGGAGACCAGTTTCATGCTAAGAAAAGATTAATTTGTCCCGCAGAATTGAATTGAGACTCGATGTCCAGGACCAATTGGTTCTGCGCCGTCAATAAAATTGCCTTCCAAGCTGTAAAATTTACTTACGTTGGGAAGAGTATGAACACTGTTCATGGCTAACGCGGTCCGTCAGGCTAACATGATTGAACCTAATAGTCTTATTCTATCCAAAACTGGTCAAAGATTTGTGTTTTTCGTGCCTTTTCGAAAACTGGTCCTCATGTATGGAATTCACTGTCACGAACTTTAGGGGAGTATTCTCTTTTTCATGTCTCATTTCACAAACAATCGAAGACTTTTCCAATTCCAGCCACTTGTGCTTTTGAGGTGAACTCATAAATTAGCGCGATGTAAATATCTAATAAATAAATAAATAAATAAAAATAATAATGCTGTTAAAAATAAAATTAATATTTCTTAAATCCTCATGGATCATATCTACCTCGGGACAAAAACATAATAATGTTGTTAAAAAATAATAATATTTCTTCAATCCTCAGGGATCATATCTACATGTACCTCGGGGCAAAGATTAAAAATGATAATATATGAAGAATGATAGTAAGAACAATAGTGGCTTCAAATGTTTAGCGACATTTTATGGCTGCCATTACCGTTGATGCCGACCTTACCTTGCCAGCATGTATTCAGGTCATTTGACAATTATACAGAAATATGAAAGATAATAATATATGAAGACAAATAATATAGTAAGATAATAATATAGCAAGAATAGTAGTGGCTTCCAATGTTTAGCGACATTTTATGGCTGACATAGCCGTCGATACCGACCTTATCTTGCCTGCATGAATCCAGGTCATTTGACGGTAGAAAGCTAGAGAAATCTGAATAGCAGAATTGGAACATGTTTTAAAATGTCTAAAAAGCTGTTCCTCACATTTTCCATGTTTAACGATATCTTTTGGTTGCCAGAGCCGTTCACGTCTTCATTTATATTCAAACAAGAGAACCGCCGTTTGCATGCAATTGAATGATACGTGGTCGAAATCGTAATAATAATAATAATAATAATAATTATAATTATTATTATTATTATTATTATTATTATTATTATTATTATTATTATTATTATTATGACGATGATGACGACGACGACAATGATGACCTGTAAGATGATTGCAATGCATTTAATACAGCTTCTAAACAATTCATTTAATTAAGTTATTATATTGCAAGAATATTTAAAGGTAAACACATAGTATGATACGAAACTTAGCATAATTATTATAGTGAAAAACTAAAAACTCCACAATATGAAAAGAAATCGAGGCAACACCCGAGCTACAGATTACGACGCATATATAATAAGCAGGAGTCGAGGCGTGAGACTAAAGCCTTCTCTAAATAGCATCCTAAACAACTGTTCACTTAGGCGCACAGCTGTCTCTGCAGCCTGATTCAACCGATGTACGCCCATCCCCCTTCCTCCTCCTTCTCTATCATTTCCTCCCCTCCTCCTCCTCCTCTTCCTGCTCCTCTTCCTCTTCCCCTCCTCTTTCTGCACGTCTTCCACCTTCTCCTCCTCCTCCTTCTTCTCCTCCCCTTCTTCCTCCTCCCCTTTCTGCTCCTTCCTCCTTTTCCATCATTTCGTCCTCCTTCTCATCCTCCTCCTCCTCCTTCTCCTCCTTCTACTCTTCTTCTTCTTCCTCCTCCTCTTCCTGCTCCTTCCTACTTTTCCATCATTTTCTCCTCCTCTTCCTCCTCCTCCTCCTCCTCCTCCTATTCTTCCTCGTGCTGGGAACAGAGGACCTTGGAGACGCATCAATCTTAATGAAGGGAGGAGCCATTTCCCGAGCTGCCATCCATTCGCCATGAACATCCACGAAGTCGGCCATGCATCCTCGAGGCAATGTCTTCTTTGCTTCCATGCGATGCCTTTGTTCCCGATCCAGACCAGCTCATCGACCGCACCGTCAATCATGTCTAGTAGCACATGCACATGCTGGCAAAGTCGGCACAAATGTAATCATGTAGTCTATGCTAGTGTAGTGAATACACGCGATGGTAACGCCAACGTAGTCTATATATATTATATATATATATACATTTATATTATATATATGGCAATATATATAAAATTGTCATATATATTACATATTTACATATATAATTGTGTATCATAGATAATATTATATATAATATCGCCTCTTATATATTACATATTTATATATAATTATATATTACATATATATGATATTATATATAAATAATGCCACTTATATGTAATACATATTTATATATAATTATATATTATATATATGATATTATATATCAAATTGTCATATATTACATATTTTAATGTATCTATATATTATTTATATATTACATATATATAATTGTCACTTATATCTATATTATATATTTATATATAATTATATATTATATAATTAAAATATATAATACTGCCATGTATATTACACATTAATATATAGGTATAATATTACATATACAATTGTCATTTATAGGCTTATATAATACATTTATATTTATGTATCAGTGTAACCTATATTAGGTTTTGAATAAAAATGTAGTTCATGCCAATATAGCACATACAGGTGGAGTCTAGCACAATATAGTCCCAAACCAATATTGTATATTTATCAATGGCGTACTTATGGATATATGGGTATGTATATAGTTACCAATTAATAGATGTATTAGTATTCCAAATAATAGATGTATTAGTATTCCAATTAATAGATGTATTAGTATTCCAATTAATAGATGTATCAGTATTCCAATTAATAGATGTATTAGTATTCCAATTAATAGATGTATCAGTATTCCAATTAATAGATGTATTAGTATTCCAATTAATAGATGTATTAGTATTCTAATTAATAGATGTATTAGTATTCCAATCAATAGATGTATTAGTATTCCAATTAATAGATGTATTAGTATTCCAATTAATAGATGTATTAGTATTCCAAATAATAGATGTATTAGTATTCCAATTAATAGATGTATTAGTATTCCAATTAATAGATGTATCAGTATTCCAATTAATAGATGTATTAGTATTCCAATTAATAGATGTATTAGTATTCTAATTAATAGATGTATTAGTATTCCAATCAATAGATGTATTAGTATTCCAATTAATAGATGTATTAGTATTCCAATTAATAGATGTATTAGTATTCCAATTAATAGATGTATCAGTATTCCAATTAATAGATGTAATAGTATTCCAATTAATAGATGTATCAGTATTCCAATTAATAAATGTATTAGTATTCCAATTAATAGATGTATCAGTATTCTAATTAATAGATGTATTAGTATTCCAATTAACAGATGCATTGGTATTCCAATTAATAGATGTATCAGTATTCCAATTAATAGATGTAATAGTAATCCAATTAATAGATGTATTAGTATTCCAATTAACAGATGTATCAGTATTCCAATTAATAGATGTATCAGTATTCCAATTAATAGATGTATCAGTATTCCAATTAATAGATGTAATAGTGCAGTGAACACCAGCGTAGCCTGAATGTGCGTACATACTGCGATGCCACTGTCAATGAAATGTAGAAAGTGTCAGTGCTCAAACCAATTCCCCGAAGTCGGCAAGAAGTCAGCGAAACTGGACCAATGAATTTGTGCTCGGTATCAGTTGTCATATATCGCTCACAGACGTTTTGTGACCTGACACTAGTGTCTACTGATAACAGACATAACTTAAGGAATATATATATATATATATATATATAATATATATATATATTATATATATATGCACATACACACAAACATGCATATACATATGCTTACACATATACGAAACACGTACTTATATGTATGTTTACATATAAAGGGCATTGGATCAACCGCACATTTAGCAGTTTACATATAGGGCAGAGCAAGAGGGGCAAGACCGTGTCTTTCGTAATTGTAGCCGTAAACTCGAGATTTTTACAGCGCCCAACGAAAGCTAAGTCGCGGGAACCAGCTTATTCACAGGTGCTCAGTCAAAATAAAATCGAAAGGCAAGAAGGGTTCGGTTCCAGGTCAAGATCCAAGAGGCAGGCAGGCAGGCAGGCAGGCAGGCGGGCGGGCGGGCGGGCGGGCGGGCGGGCGGGCAGGCGGGCAGGCGGGCAGACGGGCAGGCGGGCAGGCGGGCAGGCAGGCAGGCAGGCAGGCAGGCAGCTACAGTGGGTGATCTTTGGAAATGGATCTGCAGGACAGATAAGGGGAAGAAGAGGTATCAGGCTAGGATCAGCGGAAGAGAAGTTTTTCAGTTTGGACCTTTTGAATGAACTTTTCTCTACTATAAACATATGTATAGTGAATCAGCTAAACGTGAGGACTTAAGGCTGAACCTCTAAAGGCTCAACGGAAGTGCGTAGACTTCTCTGAAAGACCTTCTATACATGACTCGCAACAAAATGTGGACGTACAGTAGCGTATGTCCACACTGTTATTGCAAAAACATCCATAATAGTGTAAAAAATCAGCTTAACAAAGGATGTAGACAATTTGATAAAAAAATTTAAAGAATAGGCCTAGTTTCAAGTCTTCGATGACCACTTTTAAATTCATAGTTTGTCTCATCTTTATAGCTTCCCAGTAAAAATCCGGTAAATTTAAAATATTTTCTGCTGAAAATTCAGAATTTAAGAAACTCTGATGCAAAATTGTGTAAAATTCTTTGGAAGATGTTTTCGCAACAGCACATTGTAGTTGCACTACCGCACAAATTAGACTATCGTTGAATACAATGTTTCTCGAAAGATTGAGCTACAATTGGCCAACGCTGTTCATCAATATTATTTACATCCTAAACAAGCGAGCTAAAGTTGATCACAAACACTTATGCATAGAACAGTCGCTTGACCCACTCCAGGTCTAAGGGTCGTTGTTGAACCGATCGAAACCGGTATACCAGCCAATAACAATCTTTAGTACCTCATTACGGAAGCGTGTCCAGTGGTTATTGTTTCAACACCCGTTGTCACATGTTAGTGCTATCGATCAAGAGCCCAATTACAATGTTGTTCCTGGTCGACGTCTCATGAATCGTCGAAACTGGGTCAATACATGGAACTGGGCCCCGTTCTTGTCTATTCTCTGTAGCCAGGTCAATACTTGTTGGCGACACTCAACGATAGATCATCAAATGAATATATTATATGCAGGGCCTATATATATATACATATATAAAGTGTGAATACACGTGTTTTTCTTTAGCGACCGTATGACCTCGACCCTGCTCATTTTTCAATGAACTTATCGGGTGAGATCCTTCACCACGAATGCCTATATATATAACATGATATAATATATTATATATAGAAAAAGCTATTATAGATATCAGCTTTTCCTAGTTTAGGGAGATACAATTCAAACTCTGAAATAGGTTCTAACTGCATAACAAGTAAAACTGAAGTCACACAGCTCTGTAATAATTTGTTCATACATCTCTGTAGAAGAATAAGTTTTCTGCCTCTTCTGAAAGATGTGGCATGGTGGTCGATTCCGTTACGCACCTTTTCTGTAATCCAGTGATTGCGGGTTTGGACCTGCTGAGCAGACTCCGTGTAACAAACCCCGGACCAGCGGCGTAATAACCCTGGGCCTTCAGGGCCAGCAACTGCCGAGGCCTGGGCAAGAATTTAACAAGGGGACCGGCTCACAGTCTGATAGATTAAGAACTATTATAAGACGGTCTATCTATCGTGCCCGCAAATTAAAATTAAGCCTCTGCTCTAGACACACATTATCTCTCGGCTCAAATTAAGATTTACTGACCTTACGCCAGTAATAAGTGCCACAGATAACAAATGAACTGCGGAAAGGCGGCCAAAGATTACTTCCTTTCCTCCAATTGTAGAAGTGCCCTGAATGCACCCAAAACATTGAACCAGGTCAGCAATTTTTGTCAGTGATCCGTACCTGTTTTCTTATGCAAAATACAGTTTCCTCTGGAACTGGGTCAGTGTATGAAACGAGGTCAGTGTGCCCCAACTAGGCCTTTGCATGAGATAATATAGGGCCAGTGCAATTACAATGTACAGCGCCCTTTTCTTCGGCCTCGGCTGTGCTATGGCGCTATATAAATTGTCTTGTTATTATTAATTGTTTGTTATTACCTGTAGTTGTACCTTGTTTAGCGGTTGAAATGAGTCAACGCAAAAAACTGGGCCAATGCTTTCTTATAGACAGTGGCGTGAATTCGATACACTGTTATCTCTCTGCGAGCTCAAAGGTGTGTATACCCGTTCTATCGATTATCACAAGCACTACCGGAGTGCCACTATTAACCGAGTATCATAAAACAAGGCGGATCGCAATCTGCATATATAGGAATACCGCAAACACTATTAGACGCCAACCAAAACACTATTCATTACAACAGAAAACACTATTACTGATGGTACAAAACAATAATATCACATAAACATGTCCTCTGTAAAACATTCCTAGACATTGGAATAGAATCACCCAACAGAACAAGCAAAGCGCAACGATACGAATATGTTACAACTGGGGCACGGTAGCATATTGGATAGAGCGTTCGGCTTGTAACGCGTCGAGTACGGGTTCGAGCCTCCTCCCCTGAGACGGTTACTGTGTAGGAACCTTGAGCAAATCACTCACAATTGCTCAGTGCCACCGATTGATGCTAAGCCATTACATAGTGGCGCCTAATAAATTCAGAGATAGTAATAACTTGATAACGGTGCTATCCCAACACAGCAGGTATGTTACCAATATCACTACCATTTACAATAGCAGCGCTAATTGTAACACTACCAACGTGTTACAACTAAAACGATACGTTACATTAACCGTGCTAATTGTAACATTAGAAACAGCACTTTCCGTTACACTGGAAGTGCTATTCATATCAATGACAGCAATTACGTGTTACAGCTGAAACAATGCGTTACACCAGCAGTGCTATTCATAACACAGCGAGCAATAACGACAACACGCGGTGCTATTTGTAACATTAAAAACACCTGGCACCGGAGTAGACGTGTGCAACATACTCACACACTCATCAGGCGCTATATCAATTCTCCGTTACAATACAGCTGAACCGCATAGGGATCGATCCGTTAATCGCAGCTGTAACTCTCAATATGGAACTTTAACCCCTGCTCCGTGATGAATGGGGTGAGGGTTAAGCCCTCTGGGGTGGAAGCCGTCATAAGCGAACGGCGTGCGAGGCTTAGCGACTTAAAATCCGGGCAACACCGACCGGAAATGGTGACCCTGCAATTTAGGCGACGGCTGGACTCTTCGTCGTCCATTTGCGCTCTCTATCACTCCTGTCAGGGTTCTGGCGACTCCAATTACTCTTGTCTTATGAGCGCCGGCCCTTCGAGGAATTGCACTGATGCTCAAACCACACACACGCACACACGCACACACACACACCTACACGGACACACACACGCACACACACACGCACACACACACGCACACACACACACACACGCACACACACACCCACACACACGCACACACGTACAAACACACGCACACGAAAACCCACACATACACCTACACACACACCTACACACACACGCACACACACGTACACACATACGCACACACAAACCCACACATACACGTACACACACATACACACACACGCACACGCAAACCCACACATACACACACACGCACACCTACACACACGCGCACACACGTACACGCATACGCACACACAAACCCACACATACACACACTCACACACGCGACAACTACATTGATAGTTATCACACAGTAGAATATATACCTCATATAAATACTTATATATATACTGCAGTCACCACCATATAGATACTTATTTATATATACTTATATATATGCATATATGTACATGTATACATAACACATTTTATATGTGTATTTATATCATATAGCTTACGGTATAAAGATGCTTCACAATTATACAAAGGAAATAGAAATAAATCTTCAGGTTTCTGCATCTAGTTTTACATAGACTATGAGACAGACAGGCAGAGACAAACAGACAGACAGGCGGAAGGACAAACACACAAACATACAGAAATCTAGAGATACATAAGATGAATGTTGCTTACACAGAAAGAGAGACTAACAGAAAGCAACAGAATTACAGAGGCGAATGTTGTTCAGACAGACAGACACACACACAGACAGACACAGACACAGACACACAGACACACAGACCAATGCAGACAGACATCAAAACAGACGCCGAGGTGAGTGTTGCTTGCACAAGCATTCAATCGCAACGTCTGTCCATCATCGTCGGCCAAATTGCATCTGGCGCATGCGCCGGTCTTCGCTAACGGTCATCGTGTCAACGGGGTCGGTGGGTAGGAATGAGGGCCAGGCGCCAGAGGGCCAGTGGACGCTAGTGATTGGCCAGGCGCGTCACGAGCGCTCAGTGCCAGAACGCGCGACAGCAAGCGACGGAGAGACAGAGAGAGGTAAAATAGCTACGTCCGGAATGTTGCAGTCAGTACTGCCATCAGCCGTTGCAACGCACGAACGGATAGACTCGGCACGACATCTTGTATCGCTGCTGCTGCTGCTGCTGCTGATGCTGGCAAGGCGACCGGACGGACAACCGAGTGATGGATTGGTTGATGTCGAGGACACTTGGTTGCTGAGGCTGGAGAAACGTAATGGGGCCAGAGTCCCTATTCCGGTTTCGCGGAGTCAGGATTCAAGGAATGCGGATGCTTTTATAGCGCACTGATATTTATTTACTCGACAGGGATCCTAGCAATGCATATGAAACTAGAGAGTTGCCTTGAGGTTGTGCTTTGAGAAATTACAGACGTACCTGTTGACCTTAACTGTGCACCGAATGACTCGGGGATCGTTAAGTACGGGTCACTGCGAGGTCAGATTCTTGCCTGTTGTTATGGATATAAAAGACCGATAAATTCTCTCCGTAAACGTCTACGATTGATACCTCGTTTGTTAGAGAGTGTTAGGGGCCGTTCGATAAGTAAGTTCATAGGTCACAGAAAATGCTGGACCTTTCCATTGCTACTGTTCGCAACGTCTGCCACCTGTTTCCATTAGCAACATGCAGACGGTTGCCATGGTAACTGAGCGCATGCGCCTGGCGTCGCTCGACACGGGCCGTCCATAACCACCGCCATGCTGACGCACAATGGAACGGTTGCCAAGACAATGGTTTCCAGATCGACGGTTGCCAGGGCGACGGTTGCCCAGGAGGCCGGTACGCAGTTCGGCTCGCTGACGGTTCGGCCGGATTCGGTGACTCCCTACTCGGACGCGACCAACTGCAAGAAGACGAAGAAGCACGTTGTCAGGCCGATGAACGCCTTCATCGTCTGGTCGCAGATCGAAAGGAGAAAGATCGCCCAGGTACGACCGGATATACACAACGCCGAGATCAGTAAACGCCTTGGGGTGCGCTGGAAGACCCTGACAACCGAGGAACGACAGCCGTTCATCGAGGAAGCGGAACGGCTGCGCGTTCTCCACTCGCAGGAGTACCCCGACTACAAGTACAGGCCGCGCAAGAAGGTCAAGGTCGCCTGCGGTGCGAACGGGTCGTCCAGCAAGATGGCGGAAAACCGCGAGAAACTGGCCAGCTTTGTGCGCGCCTCGAAACGGAAGTGTATCGATCGGCGATCGACGGATATGTCGACTTCCGTTGGCGAAAGCTCGCTTCCAGGAAGCGCGGCCTTATTCGAGACGAGGCGCGTCGAATCGAAGCCGTTGGAGTTCAGAGGCCTGGACGGGGGAGCTCTGGAGGTGCCTCAGCGGGGTGACTCCCCTTCAACGACCGATAGTGCCAGCTTTTACGCCGACCTCATGCCATCCGACGCTCAGACGGACGCCGCCATGATGATGACAAGCGGAGTTTCGCCGGAAACGTGGAATCTATTTCCGGACTGCTGCGACGCAGACGCCCAAGCGATGTGTGCTCAGTCGGCCGCGGCGGAAGCCGATGACGTGGCGACATCTCTGATCGGTTCTCTGCTTCAGTTGGACGTATTCGCCGACCTTGACATTCTCCAGCAGATCCCAGACTCATTTTGGCAGACCGAGCTGCTCGGCACCTTAAATAAGCTCTCGAACGATTTCCAATCGTCCTTCATACCTACGGGTAGCGCCTCCGCAACTACAAACCCCACAACATCCGATCTCGCTGCGCAGAACGCCGAACTACTTTCCGCCGGCGGAGCAACGACGGACTACTTTCCACCGGAAGTGGCCGAACTGATCGACGCTGATTGGCTGGAGACGGGACTCGGATCGATGGTGTCGATATTTTAGACGGGCTGACGTTACGATTACGAACCATTTCTAACGTGAAATCAGGGCAAACACTTTTTCTTTATACAATTCATATTCTATACATATTATACAGATTATACAAATATATATATATACAATTATTTTACATTTAAATTGCAAAATTAGCAAACACCTGCACATCTGTAGACGCAGCAGTTACACGTTTCGCTCATGTAACCTGAGAAGCAACGCATTGACTCAGGTAACGCTGACTGTATCGTATTTGCTGACTGCAGTTGGCGTTAACTATTTTCTTTTCTCGAAAACGCTTGCATGCTGAAGTTTACATTAAAGCCTATATTATACACGTCGATTAGTTTATATTTAAGGAAACCGTGGCTGGAATAACGGGTTTCTTCAGCTAAGAAGAGTCTGAACAGTTTATTTAAGATAAGGTAAGGTAAGGTAAGGTAAGGTAAGGTAAGGTAAGGTATGACGCTTTGAGGCAAGATAATGCAAGGTAAGGCACGATAAGGTAGGTAGGGTAAAGTAGAGTGCGTAAACTAGACAGCCATTTTCGTTGGGCCCAAAGCGGGCCCGAATCGTGCCATAGTGGCAACCGGTGGCCCGCTATGGGCGCAATATGGGTCCGAGGAACATGACTGTCAGGGAAGATATGCTAAGGTGTAATTAGGTAATGTAATGTAAGATAATGTTAGATAACTGCATAATATTGGTTCAGACGACATTGAATCTGTAGTAGGTAAGGTAACATGACGTAAAGTGAGATACGGAAAAGTAAGGGTTCATTTATTGTGCCCTAGTTGAAGATCAGGTAAAAAGCTCAAGTAGACTTAGGCCCAGACATGTATGACACATTTCTGGAAATTCTGCACGCCTAGTGTGAAAACTTATCATCAAGGTCTTATATGACTTAGTTCAAAACAAAGGGTCACGGTCTAGGTGGGTGTGGTTAGCTCATACGAAGGCCTATTTGGTGCACTGACCTCATTTCATACACTGACCCAGTTCTATATCAAACAGTATTGTGTGCAAGTCAACAGTACAGATCGCTTACACAATTTTTAAGGACGATGCACAAGAATTGTGCAAATTCTGAACATTACTCGTTGCTTGGGTGGAGACGGCTGACCTTCTGACATCTGTTACCCATAAGTTTTCTCAGCCCCTATAAAAAATTATAAAAAGTTGCGCTATAAAAATGGCATTTCTCGATTGCCGTAATTACCTGACATCATTACCTTTCGGTCCTAAGTGATATCGAAGCGCCTCGGATGTTGGCACAAAAAAATTCGTTCATGCTCATTCCATCAACCCGAATCCTAAGAAATGTCCACGCCATTGTAGTGATAAATAAACCTTATAAGACATATGTAATATATATAGCCTACTTATGTATATGTATACATACATATAACTTTATGAAAATTTCTATATACATATAGCTTTACATATGAAATTTAGATATATATATATACGTATAGATTCATGTTGTACATGAATTCAGGATGTGATCTGCATTGAGGTCTATATATTTTAGTTCAGAAATATACGTTTGGCATTATATCTGTTTTGATATGTGATAATTTTGTGTTTTCATTACACTTTGCTTTGAGTGTTTTTGGGTCGTTCGCTTCATTTGTTCAATCATTTGTCCAGCAGGCAAACACGATACTTGCAACGGACCCAGGGCAATAAAAAATGACATTGTTTTCACGCCAAAGCCATGCCGATATACATCCAATTCAACACGACGCGACTCTTGCATGCCGCAGTAGGCTATATATACATACATACATATATACATACATACATACATACATACATACATATGTACATATATCGTATTTGCTGACTGGAGTTGGTGTTAACTGTTTTCTTTTCTTGAAAACGCTTGCATGCTGAAGTTTACATTAAAGCCTCTATTATAAACGTCGATTAGTTTATATTTAAGGAAACCGTGGCTGGATTATCGGGTTTCTTCAGATAAGCAGTCTGAACAGTTTATTTTATTTAAGATATGTAGATATTTAAAGATATTTAAGATATATATGTGTATATGTGTCTATATATATTTATATATATTAGGTCCTAATATCTTTTTTAATATCTTTATCTCGTTGGACACATCTCCAGAATGGATAACACCAGGATGGTAAACAAGTGGTGTTTGGAATGACGGATGGCGACGGGATCAGAGGTAGACCGAGCAGAGGATGGCTGGTTGATGTCGGGGCCTGGTGCAGGACGGATGTACACAGGCTGAGTCTGTTGGCACAGGGCAGAGGACAAAGGAGATCCACCTAGAAGCAGACGATCTACACCAACGGGTGATGATTCCATGGACTCTAAGAAAGGAAGAAAACGTCTTCATGATAAACACAAATTATTTTAAATTTTGAGAAAAATTTAGCTGAAGTAGAGTTCTATGAAACCCAAACAATGTTCGGTAAGGTAAGGTAAATGAGGTAAGGTAAGGCAATGTAGGGTAATTCAAGGCATGTTAAGGTAAGGTAAGATAACAAGTAGTATGATAAGGTTGGACGAGGTAGTGGAAGATGATATAAAGTAATTTAAGGTAAAACAACGCAAGTACGGGCAAGGGTAAAGTAAAGAGCGCGTCTACTTCATGTTTCACCCTCAGTCGGCTGTTGGTCTCTGTATCTGCACCTGTCTGTAGCTGCTTGTCTGTTTGATTCTCCTTTCTCCCTGTCTTTCTATTGCTCTATTTCTCTCTGTCTGTCTGTCTGTCTCTCTGTCTGTTTGATTCTCCTTTCTCCCTGTCTTTAAATTTCTTTATTTCTCTCTGTCTGTCTGTCTGTGTGTCTCTCTGTCTGTTTGATTCTCCTTTCTCCCTGTCTTTCTATTGCTCTATTTCTCTCTGTCTGTCTGTCTGTGTGTCTCTCTGTCTGTTTGATTCTCCTTTCTCCCTGTCTTTCTATTTCTTTCTTTCTCTCTATCTCTCTGTCTGTCTGTGTGTCTCTCTGTCTGTTTGATTCTCCTCTCTCCCTGTCTTTAAATTTCTTTATTTCTCTCTGTCTGTCTGTCTGTGTGTCTCTCTGTCTGTTTGATTCTCCTTTCTCCCTGTCTTTCTATTTCACTCTCTCTCTCCCTGTCTTTCTATTTCTGTGTCTTTGTGTGTCTGTATGTGTCTGTGTGCGAGTGTGTGTCTGTCTGTCTGATGTCTTTCTGTCGGTCGGTAAGTAAATCAGCAAACCACTACCTTTGTGTCTGGCTGCATGTGTGTGTACGTCTGCTTGTCTTTCCCGTAGTTTTTATTTAAAAATGTTCAGCCAGTTTTCGCTGGAGCTTACCTTGATCCGCGGATAAAGATATCTGAAGACCTTCATGTAATAACATTTCGGAAAACTAATCAAAACACAAGTAATAAAACAGAGACAACGAAGGCTCAGTCTTAAAAGACAAATTAAAATAAGATTTATTGAATATTCCACCAACAGCAGGAAGTGTTTATATAAAAATATTGTTCTACTGTTTATTTATTGCGAGAAATATCAGCTGTAATAAGGTTGTTGTTGAGACCTTGAGAATTGTGGTGGTGGTGGTGGCGGTGGAGGTGATGGCAGTGATGATGGTGCTGGTGATTATTATTAAAATTAAATATTATTATTAATAATTTTTATTTATTTTATTTATTTAATTAATTTGCTTATTCATCATTCATTAACGATGTACATATGATCCCTCATTATCATCATCATCATCATCATCATTATTTATTATTTTAATACGCAGTAGTAACAGTGGTAATAGTGGTAGTAGAAGTAGTAGTTGTAGTAAAAGTAGTAATAATAGTAGCAGTAGTTGGAGTAGTGTTCGTCATTATCATCAAAACCGCCGTCATCATCACCATCATCGTCGTCATCGTCGTCTTCCTTGTGCTTTAAGACATAAGTTGACTTAAATTTCGAACAACAACTAAGATTAAAAATAAGAATTGGAACTCTTGGAAAGAATCGCAGAGCTATAATGTCCCGTTCAACAACTTCTTATCCTCCTCATCTTCTGCCATCTGTCGAATTGAAATCAGCTAACTGAGCGATTACGAACGAGTCTCGAGGAATTACTTCTTCAGTTTGAGGTCTTGAATGCCTGGTAGCTAATTTAAGGAATATTGTGTGGCGCTTCTATTAGTCGGTCTACTCATGTCTGTATATACTGGTCTGGTTAGCTACAATGGTTAAAGCAAACGTCAAGGCGCCTCACTTGCCCTGACACACATTGACGTCGCCATGGTATCCCAGCTGGCCTAGTTAGCTCCCATTGGTTAAAGCATACGTCAAGGCGCCCCACTTGCCCTGACACACATTGACGTCACAATCGTCGCCATGGTATCCCAGCTGGCCTATTTAGTTAGCTACATCGGTTAAAGCGTGCGTCAAGGCACCTCAATTGCCCTGACACACATTGACGTCACAATCGTCGCCATGGTATCTCAGCTGACCTGGTTAGCTACATTGGTTAAAGCATACGTCAAGGCGCCTCACTTGCCTTGTCACACATTGACGTCACAATCGTCGCCATGGTATCTCAGCTGGCCTATTTAGTTAGCTACATTGGTTAAAGCGTGCGTCAATGCGTCTCTGCGCGTGAGGATGCCGGTTCGCATATTGATAGTGGCTATATTTAAGATATTTGAATCTCGGGTTAGCACGGTTCATACATGGGGACCTTAAATTGCGTGGCACTCATTCAACCGGGCAGCGGTGGTGAAATATCTCAACGGATTAATTCATTGAAAAATGAGCAGGGTCGAGGCCATACGGTCGCTACAGAAAGCATGTACACTTACATGTACATTTACATTCATGCGTGACGTCTGTTAGTCTCCCTTCGTTTGTTTTGGTGCAATGTAGATAAGTTCCTCAAGCAATTTTTAAAAAGTCCGAGCATACACTTACAAACTCAACTGTATTGCAAATAATAGCAAGTTTTGAGCAACAAACGTTAATCGGCATACTAATTGTAATCAATGTGTAATCAATCAATCTGCCGCCAGTGCTCCGTATAATCACACACATTTATAAATACATATATATGTTGTTAGACGTAGGTATTTTAGTATATATGTTAGCCTATATTAGTATTGTTACGCTACTATGTATATAATTATAGGCTGAGCATAATTGCGTAAGGTTACGCATCCTTGAGATGAGTCTATTCTTGAAGTGGCGCTTTATAAATGTCAGATTACAATTACAATTACAATACTGCAGGGTTGTGCAATCCACATTTCTAATGTGGTTGTCTTGGTAGGCCAATACTTGTTACATAATAACATGCAACGTTCTCTGCGCGGACGGATCATATAAAATATCCTGAATAGGTTGTGTCGTGGGCAGGTAAGGCAGGCCGACACTAAGTGCACTTTGTATCTTAATTTAGCAAGACTTCAGAAGCCGATACTAACCTCTTAGCGTCGTGTCAAAGGTGGACTGGATTTGAATTTCTGAACGCGGAAGAATAGCACAGTTATTAGTAGTAATGAGAACTTCAATTCGTAGCCAAGTGTCACGTTCGGACTTGTAAATCGACTGAAGTGAGATCAGGTTTTCTGGCATTTGAGCCGATGTTAGATCATTCTGATGTTGGACTGAGGTAAATGCAGTTGGTGAAACACCTATTTTTATTCAGGTAGGAAACTTTACGTATTGGATTACGCAAACTATTTTCTGAAACAATGATAGTAATCGTAATCGTAATTACGAGATTTCTACAGCGCCTAACGAAAGCCGCGCCGCGGGAACCAGCTTATTCACAGGCGCTCAGTCAAAACAAAATCGATAGGCAAAAGGGTTCGGTTCCAGGACAAGATGATAGTTAGTTATTCTTGATAGGTAACATTCGGCAGATTCCTAGAGTACCGTAGACTGCTGAGAAGACAAATGAGTGGGTCCAAGAGACGGCAGAAGTAGAAGAGGAGTCTGCTCGGATTAATTAGAAAGAGGAAGCTTTCATACTTCGGACATGAGCTACGAAAATAATAGAGACTGTTTAGAGAAAGAGATCAGCCAAGGTACAATTCCTGGATCCAGAGCTCGAGGAAGACCCAAGATGACATAGATCGATAACATCAAGTCGTGGACTGAATTATCGTTCGACCAGTTATTACAGGAGACGAGGGACAGAAGCAGTTGGCACAAAATCATCCATGGTGCAGCCAATCCTCGGCTCGACGTTGGCTGAAGACAAAACACTTTTTTCCAAAAATCTTATCCTGTTTCTTCCTCTTCCCCTTATCTCTCTTCTCGCTTCAATTTCAAACACCATCCACCGTAGCCTGAATACTGGATCCACTGATTGCCTGAATACTGGATCTTGACCTGGAACCGAACCCTTTTGCCTATCGATTTTGTTTTGACTGAGCGCCTGTGAATAAGCTGGTTCCCGCGACTTAGCTTTCGTTGGGCGCTGTAAAAAAATCGAGATTACGAAAACAACATACAAATTGGCTGGAATTATGCCCAGACATATCGTTTCTGTGCAGTGACAATTGTTAAAGAAAACGTCTCATCCAACATTTACACTGTGTCCGGAAAAATTCTAAGGCTTTACGGTAAATATGAAAATAATTAGTAAACATTAATCGATTTTTAAAATTCCAAAAACAGTTTAATCCTGAAATATTATTTGCACTATAATTGTTGTTTTGGCGTAAAAATTTTATAACAATTTTGTCTTCCTCGCTGAACGCCATTTTTCTAGCAACTTTCTTTACAAAATATAAAATTCAAATACGTCACTGTGACGTAATTTTAAACGGGGGCCGTTAATAAATTACAAAGAATTTTGTTGGTAATTATATATTTCAGGATTAAACTGTTTTTGGAATTTTAAAAATCGATTAATGTTTACTAATTATTTTCATATTTACCGTAAAGCCTTGGAATTTTTCCGGACACAGTGTAATATCGCGGAGACGGCGTAACGACTGTTTCTGACTTGTGTTACATTTCGGTCCTAATCTAATGAATTTCTATAGCGTCATTGTAATTGTAATTGTAATTTGAGATTTATAAAGCGGCTCTTAGAGCATAAACTCAACAGAGGTGCTTCCAACCCGAAAAAGTAAAATCACTGTTGAACAGTACAGTCTTCAGGCGCCTGCAGAACACTGAGAGGGGGAGAGAAAGGAGCTCAAGTCGCAATACTCGAGGGAGACGATTCCAGCAAGTGGGACCAACGTTAGTTACTGCTGAGCTGTTGTTAGTTTTATGTGTTTATTTATCATAATAATGTGTCAGAAATCAGTCGATGGTGGCTTAAAGTGAGATTGTAGTCAAAAGTCATAATCCGCTGGAGAAGCAAGGTCGAAGTCTTATAGGTCAGCCTCAATGTAGGGTGAGGTTCGTGTTTTGCCACTGGTGTTAGGTTGGCACAAGACCCAGATGGTGAGCAACAACCTATTGGAGTATTAATATCCACAGTGACTCTTTTATTGATAGCCTTTTTTCCGCGTATCTAACAGGTTCATGAAAGGCATAATGTATGGGTCCATACGCAATAATAAATGCACATATTATTATTATTATTATTATTATTATTATTATTATTATTATCATCATCATCATCATCATCATCACCAAATCGTCATAATCATCATGTTCATAATCGTCTGGTCATCATGGTCATGATCATTATGATGATATCATTATTATTATTATATTATTATTATTATTATTATTATTATTTCTGCATTTACTGAACGCCACTATCTAAATGACTAGGCATCAATCGATGGTGCTGAGCAACACTGTGAGCAAAGGAATTCCTCAATTACCGTCTGGAACCCATATAGTCTCCTCCGTGTTACAAGCCGAGCGCTCTATTCAAGCGGCTACCGTGGCCCACATACATCGAATTTGCATACTGCGTCATATGCTGAACAGCGGAGAAAGTCCTCTTGTTGTTTGAAGACGGTTTAAAAGTCAATATTTGATATCTACTCAATATCGTTAGTTACTGCTGAGCTGTTGTTAGTTGTATGTGTTTATTTATCAATAACTATGGCTTCAGGTATGGCTTGAATTGAACTAAGCAAGTGCTCTCTACCGAAGCGCTAATAAAAGCCACCCGACAAAAGGACTGTAGCTCTTATCCCAAAGAATCAATTGTTATGTTAAGAGGTTTTTGAGGTGCTTCGTTCCGGGTTGCAAATCTGAAGTATAGACTGGTCAATGAAGGGTTCAACTCACAATATAGCCTTCGAACCGTATGTATGTCTGTAAATGTGTGTATATATGTGTGTGTGTGTGTATGTATGCATGTATGTGTATGTATGTATGTATGTATATACATGCACGTATGTATGTATGTATGTACATGTATGTATGTATGTATGTACATGTATGTGTGTATGTATGTATGTATGTATGTACATGTATGTATGTACATGTATGTGTGTATGTATGCATGTATGTACATGTATGTGTGTATGTATGTATGTATGTATGTATGTATGTATATGTATGTATGTATGTATGTATGTATGTACCTTACCATACCTTATCTTACATCAGTTTCCATACTTTACTTAACCTTACCTTACATACGTTTTCGTGAGTAAATAAGTCAGACAGATGTGTGATCTTTTAGAATATTCGTTGACAACTATTTAGCCGAGATATATTTCTAGTACATTACCTTACCTTTGCGTTACCTTACATTACCTTATTTGACCTTAATAAGTTTTTTTACGAGTGGAGAACTCAGTCCGATGTTTGATCTTATCAGTCAGTCCTTGACACATGTCCAGGTAGATGTCTAGAAGTCATCACATAGAAGAGCGACTTCTGACATTACTGTCATTAGTTATGCAATTGGTTAATGACCATTATCTGTCAAACCTTATCTTCTTCCTGGTCTAGAGTATTACGGGATGTTATTTCTATCTTCACATTTTCAATAAGATCAGACAGACACAAGGCTGAGGAGGGATCCGTTCGCTGTCTTCGTAAGATAGCAATGTTTGATTTCTATGCCAGTGAATTTCTGTGTTTCAAGACTTCGATTGATGACCTCGTGGAAAATGACGTCGTTTGTTTAACGGGAGAACGCAAAAGTCGCTGGCAGGTGCTTCTACGATGGCGGACCTCGGCTATACCCTCGAATCGTTTCTGGAGACGATAGAGCTTCCTCACCGGGCCAAAGTCACCGAGGGTTACTATGAGCCGGGCGACGAAGAGGGGGACCGGGAGTTTTCCAACGGCGAGATGCTCGAACTACGTCGCCTCATATGTCCCTTCGTGGACCTGACCTTCACCCACCCAGCCACCAACCAGGAGACGAGGATAACGGTTTCGACCCGCAACCAAAACCTTCGATTCCACGTCGTCACCCAGCAACAAGCTCAAAACTTGATGAGACCGAAGGTATTCCGCTCCGTACAAGATTTAATCAACATCTGGCCGAACTCGATCAAGTCAATGAGCGACCACGTTGTTCAGGTCCCGGGTTCGATCTCCGGTACCATTTCGCAAGGCGAGGAGCTCCGCCTGATTCGGGTGATCAGTGACGATAAGTCGGCTAACGTCCATCTCGAACTGAAGGCGAGTAGTACGAAACAGCTGGTCCAACTTCCGGCCGGCTTCACCGGATCCTTCTGTGAAGTCGACGATCCCAAGTCCTACTTGTTGCAGGAGCTCGTCGACATGGCCCGCGTCGAACGATATCTCCAACTCGATCTGTCGAAACTGGGCAAGAAAGCGATTAAGGTTAGGGGACTGCCGGACAACTTCGACGGATTACTGAAGATGGAGAAGCCGCAGGTGTTCGTCGAGATAGCGCGGGTGCTTGTGAGGGAAACAGATGATAAGGAGTACACAGGTCCACCGCTGCTGGCTCCTATTAACTGCGATATCAAAGTGATGCCTCGTGATATTTTATATATGCCGCTTCCTTCCGAAACCTACCACCTGTCGTCACTCGGAGGAAGACATGGCGAGAATCTGCCGTTCGTTGCTCGCATAGTCGCCTGGACTGAAGAGACGGCTATACTACAGAACCAGGTCACGAGACCCGGAGACCGACTTGTAATCTATTCCCGAGCTTCGGTTAACAAGATCCTCGCGCATTGCGGCAAAAAGTACTTCCTAATACCGGTCTACCACAAAGGATGCTTTAAAAAAGCGATCAAAGGTAAGAAGGAACTGAAGGAGTTCAAACTGGAGTCGTTAGAAACCAAACCATTTCCGATTGAAGTCCAGTACTTCAATACGAGTGAGTACTGTAACACAACCGACGACCACCTTCCGCTAAAGGAGCGATTGGTCTTTGACAGATTCGTCAAGGGCGATCCTTGCGTCGTCGTATCGAAGATTTTCGGAGACGTCATCGGTTCTAGCTTTCACATCCCTCTGAGGACGAAGGTAACGATTCGGATGGAAAGGCGATGGAAGAAGTCGATAACCTCTCCCCAACGGATGTCACATCTAGACTGCTGTTCGGAAGAGATTTCGCAGAATCTCTATGACGAAATCATGCAAACGATTGAATACGAAATTGCGCCAATAGCTGACAAGAAAAAGTAAGCTTTGTAACTTATTATTAAATTTATCAATACTTATGTTGAGTCAGAAAGGTAAAACGCATTACCAGTTTCCTGTTTCTGGTTAGTTGCAGTCATAATAATTCTTTGACCAGGGGATCACGTTTGTGAAGAGATTCTAGAGGCCTAGAGGTATCTGAAAAAGCGTGTTGCCTTTACCTTTTACCTTCAAAAGAGTTCGTAGAGGGTTTCTATTCCCTTTACCTTTTACCTTTAAAAGAGTTCGTAGAGGGTTTCTATTCTATTCCAATGACTTCTTTGGTGTCGTTATCATAATGCCCAAGACATTAATCGATAGTCGCGTCAAGTGAAGTCGTAATCATACATCATAATCCTTTGGAGAAGCCATTTAGAATTCCGATAGGTCGGAGAAATCAAAAGTTAGGCTACGGTGGATAGGCAAGTTTAAACAAGTCCTAACTTTAGACCATCAAAAGACATCAAGGAATTTGTGGAACGAACTGAACTGGCCGCGAATTCCGAATCTTTGGACCAGCTCCCCAGAACGTCGAGAGAACCCAACGATGTTCTGGTGCGAGGCACCTCAAAAGTCACATTGTGCATCGGATACAAAGTTTGGAGACAGGTTTGGATACTATGGGCTCTCGTGACTGACATATTTAAAAATTCCGGGACACTGGATACAACATCATGCGAACGGGTTGAACGACTCTTGTAATTCCTTTGGTATCAATGGACGAACTATCTAAGCCTGAATAATGAATACACTTGACTTGCAAAGCAGTTCGCACAAAATTAAAAATATAGCACGTAGGTCTTTTGGAGCACATGGTCGAGCATTTTAAATTAAATCGTTCAAGTCTGTTACCTCAAAGAGTTATGCGTAGAGATAGCGTGAAATTTGTAAAAATGCAGATTCTGTGAAAGAAATCTTTTAGTCTCCAGAGGCGAGAACTCAGTGACGTATTTAGCTAAAGCTGTAGGCGGATATGAGCGGGGCTGTTCGCTCCTCCGCGCCCCTCTTGGTAATGTGTCGGCGCCCCTCAGACCAGACCCGTGCATGGTGGACTGCCAGAATATGGCGCCCATCTGGAAATGTCCTTGCCCCATGCAAGCAATCCTGGATCCGCCACTGGGAGGTCTATGCAGAGGCGAAAATCTGTAGATAACTTTGTGGGGGGGGACGGCGCGACAGCGCCGAAAATGTTTTGGGCATTTTTTGTTCGTAATGGGGGGCACAGAGGGGCCAGTAAATATAAATGGGGGACAGAGTCTACACAAATAGGCTTATTCATAATTCATCAACTGCATGCAGATTACAGAGTTCATATGACGATAGAGAGTAAATATCTAGGTTCCAAGTAAAGGCTAAATAAGCCGAAACTGCTAATGACTTTTTAGTGAGGGAAAACATACAGATGTATGTTTTTTTGCACAATTTTCTAAGCATACTTTTGCAACTTGATTAAAGTGTTTGAACACTTTTATTCACAGTTGGTGAATAGGCGTAGTGCCAGTGAACACAAATATCATAAATGGGGAGGTATGCAATCATTAATTTTGTAGTTTGGCACCAAACGCATTAGATCTTATGGTGGAACGGGAAATAAATGTGCAAACAATTAATTAAATTTATAAATTATGGGATTCAGTAATGGTAGGCCTATATGGGAACTTATAAGTTGTAATAAATACCCGATTTTTTCTTTTTGCTAGAACTGAAACTTAACAATGACTGTCTGAGACGTTTGATTGAAGCATTCTTCGAAGAAGTCTCAGAAGCAGAAGCCATGGCTCGGGGTCTAGATCACGTATAACTAATGTTAACAACTAAACACGCAACAAGGTCCTATTACACCATGTGCCGAACTCTGAGACAAATAACAAGGAGTAGTAGTGAATAAATTCCTCAATAGCGTCTTGGTGATAGTGAAACCCGACACCCTTTGTCTCTATATTTATCCTCTTCTCTAGTCCTGGCTATTTTCCTCATATGGTGGTCCTTGGCTGCTTTACCGCATATTTGGCATTCTTTATCGCTCTCGCTGTAGGCCTATCGCGATACACGGTCTTATTTGGTCATCCTGATGTGGTGGCAGACTTCAGTAGCATTCCACCTTCTCTCATCATACATCGCAGCAGCATCCTCCCCTCACATTCCTGAGCTCCGCCGTCTGTCCTACAGATCGCACTCTTCTTTCCAGCTCCCACACTAGGGTGAACGCGTTGCCTTTGGGGTCATACCTTGCCGTGTCTTTATATCTGTGTGCCTCTGCATCTCCTTTCCGCTGTCTGTCGTCTTTTCGTCTTTGCATGAGTCATG
This sequence comes from Norana najaformis, assembly GCA_964023275.1. NCBI lineage: Eukaryota > Metazoa > Annelida > Clitellata > Crassiclitellata > Hormogastridae > Norana > Norana najaformis. Next base: position 28,033,589 of record OZ029922.1, read on the forward strand.
CCTACTTGTCTTAAAGTTCCTGTCTTTTATCATATAACTGATAAAAGTTTAATGAAGCAGAGGCACAGTGCTTGGTTTAGCTCTGTCCCCCTACTGTCTCCCCCATTAGAAGTTTCAGCTTTGGGGGATAATCCCCCAGTCAAAACTTTGGGGAGGACAGTCCCTCTCTGCGCCCCCCGTGATTTACGCCACTGGCTCTATGACAGGTTGCTCCATCCCGCTAAATACGCCACTACCCACAATGATTGCATACCTAGTATAAAAATGTGCGCCGCCCGGGAATCGAACCCGGGTCGCAAGAATGGGAATCTTGCATGATACCATTACACCAGCGGCGCTAACGTTTTGCAATGATCTAACTTATTCACTTAAATAAATCTCTTGACATTAACTGCTTCACGGTTGGTTACACACCGACGGCGCTCCCTAACGAATCGAGGAACAGAACTGAACAAATCTCAGTGCCGATATTTAAATTTTCTCAACATATTTTAGGCTGAGTGTTCTGTTACCTCAAAAAGTAGTGTCTCCTAATAACTAATAAAAGTAGTGTCTCCTAATAACTAATAAAAGCAGTATCTCCTAATAACTAATGACAGTAGTGCCTCCTAATAACTAATAAAAGCAGTGTCTCCTAATAACTAATAAAAGTAGTGTCTCCTAATAACTAATAAAAGCAGTATCTCCTAATAACTAATAAAAGCAGTGTCTCCTAATAACTAATAAAAGTAGTGTCTCCTAATAACTAATAAAAGTAGTGTCTCCTAATAACTGACACAATTTTGTTAGAAATGTTAAAGGCAGTCTGATGTCAAGGCACGTTCATGGATCTTAGAACCAGACAAGTCTGTCTAATTACTACAATAGACAACATTAAGACCTGGCTATAGACACAATGACTGTGGTTTATTACCAGATAATTAATGTGTATGACCACTGTGGCTACAAAAATGCCTGATGCTTCGAAGCAACAATTTAAACAACGTGTACAAGTATGCATTTAGTTTCTCATTTCAATAACTCTCCTTAAGTTCCTTCAGGTTGAAGTCTCTATCTGTGAACTCCCTTCTACGTAGTCGACCTGTGAATTTAATTCACTAATTTCCAGAACCTTTACAAATTTTGCGGTTGGGTCTATGGAATCTTATTGCTTGTGTTTGTTCAAACATCTTCGCAGTTAACTGTTATTGTCTTGTCTTGCTTTCATTAGTCCTCGAGCCGAGGATTGGCTGCACCACGGACAATTTTGTGCCATCTGCTTCTGTCCCTCGTCTCCTGTAATAACTGGTTGAACGATAATTCAGTCCACGACTTGATGTTATCGATCCATGTCATCTCGGGTCTTCTCCGAGCTCGGGATCCAGGAATTGTGTCTTGGATGATCTCTTTCTCTAGACAGTCCACTTTTTCGTAGCACATGCCCGAAGTATGACTGCTTCCTCTTTTCGATATAATATATAAACCTTTATTATTAATAATATTATGTTTACAAACTATACAATTTTTTATTAATGTCGGAAGCGCCATCTCAAGGGGTTTCAGAGCATAGTGGTTATGTCCCGAAGTATGAACTGTTATACCCCTATTTGTTCACCACAAAAGTAGAGAATACAGAAACAAAAATAAGTACAGACAGAAGCAACTATTTTGGGGAAGAAATGAAATGCCCGATTCCAAGAAATAACACAGATATATCAATTCCGTAATCACGACAAAGTAATAGAAACTCGGCATTGTAGCAAAGTTCTTCACAGCAATAACAACTTCATAGTTGTTCTAATGAGTGTGTAGTGTTATTAATAATAGTATGAATCGGTGAATCATAGAAATCAGTGTTATAACCTTTCACAATCTTTGATCTTGAATTTGTGTGTTTGAATAGGAAATCAACTCCCGCTGTTCCGCCTCGAAAGATTCAAACCAGCCCAGCGATGGCCAATCGACCCCAGCCACCTTTGCCACCGACTCCCAGTTACACTCAGGTCAACAAAGGAAGCAGGAATGATGACGATGGAAGCGACAGCAGTGATGATGGCATGCACTTTCATTATGATATCAATATCACTTTCACCATCATAATCACTACTACTACTACTACCACCACTATTACTACTACTACTACTACTACAACTACTACAACCACTACTACCACTACCATTACTACTACTAGTAGTACTACCATTACCGTTGTTGTTATTATTATTATCATTAAGATCATCATCATTTCATCATCATTGTCATTATCATAATCATCATCACCATTATTATTATTAATAGTAGTAGTATTACTAATACTATTATTATTATTATTGTAATAATAATAATTATTATTAGTAGTATTAGTGGTAGTAGTAGTGGTAGTAGTAGTAGTAGTATTGTCATCATCATCATCGCATTCGTATCACTATGGGGGAAGGGAACTTTACTAAGTTTGGAGAATGAGAGACTTTCATTAAGCTTTTGCTGACTACAGATTACAGTTACATTGACGTGCGGGGTATGGCTCTTCAGAGACCGGGTTCGACTTCGGAAGAGGAAATTAACAAGGGTATGCATGATTTTTCCATCGATTGTTACATGCCTTTTGTTAGGTTTTTGTTGTTACAGCTGTTACTTCGTCGTCGTCGTCGTCGTCGTCTCGTCCTCCTCCTCCTCCTCCTCCTCCTCCTCCTCCTCATCATCATCATATCACCACCACCACCATCAACATCATCATCATCATATCATATATCATATCATATCATATCGTATCACATATCATCATATCACCACTAGCATCATCATCACCACTAGCATCATATCATTATACCATCATCATCATCAGCTGCAGCAGCAGCAGCAGTATTTGATGCTAGGCGTAAGACTTAACTTGTTCAAGTTGCTTATTCCCCTGAAGGCTACATCTCTGTCTTAGTGGACTGATCATCTGGATATTGACCTGATTGCGGCTTGGTTTTGATGCGCCATCATTTGATGTCTCGTGCATATAAACACCAGCGCTATAAAAGTTACTATTTAGTTATCTGGCCCACTTAACGGCTAAGAGTTGGAATAAACGATCTTCTTGATATGTCAAAGATACTACTTGTATGATATATGTGGATGGTGGCTGTGGCTGTTTCCAGGTATCATTGAGATCCCACTGAACGGTAATATCAGCGCCTTCAGCGTTTATCAGATGGTGTTCTTCCTGAGAGAGAACCACGCTCCAAATGAGACCATTTCCGCCTTTAGGAAACAAAAGATAGACGGAATGGCTTTCGCCAAGATGACGGACGACGAAATGAAGACTCATGGCATTGCCACTCCTGTCATCCAGTTCTTCAGGGACAGAAGCAAGATGCAGCTCGTCCTAACACATCTTTGATGCACCTTTTAATTACGATTTAATGCACCTTTTAATAACAATAACATGCTCATTTCTCGGCAAACTCATCAGTTAATGACGGAAGCAGCAGGATGTTATGTTGTTTTACTGTTATTCTAATGTAATCTAAAGACTTCTATAGTGCCGTTTTCATAATGTCCAAGGCATCAGTCGATGGTCGCTTCAAATCAAATTCGCAGTCATAAATCACAAACCGTTGGAGAAGGGTCACAGAAACTAGAAGCCAGACTACGGTGGGTAAGCAAGCTGGAAGAGATGTGTCTTGAGTTTAGACCTGTATTAATGACGTATTCATCCACAGTTCTTCAAAAACAGAGGCAAGAAGAAGCCTGTTCTATCACATCTTACAAATTAAACCTTCGAAACTGCTACTGAGTGAAACGGTAGTCGATTGGTTTGATAACTCCCTTGTAAGGCGCAGTGTGTTGGTTCGAACCCCGTAGAGACAGTTACTACGTGTACAGGACCTTGAGGGAGCCTTCATGCACAATAATGCCCAGCGCCATTGATTGTTGCTTTATCATTAAATAGTGGCTTTTAATATATACAAACGTAATACATACCTAGAAATCAAAAATTCGACGGAAAACATGGAAGGGCGTGCATTACAATTTCAAATATCGAACGTGCCGCCATTTTCAGATCATTTATATAACGCCAAGTAACTCCTTTAACCTAAATGTGTAAAGTCCTGTGGGTCACGTGAACGCTTATTTAAACACATAAGCTTATAGCTACGCGTTTGTCAGGTGTAGGGGTTCGAAACTTGCGACTTGGCTGGGATTTGAACTACGGTATTTTGAATCACCTCAGGGCACTGATCATGGCACTTTTCAGTTGTTTGCGTCGAATAGTCTAGAGGTTTATGGACTATCGCGGTTTGCACATAATGACTTTTGAAACTATGCTTTCTAAAATCCTGAAGTAGTGTTGGCTGCAGTGCCTACCTATTAGTGTTGCACACACAAACGCACGAATATACACATTATCAACATACATACATGCATACATACATACATGCATACATACATACATACATACAAAAATGCATATATACATACATACAAACATACTTGCATACGTACAGTAAGTAAATACATACATACATATATACATGCATACACACATGTATACATACATACAGACATACAAACATGCATACATACATACATATATACATGCATCCACACATACACACACCCACATACATACATGCTGTACATACAATCATACATAAAAAAGAACACGCGTTAGGTGTTGGTGTGTGACGCGTACAACCAGGCAGGTTATACAATACAGTACTATGGGCACACGGCCTGATATGTTCAGTCTATGGCCACACGGCCTGATATGTTCAGTCTATGGGCACACGGCCTGATATGTTCAGTCTATGGGCACACGGCCTGATATGTTCAGTCTATGGCCACACGGCCTGATATGTTCAGTCTATGGCCACACGGCCTGATATGTTCAGTCTATGGGCACACGGCCTGATATGTTCAGTCTATGGGCACACGGCCTGATATGTTCAGTCTATGGGCACACGGCCTGATATGTTCAGTCTATGGCCACACGGCCTGATATGTTCAGTCTATGGGCACACGGCCTGATATGTTCAGTCTATGGGCACACGGCCTGATATGTTCAGTCTATGGGCACACGGCCTGATATGTTCAGTCTCCCGACCTTAGCGTTTGTACTGTAACGGTTGCCTGAATGGCACTGTTCGCAGCTTCGTGTGATTGATGTATGTATGTTTTGCACTCATCAGAATTAATTACCTAAATCAACAACATGCATAGCCCAAATGTTCATGGTGGCCGATACTAGACATTTCTTTCGTCCAACAGGCAAGTTCAGCGGTCTGATTTCGTCCAACATACTGTATCGTTTCAGACAATAAGAGTTTTTTTCACGCAAACGTCGGCTGGCAAAGGACACTGCCTGTTCAGAGCACGCAAATCTCTGTGCTGCATACACATGTCTTCAAAGATATCCATACACTTTGCGCAAGTGTATGAGGACACTGAAAACCAGGCACGCACAACATTGCTCTATGCACAATTCACACCGTCAGCTAGAAAGTAAAAAAAGTAATATTGAAGCTCGTGCATGCCTGCGGCTTTCAACGCCAATGCTGTTACTGGGTACCAACTTGCAGCCCTTCCTAGCAGTTTAAAATGAGTCTTACGTTAGTCCTACAGTAATAAGACATGCAGTGTTGTGTATACGAATGTAACGGGTTTTATTGATTACAGGTTTACGTTCTTAAGTTGTGACATCGATATGTTTGAACAGATGTCGGCAAAACCTAGAATAATTTCAAAGTTGTTCATTCCGATGGAAGTGGACGGTGTGCAATAGCAGAAGGAAGAGACCATTAACGCAATGATTGCAAGTAATACAGAATTTTCTTTGGACAAAAAGGAAATACGTCACTGCTCTTTGGTGAATTCGTTCCATATGGACTCATACGTGTATTGAACCCCAGGGTTCGTGATTACTCTGTGTTTTGTTCATTGCAGAATAGAGTTTTGCTAAAGAGTAGGTTGCCTGAGATCTGTAAATCTAAGAAAATCGTCTTGGGTGTTGACTGCCTGTGAGTCAGCTATGCAGTCAGCTACAGACCAAAGCCAAGAGGGTGAAAGTCTGTCCCTCTACAGGTTTGTCCGTGAAGTAAAGCTGCCCCACCGGGCCGAGGTGACAGAGGGTTACTGCGAGGTAGGTGACACCGACGGCAGCCGGGATTTCTCGTGCGGGGACATCATCGAGGTCCGAAGAGTCATCTGCCCTCTGATCAGTCTAAGATACCAGGATCCGGTTTCTCAGAAAGTGATCAGGGTATCCGTAACGACTCAAAAGCCGGACGTCCGTTTCCATGTTCTTACTAGAAAGGAAATGACGCCATCCGCGAAGCCACGTCATTTCCGATTAGTACAAGAACTGATCGATTTTTGGCCACATATGGTCAGGTGTCTGGCAGATCACATAATTCTCTGCAGCTCATATGGAAATGGGCCTAAGTCCATCATGATCCAAAAGGATGACGATCTGAGGCTGATCCGGATGATCTATGACGGGAAGGGCGGATCGCTCCTCGAGTGCCGAGTACAGAGCACGTCTCAGCTGATCCAGCTTCCGCCGAGCTACGCTGGATCCTTTGTCGAAACTCCAGATCGGCTGTCGTATACCTTACGGGAGCTCGTCGACATTGCATGGGTGGAAAGGCATCTGCGTGTCGACAACACGTTGGAGGGACAACCACCTTTACCTAACGGAATTCCGAGAAACTATACAGGGGTCATCGTGATGGAGAAACCAGAGGTTCTTGCCGAGATCGGTAGGTTTCTCGGGGACGAGGACAGCCTGAAGGAAATCGATTCGCCCCCAATTCTGGTACGAATTGATTGCGACATTCGGATTTCTCCTCGTGACGAAGATCGCTATAACTATATACTGCAGAATACACTGCCAAATGATGCACATAGCCTTCTGGAGTTCGTCACAGAGGCTGATCACCTGTTTCCGGTCGTGGCTCGGATTGTCGGCTGGACTGAACAGTCCGGGATTCTCATGAACCAAGTGACGAGTCCCGGCGACCACGTGAAGCTGAAAGAGAAGAGTGCATCTGGGAAAGCACAAAACACGGTTAGCTTTCAAAAGATGAACGATACCGGGGTCGTTGTAATGTCTTTGGACGCGGTGCTATGTGGTGTAATGTGATAATTCGTGTTATATATTACTGTGAAATAATAAAGATGAAGTGATGATTATGATGATCATGGTGTAATGTATGTAAGGTGTAATGTGATCATATGTATCGTAAGTGATCAATTCATATTACATATGACTGTCAAACGACGCTATGCGGTGAGATGCATAATGATGAAAGTGATGATGATGATGATGATGATGATGATGATGATAAGGATGACGATCATGACGATCATGATCATGACCAGAAACGTCATGAACAATGTGACAATGACTTGCATGATCATTTGAACTATTACGCAACCAGTACCAACATGAAAATTTTTAACACTTAAATATCTAAACATCCGGTTACATGATCTTGCCTTACCATGGATTGCATTACGTTCGATTGCATTGCATTGTAACGCAATGCATTGCACCACTGCCTTAGTTCACAGGTGGTGTCGTGATACCATCGAATTGTAACATCTGCCACTTCACCATCGACCAAATGCTATTCTTCCTCAAAGAAAACAACTTTCCATTTAGGACCATCTCCAGCTGGGAAAAGAATCGCATTGACGGAAACATTTTCGCCAAGATGAGCGACGAGGAACTGGCCAGACATGGCTTTGCCACTCCCGTCATCCGGTTCTTCAGGGACAGAAGCAAAATGAAGATCGTGTCAAAACAATAAGAGTGGTAATGGGAAACGTTACAGGGCCATGTGTCAACATGGTATAAATTGCTTACATGAGTATTTCACGACTCACGACACGTCTTTTTAAGATATCTTATGACTGTAGTTGATTTTTGAACTCATGTACAGCGCCCTTTTCTTCGGCCTCGGCTGTGCTACGGCGCTATATAAGTTGTCTCATTTTTATTATTAATAATAATATTATTATTATTTATTATTATTATTATTATTATTATTATTATAATGTAAACGTAAGCGTAAGCTCGAGATTCTACAACGCCCAAAGAAAGCTAAGTCGCGGGAACCACCTATTCGCAGACGCTCAGTCAAAACAAGATCGATAGGCAGGAAGGGTTCGGTTCCAGCTCAGGATCCAAGAGTCAAGCAGGAAGGCAGGCAGGCAGGCACGCAGGCAGGCAGGCAGGCAGGCAGGCAGGCAGGCAGGCAGGCAGGCAGGCAGGCAGGCAGACGGCTATGGTGGATGGTGTTTGGAATTGAACCGGAAAGTGAGATAAGGGGAAAAGGAAGAATCAGGATAGGATTTGTGGAAGAGGAGTGTAAGTTAGTGTATGAACAGTCTGTTAGTAATAATTGAGCTATCAAACTCTAACAAAAGCAGTATACGCTCTAAAAAGGAAATAATTAGATGGTCTATTGCAGAGTGCGTCCCGACCGACCTCCAAAACTATAACTGTATCAATATGACAAGACACTCCAGCCTTTCTTGTATGAATGTATATATATATATATATATATATGTGTGTGTGTGTGGTGTGTGTGTGGTGTGTGTGTGTGTGTGCGTGTGTGTGTAGACATATGGCGGCTTGATCAATGTATTAATCAACACAGTCTGCTGTTAACAGTGCAATGTTACTAACCATGAAACATTAGTCGTTTCAGGAATTTACGAAAGTCTTAGCAAGTGGTTTGAAACTGGTGTAAAGTTGATATTTTTGTGACGTCGACAGGTAAGGAGTTCCATGTCGATGGTCTCGCAGACATCGTGATGGAGAATATTTTTTAATTTATGCGTGGTTAGTCTTTGTACGGTGCACGGGTGGGGCAAATACTGTTTTCTACCCAATGAGAAGTGATTGATTGTCTCTTGACGAAACTGAGGTTATGACGAGTGTCTACCAGCCGATGCAAAAAATAAAGTCACGGTCGAGTGGACATTCTTTAAAAGCAAAGAGACGAGAGCTGTAGCTGGTTTTGTTCTCAGTGGACCGAGATGATGCGGTCGGCCATGAAGATCTGAGACAGGCCTTAATATTGCGAAAGGCCGAGCGCAGACGGGTCTACGGAGCTGAAGCCCAATACAGGCTGAGTTTAGAGCCAGCAGGAGAAGAGTCTTCATTTTCTTCTCCTTCTTCTTCGTCTTCTTCTTTCTTCTTCTTCTTTCTTCTTCTTTCTTCTTCTCCTTCTTCTTCTTCGTCTTTTTCTTCTTCTTCTCCTACTTTTTCTTCTTCTTTTTTCTTCTTCTTCTTCTTTCTGGGGAGAAATTAATCCCTTCTAGGGGAGGGGTCAGCCACACGAATCCTTCTATTCCATTTGTTTCTAACTCAAGTATCTTCTTTCTTCAGTCTGAGGAGCTTTAGGTCTTGCTGAATCATGTCTCCCCATCTCTTCTTTTGTCGACCCGGACTGCGGCTTCCGTAGACCTCTGTGCTGGGAGTACTGGGGAGTTTAGAGAGACTTCAGAGAGATGAGTTGTGCCTTTTGCATTCCAAAAACTTTGCTATGTATTGATGTCCAGAGGCGTCTCAAACTTTTCCTGTAAACAATTGACATCTAATTTATTCATAATATCAGTGAATGCATTGTCATTTTTCACGAACGAATAAAATGTTATTCTTCAAGAATTATTGCAATTACATTTCTATTGAATGAATGAGACGTAATTTTAATGGAAGAATAGAAAGGTCATTTTAACAAGTGACTGAATGTCATTTCTTCATAAATGAATAAAACATCAGATTTCGCGAAAGAATGAAATATCATTTTTTATGAATAATTGTAATGTCATATGCTGAGGCTAAGAAAAATGAAGTCGCTATCACTTCATACCATGGGTACAGTTCTGAGTTAGTTTAATAGACTGCATTATCTTATCCTCACTTTCATTCATTCAAAGCTCGGATACCATTTTTGTCTTCCGTATTTACCAGTCCAATGGCTTCACTGGACCGTAACGAGACCATAACGACAAAACTCTTGTGAATATTGGGTAATTCGTGCAAACGTTTCAGTCAAGTGCTTCTGAACTAGGCATTCTGTTTTGACTGAGGCGAATCAGGAAGCAAAACGTTCCCTAGTTTCAACTGCATTTTTTTCTGCTATCCATATTCCATCATGCAAATCATACAAACTCACAAACACCTCACCCCTTGTAATCTTTGCGCAGGTCTTTCCCCAAAACCAAAACACTCCTCCTCCACAAATCCTTTCCTGATTCCTTTTCTTCCCCTTATATATCTTGTCGTTCCAATTACAAATACCATCCACCGTAGCCGCCTGACTGCCCCCTTCCTGCCTCTTGGGTTTTGACCTGGAACCTTCTCTAACCCTCCTGCTTAACGATTTTGTTTTGACTGAGCGCCTCTGAATAAGCTGGTTCTTGGCTTTCGTTGGGCGCTTTAGAAATCTCGAACTCAAGAATACTTATTATGAATACGAATTCCAATAACGAATACAAGATGACAAGGGCGTAGACAGAGTTTAGAGATTGGGATATGTGGAAGTTTTAGGAAAGAGGACAAGTAGATATATTGTATAGACTCAAAATTGGCATCAAAAGTAAATGGTGAAAATACTGTACTGTATAGAATCGAGTATCAAATTCCGTGGGGATATGCGGATCAATACCAGTTTGAACGCACCCAGCCTTCACAAGCATCGGACCTTCCTCTTGATGAGGGTCATGATGAACATGAACTTGAACCTTGGAACATTCTTCCATTCCGTATAACTATGGTTTCGTATGAAATCATATCAACAACCATTCTTTGTCTGTCTTCGGTCGCCCCTGTTTAGCTCACGTACATATATCCTCGTCTGCAGGGCATTTGAGCGATTCATGGCGACAGGATACATTATACATACTGTAACATATACATATGTGTGTGCGTGTTTGTGTGTGTTTGTGTGTGTGCTTGTGTGCGTGTGTGTCTATATATAGAAACTCCTTACCTGAAAGCCAACACGACTACAACTGAGGCTACTTTATTACCACTCAGCGCGCTAAAAAGAGAACCGTGGAAACTGCCCTATGTTTACGATAACAGTAGGCTTAATGCTGCAATATTGAAGTGCTTGTGAAAGTATTGACATAGATTATTGCACGTCTGATAAGAACCAGTTGTAAGTATGCATTCAAAGGTTAACATTTTATGGTCAGGCTTATCAGGTGGACTTGTATTTAAATATTATGCAATGTAGTCAGAATCAATAACAGTAGAGCCCGTTACAGACTAGAACTTCCTATTCTACATCGGACGGGTACAGCTGTCGCGACATGATATTTTCCTTCAGCGGCCATTGTGGAGACTATTGTGTTACTGCATTGACCTGCGGAAGAACAGTGTAGGCAGAGCGAGTACGATGGCAGGAAAGCGTTCAGGAGACATGACCGATGCAGACTTCGAGATGAGCCTGGAAGAATTCGTTATGAAGTTTACTCTGCCACATTTTGCCAAAGTCAGGGAAGGCATTTATGAGCCATACACAGCTAACAGTCTCGAATTTTCTAGCGGAGAACTGCTGGAGCTCTACCGCGTCGTTTATCCACTGATGGTCACGCTGGACTTTGTTCACCCCACTTCTGGTAAAAAACAAAAGGTTTCAATGTCCACAATGAACGACGATCTGACGTTTCACGTTCTTAGCAGGACTGAGAAACCGTTCGTGTATTCTACGGTCAAGGAAGTCATTGATGCATGGCCTCTTATAGTGAAACCCATGAGGGACGACACCAGTGAGTCAGTTTCCGTGTTTGAAGACCATGGTTTGGGTAGGCCTGCGTTTCGGAAGAACGACGAACTGAGACTCATACGAAAGTTGTGGGATGACGACAGAAAGCTCCTTCTCGAATGCAAAGTACAGAGAACGAAACAACTTATTCGGTTACCTGCGACAGCCGTTGGACCCTTCTTGGAAGTAACCGACTCCAAGTCCTACACGTTACAGGAACTTATCGACATGGCTGTGGTAGAGAGAAGGCTGAAAATTGACCATTCATACCAATGTAAGCCGATTTCCCTGAAAGGCATTCCCCGGGATTTCAGCGGCACGTTGCATCTAAGCAAACCTCAGGTACAAGTACAGATTTCTCGAATACAGCAGGACGAGTACAGTTCCGATTATACAGTTAGCGATCCGTTCCTGGTTCCCATCGATTGCGAAATTGTGATCTCACCGCGTGATGAAACATACCAACTAAAACCGAGTATCTATAAGACGTATACGCCATCGTCACTGGTGGACTCGAGTTCTTTTAAATGTGCATCAGTGGCGCGTATTGTCAGCTGGATGGAACAATCAGTTGCTCTCCAGAACCATCTGATTCGTCCAGGAGACTATTTGGTGTTCTATGAACGGAGGTCAGTCGATATGATTCTTGGTCATTGCGGGAATAGATACTTTCTTGTTCCAGTTTACAACAGAGGAAAATTTGTGAGTAGCGACAGCGATTCACAGTTGAAACTTGATCGACTAGAAAAACAGCAATTTCCCTTCAGCGTTCAGTTCTTTAGTGACGCGGGCGATACATTTCAAGGTGAGACTCTATCGCTCGACGCATTCATTAAGGACGAGCCTTGTGTTCTTGTGTCCAAGATTTTTGGCGATAGGTTTGGGCCTGGGTTTCATCTTCCACTGAGAACGAAAATCATGCTTCTGCCCGCACAGTGGCGTGGTGAAAGGCCGCCAAAGACCCCAACCAAATACTCAACCTACGACGACTCTTTGGAAGAAATTTCGGAGACCTTATACAACGAAATCATGGAGCAAACATCCAATCCAAACACAGGGTAAGCTGGAGCATATTATGTTTGCTGGTTATACATAAATGAAGCCGAAATATGTGCAAGGTAAGGCGAGGTTATCACTCATTTAATACACTTCTCTATCAACACTAGCCTTCGGAGGCTTGTACCTTGGGTTGTAGAAGATTTCGGAGGTAAGGTAAACTCGATAATGGCAATTCAAAATTCAGACAATCTTAAAGTTGCAGTAGAGATCTCTTCATAAGCGTCCTTAGAAGGCTTAAGTTATTATATACGTAGCACTCCAGTCCGTTCCCAACCTGTTAGGTCTCTCGACTACCATTTATGCGCAGTATGCATGCATATAATCATTTTCCTATTTTCCAAAATCTCTAAAAATCCTCGCTGTTGAATGTTGCTTCCTTAAAGTCTTGCGGTGAATTTTTCGCTAATTGCCAGAGCCTTTCAAATTCTTTCCGATTGAATGCTAATTCGGTAAATGATCACTGTATTTATTAATTCTGGTGTTTTCCACAAGCTCTTAAATTATTTCCATTTCAAAGCTTTATCTGTGAAGTCTGTTATTGTGTTTATTTACTGCGCTGTTTTCCAGATTTTAAGATCTTTGCAGTGAATGTTACTCGTCTTTGAACACTCATTGCATGCATTTATTTCGCTATTTTTCAGAATCTCTTAAAGTATTTGCAGATGAAACTGTGTTTGTGAATAGGCAATTGCCTCCTGCTATTCCCCATCGACTGTGCCGACCCAACCCTACCCTGGCTGATCGACCAAAACCAACTTTGTCACCGACCGTCCCTTACACACAAGTCAACAAAGCCAACAGAACAAACAACGATAAAGATGAAGGCAAAAGAGGTAGCAGTGGTAATTTCACTATTACTGTCATTATTATTATTGTTATTATCGATATTATTATTATTATTATATTTATTATTATTATTATAATATTTATTATTATTATTATTATTGTTGTTGTTGTTGCTGCTATTGCTGCTGCTGCTTCGCATTTATTATTAGTAGTATTAATTTCAGCTGGTGTCGATTGTCAGATTAGGTAATTCGCTGCTATCAGTAAGCCAGAAATATTCTGGCTTCCTGATGTAGCATCGGCAAAGGTAGCACTGGCTACTTAAATTATTTTCCACAAGCTCTCAAATTATTTCCGGTTCAAAGTTTTCTCTATGAACCATTTTCGTGCGTATTTTAGTCGATCAAAGAAAAATTACAGAGAAGCCAATGCTAATTTGTGGAAGTATCCGTCGGTAGCTGGGTGGATAGATGGTTTACTGATTAATTTTAGAATTCTTAGATCCAAACTAGGAGATGTTACAAGATTAATTACTGTAAACGTAGGATTGGCTTTTTATTTTCGCAGCTTTTACTTGCTGTGCCATATGCCTTACCCTTTGTCTTTGTATGTGTATTTACGCAGAATACGTAATGGCAGAAGAAGCATCTGCTCATCTTTGTCTACCGCCAAGTCCGCGTTTACCGTCGACACAAGAGCAAACAGCTACAGCATCCAAAAGATCGCCTTTGCACAGGAAGGAGTCACGTGGTAATGATGAGTGGTCTGGTCTCGTCTAATCTATAGAACCGTTATCATGAGGCAACAGAGATCAATCGGTTGTCGCTTCAAGTGAAAATAAATAGCGATTCGTTGAAAGCATAATTCGTCAGAGGAGGAGGAGAAGAAGAAGTAGAAGAAGTGGAAGAAGTAGAAGAACAACAACAACAACAAAAACAAGAGCAACAACAATAACACGAACAAGAACAAGAAGAACAAGAACAAGAAGAATAAGAGCAAGAAGAACAAGAACAGGAAGAACAGTCCATTGAGAGGCAGCCATGGGCACGAAGTGTTAGCGACTTCATTTTTTCTGTTTTTCTTGACATCAGTATCTATACCTGTGTTATAGCTTCAGAAGCGAACAGAGAAGATTGGCAACCTCCTGGCTTGTCTCTGAATCGGAAACCAGTTCCGAGAGAAGTAGAAACCAGTTCGGTGGAAACTTCCGAGAATGTATCCGAATCTCCTGCGACTTTCAAGAAAACCCAAACGAGAATATGTGGAACAAAATCACCGAATCCCATCGCATGGGAGTCAAAAGCGGAGAGTCGGAACATATCAAACGACGGTTATAAAACTATGCATACTAATATATCATAATATTTAAATATATTTTCTACAGCTATCCTAGTATATATGTCGCTTACATATATACGTTACAAGCCTATGTTGCTCACACACATATTACAAGTCGTATGTAAGTAAGTAAGTATATTCCTATATCACCAATAGCATTCGTACAACGGTTTACAAGTATTTAAGAACACAAGAAAAGTTTAGCAGGCGTACAATATCCTACTACAACTACTACTATTACTACTTCCACTACTACCAATGCTACCACCACTACTACTACAACCACTACTACCACTAACACTACTACTACAACCAGTACTACTATTATTGTTGTTACTATTATTATTATTATTATTATTATTATTATTATTATTATTATTATTATTATTATTAAGATCATCATCTCATCATCATTATCAGTATCATCATCATTATCATTATCCTTATTAGTAGTAGTAGTATTACTAATACTATTATTATTATTATTACTAAAACTATTAATACTATTACTAATTATTATTATTATTATTGTAATAATAATAATAATTAGTAGTAGTATTAGTAGTATTAGTAGTATTAGTAGTGGTGGTGGTGGTAGTAGTAGTAGAAGTAGTATCGTCAACATCATCATCATCATCGCATTCGTATCACTACCGGGTAAGGGATCTTTACTAAGTTTGGAGAATGAGAGACTTTCATTAAGCTTTTACTGACTACAGATTACAGTTACGTTGACGCGCGGAGAATGGGTCTTCAGAGACCGGTTTCGACTTCGGAAGAGGAAATTAACAAGGGTATGCATGATTTTTCCATCGATTGTTACATGCCTTTTGTTAGGTTTTGTTGTTACAGCTGTTACTTCGTCGTCGTCGTCGTCCTCCTCCTCCTCCTCCTCCTCCTCATCATCATATCACCACTACCACCATCAACATCATCATCATATCATATATCATATCATATCATATTGTATCACATATCATCATATCACCACCAGCATCATATCATTATATCATCATCATCAGCAGCAGCAGCAGCAGCAGCAGTTTTTGATGCTAGTCGTAAGACTTAACTTGTTCAAATTGCTTATCCCCCTGAAGGCTACATCTCTGTCTTAGTGGACTGATCATCTGGATATTGACCTGATTATGGCTTGGTTTTGATGCGCCATCATTTGATGTCTCGTGCATATAAACACCAGCGCTATAAAAGTTACTGTTTAGTGATCTGGCCCACGTAACGGCTAAGAGTTGGAATAAACGATCTTCTTGATATGTCAAAGATACTACTTGTATGATATATGTGGATTGTGGCTGTGGCTGTGGCTGTTTGCAGGTATCATTGAGATCCCACTGAACGGTAATATTAGCGCCTTCAGCGTTTATCAGATGGTGTTCTTCCTGAGAGAGAACCACGCTCCAAATGAGACCATTTCCGCCTTTAGGAAACAAAAGATAGACGGAATGGCTTTCGCCAAGATGACGGACGACGAAATGAAGGCTCATGGCATTGCCACTCCTGTCATCCAGTTCTTCAGGAACAGAAGCAAGATGCAGCTCGTCCTAACACAACTTTGATATACCTTTTAATTACGATTTAATGCACCTTTTAATAACAATAACATGCTCATTTCTCGGCAAACTCTTCAGTTAATGACGGAAGCAGCAGGATGTTATGTTGTTTTACTGTTAATCTAATCTAATCTAAAGACTTCTATAGCGCCGTTATCATAATGTCCAAGGCATCAGTCGATGGTCGCTTCAAATCAAATTCGCAGTCAAAAATCATAAGCCTTTGGAGAAGCCGGGTCGACTTCCGATGGGTTGGAGAAACTAGAAGCCAGGCTACGGTTGGTAAGCATGTTGGAAGAGATGCGTCTTAAGTATTAGTGGCGTATTCATCTGCAGTTCTTTAGGAACAGAGACAAGAAGAAGCCTGTCCTATCACATCTTACAAATTAAACATTCGAAACTGCTACTGAGTGAAACGGTAGTCGATTGGTTTGAGAACTCGCCTTGTGAGGCGCAGTGTGTTGGTTCGAGCCCCTCAGAGACAGTTACTATGCGTACAGGACCTTGAGGAAGCCCTTCATGCACAATAATGCTCAGCGCCATTGATTGTTGCTTTATCATTAATAGTGCCGTTTAGATAATAAATGCAGAAGTAATACATATCTAGAAAACGAAAAGTTGTCGAAAAACATGGAAAGGAATGCATTACAATTTCAAATATCGAACGTGCCGCCATTTTCAGATCATTTATATAACGCCAAGTAACTCCTTTAACCTAAATGTGTAAAGTCCTGTGGGTCACGTGAACGCTTATTTAAACACAAAAGCTTATAGCTAAGCGTCTGTCAGGGGTATGGGTTCGAAACTTGAGACTTGGCTGGGATTTGAACTACGGTATTTTGAATCACCTTAGAGCACTGACCAAAGCATATACATAAATACATACATACAATATGTAAAATACATACATACATATACATACATACATACGCACTCATACACACATACGCATAAATACATACATACACACATACACATACATACATACATACATACATGCATAAATACATACATACACAGATACACACATTTACGTACATACAATATGTAAAATACATGCATACATATACATACATACATACGCACTCATACATACATACATACGCACAAATACATACATACACACATACACATACACATACATACATACATACTGTACATGCAATCAAACATAACAAAATAACACGCGTTAGGTGTTGGTGTGTGACGCGTACAACCAGGCAGGTTATAAAATACAGGACTATGGGCACACGGCCTGATATGATTGTTCAGTATCCCGACCTTAGCATTTGTACTGTAACGGTTGCCTGAATGGCACTGTTCGCAGCTTCGTGTGATTGATGTATGTATGTTTCGCACTCATCAGAATTAATTAACTAAATCAACAACATGCATAGCCCAAACGTTCATGGTGGCCGATACTAGACATTTCTTTCGTCCAACAGGCAAGTTCAGCGGTCTGATTTCGTCCAACATATCGTTTCAGACAATAAGAGTTTTTCACGCAAACGTCGGCTGGCAAAGGACACTGCCTGTTCAGAGCACGCAAATCTCTGTGCTGCATACACATGTCTTCAAAGATATCCATACACAATGCGCAAGTGTATGAGGACACTGAAAACCAGGCACGCACAACATTGCTCTATGCACAATTCACACCGTCAGCTAGAAAGTAAAAAAAGTAATATTGAAGCTCGTGCATGCCTGCGGCTTTCAACGCCAATGCTGTTACTGGGTACCAACTTGCAGCCCTTCCTAGCAGTTTAAAATGAGTCTTACGTTAGTCCTACAGTAATAAGACATGCAGTGTTGTGTACACGAATGTAACGGGTTTTATTGATTACAGGTTTACGTTCTTAAGTTGTGACATCGATGTGTTTGAACAGATGTCGGCAAAACCTAGAATAATGTCAAAGTTGTTCATTCCGATGGAAGTGGACGGTGTGCAATAGCAGAAGGAAGAAACCATTAACGCAATGATTGCAAGTAATACAGAATTTTCTTTGGACAAAAGGAAATACGTCACTGCTCTTTGGTGAATTCGTTCCATATGGACTCATACGTGTATTGAACCCCAGGGTTCGTGAATACTCTGTGTTTTGTTCATTGCAGAATAGAGTTTTGCTAAAGAGTAGGTTGCCTGAGATCTGTAAATCTAAGAAAATCGTCTTGGGTGTTGACTGCCTGTGAGTCAGATATGCAGTCAGGTACAGACCAAAGCCAAGAGGGTGAAAGTCTGTCCCTCTACAGGTTCGTCCGTGAAGTAAAGCTGCCCCACCGGGCCGAGGTGACAGAGGGTTACTGCGAGGTAGGTGACACCGACGGCAGCCGGGATTTCTCGTGCGGGGACATCATCGAGGTCCGAAGAGTCATCTGCCCTCTGATCACTCTAAGATACCAGGATCCGGTTTCTCAGAAAGTGATCAGGGTATCCGTAACGACTCAAAAGCCGGACGTCCGTTTCCATGTTCTTACTAGAAAGGAAATGACGCCATCCGCGAAGCCACGTCATTTCCGATTAGTACAGGAACTGATCGATTTTTGGCCACATATGATCAAGTGTCTGGCAGATCACATAATTCTCTGCAGCTCCTATGGAAATGGGCCTAAGTCCATCATGATCCAAAAGGATGACGATCTGAGGCTGATCCGGATGATCTATGACGGGAAGGGCGGATCGCTCCTCGAGTGCCGAGTACAGAGCACGTCTCAGCTGATCCAGCTTCCGCCGAGCTACGCTGGATCCTTTGTCGAAGTTCCAGATCGGCTGTCGTATACCTTACGGGAGCTCGTCGACATTGCGTGGGTGGAAAGGCATCTGCGTGTCGACAACACGTTGGAGGGACAACCACCTTTACCTAACGGAATTCCGAGAAACTACATAGGGGTCATCGTGATGGAGAAACCAGAGGTTCTTGCCGAGATCGGTAGGTTCCTCGGGGACGAGGACAAACTGAAGGAAGTCGATTCGCCACCAATGCTGGTACCAATCGATTGCGACATTCGGATTTCTCCTCGTGACGAAGATCGCTATAACTATATACTGCAGAATACACTGCCAAATGATGCACATAGCCTTCTGGAGTTCGTCACAGAGGCTGATCACCTGTTTCCGGTCGTGGCTCGGATTGTCGGCTGGACTGAACAGTCCGGGATTCTCATGAACCACGTGACGAGTCCCGGCGACCACGTGATACTTTACGCTCGAACTTTCGTTGATAAGGTTCTTGCACATGGCGGTGGAAAGTACTTCCTGATTCCGACGTCGCATGCAGGTCGTTTCCTGCGCATTCACGGTAAAACTAGGGAGCCAACGGAGGTCAAGCTGAACACGCTTGGTAGCGCATCCTTTCCGTTTAATGTTCAGTATTGCAGCACTGATACCTACGCCAATATGAGAGATGGTCTTCCTTCGTCCGAAATGTTGACGCTCAGGGCTTTCATCAAGCGGGATCCGTGTGTTCTCGTGTCCAAGTTGTTTGGGGATGTCATTGGGGATGGGTTTAGTCTTCCACTCAATACGGTCCAGATCACGATCAGAATCCAGCTGCTTTGGCGAATGAAGAATGGCGCGAAGAGTCCGCCGAGGATGTCGGTGTTCGATAACAGCTCAGAGGAGATTTCCAGCAGTGCATATGATAAATACATGAAGTCTTCATCCTATGAATGGATGCCTGCCTCAAGTGATTGGACTAACAACAGGTACGCTTCTTCAAGTCACCGGTTGCGGGGTCAAGGTCAGATATATTTAAGAAATTGTAATTACAATTATAAATTTATATTGTGCCGCTTTGAGATGAACTGCTCAAAGGCGCTGCTTACGCCAGCCTACACGATGATGAATGTCGTTATAAGCAGACGGCTCATCAGCTTACAAGCAATTCTCACTCTTTTCTCGCTTCAGTTTCAAACACCATCCACGTAGCCGTCTGATTGTCTGCCTGTCTGAATCATGGATCTTGACTTGGAACCGAACCCTTTTGCCTCTAGATTTTGTTTTGACTGGGCGCCTGTGAATAAGCAGGTTCCCGCGACTTAGCTTTCGTTGGGCGCTGTAGAAATCTCGAAATGACGATTACGAATGCTCAGATGACTAAAAAGGTCACCAGCTGTGAGCTCCAGCACACAAGCAGAGTCCAGCCAACGGATCCTCATCTAGAATTAATAGTCTCGACTATTATGTAAATTCAACAGTTGTGACTTCAGACTGAGACATCCTTAATCGCCTTTCCTCTTACCTGTATTTTAATCAATGAAAAGTTTGATACTTCGGGCATCGGAAAGTCAAGTGGTAATACATTTAAAATGTATATATGTATATGAATGGTCTCAACCAACGAATGGATACTTTCCTCCACCGCATGCAAATCACAATCTGCAGTTTGAGAAATATTAACATAGGAAAATTTCTGATTCAGTAATTTTTACCATAGGCTTAAGGTGTAATGCACCCAAGGCTGCGTAAAATCAATCTTGCCTTTGTTTCAAGTTTGTAGTTTGGCACGTGAATCCTCTACCATCCATCTCGAGAAAAGAGAATACATCTAGAACGGTTAATTAATATTCGGCAGTGAAAAAGTACCAGTGATAGCGTTAACAGAAAGTGAATGGTAAAGATTTCTTTGTGTTTAGAAACAGTGGTACTGCGCCACCTCCAATTCCTCCTCGCATTAAGAAACCATCCACTTCAAATGACCACACGACACTGCCGCTTCGATCTTCGCGGGAGGTTAGGAAACTACCCCAACAACCGATACCAAAACACGAACTCCAGAGTGGCGAACATGAAGGTTCCTAACTTCATACAGGCTACCAGATGATAATGTTGTAATCATAATTGAGGCGTTGGGCGCCGGAGTGGCCTAACCCCATTGGAAGTAGTTTTGAGAAAATGAGAGAATAAAATTTGAATGCAAAGCATAAATCAGGTGATTGTGTTTTATGCAGGTAATACAAAGAAGAATGCGGGTTAGGCCAGTCTGGCATTTGAAAGCAAGACAGTAAGTGAATTTATTGGCGTCATAAACCCCATAAGAGAAAATTTGAAGGTTCAGCCACTCTGGCTCTCAACACCTCAATTGTAAACTAGAAATGTCAAAGGTGTTACTATGAAGTCAGATGCAGGGCATTGACTTAATGTGGAAATTGCTCGATAACTTCTGAAAGTTTGGAGAATGCTGTCGCTAAGTTTGCGTGTCGGAGTTAATCCTCTTTTTTTCCGAAAGTACAAGAGGACCTCGAGAAATTCAGTGGTATAGGTGCATTTATAGCAGCACATGTTGAACAGAGGATTTTGTGATGGACATCAAATTGCATTTTCTTATAACAGCTGGTAATCGATCCATGTACATACAATTGATAGGAAAATCAACTTTTATTTTATAGATGAAAATTACTACAGCTGCATCGATGCTGACGACTTGGAAGCTGAAAGCACAAAACACGGTTAGCTTTCAAAAGATGAAAGATACCGGGGTCGTTGTAATGTCTTTGGACGCGGTGCTATGTGGTGTAATGTGATCAATTCGTGTTATATATTACTGTGAAATAATAATGATGAAGTGATGATTATGATGATCATGGTGTAATGTATGTAAGGTGTAATGTGATCATATGTATCGTAAGTGATCAATTCATATTACATATGACTGTCAAACGACCCTATGCAGTGGGATGCATAATGATGAAAGTGATGATGATGATGATAAGGATGACGATCATGACGATCATGATCGTGACCAGAAACGTCATGAAGAAAATGACAATGCCTTGCATGATTGTTTGAACTATTACACAACCAGTACCAACATGAAAATTTTTAACACTTAAATATCTAAACATCCGGTTACACGATCTTGCCTTACCATGGATTGCATTACGTTCGATTGCATTGCATTGTAACACAATGCATGGCACCACTGCCTTTGTTCACAGGTGGTGTCGTGATACCATCGAATGGTAACATCTGCCACTTCACCGTCGACCAAATGCTATTCTTCCTCAAAGAAAACAACTTTCCATTTAGGACCATCTCCAGCTGGGAAAAGAATCGCATTGACGGAAACATCTTCGCCAAGATGAGCGACGAGGAACTGGCCAGACATGGCGTTGCCACTCCCGTCATCCGGTTCTTCAGGGACAGAAGCAAAATGAAGATCGTGTCAAAACAATAAGAGTGGTAATGGGAAACGTTACAGGGCTATATGTCAACATGGTATAAATTGCTTACATGAGTATTTCACGACTCACGACATGTCTTTTTAAGATATCTTATGACTGTAGTTGATTTTTGAACTCATGTACAGCGCCATTTTCTTCGGCCTCGACTGTGCTACGGCGCTATATAAGTTGTCTCATTATTATTATTATTATTATTATTATTTATTATTATTATTATTATGTAAACGTAAGCGTAAGCTCGAGATTCTACAACGCCCAACGAAAGCTAAGTCGCGGGAACCACCTATTCGCAGGCGCTCAGTCAAAACAAGATCGATAGGCAGGAAGGGTTCGGTTCCAGGTCAAGATCCAAGAGGAAGGCAGGCAGGCAGGCAGGCAGGCAGGCAGGCAGGCAGGCAGGCAGGCAGGCAGGCAGGCAGGCAGGCAGGCAGGCAGGCAGGCAGGCAGGCAGGCAGGCAGGCAGGCAGGCAGGCAGGCAGGCAGGCAGGCAGGCAGGCAGGCAGGCAGGCAGGCAGGCAGGCAGGCAGGCAGACGGCTATGGTGGATGGTGTTTGGAATTGAACAGGAAAGTGAGATAAGGGGAAGAGGAAGAATTAAGGGGAAGAGGAAGAATCAGGATAGGATTTGTGGAAGAGGAGTGTAAGTTAGTGTATGAACAGTCTGTTAGCAATAATTAAGCTATCAAACTCAGTATACGCTCTAACAAGGAAGTAATTAGATGGACTGTTGCAGAGTGCGTCCCGACCGACAGGCCAATCTATAACTGTATGAATATGACAAGACACTCCAGCCTTTCTTGTATGAATGTATATATATATGTGTGCGTGTGCGTGTGTGTGTGGTGTGGGTGCGTGTGTGTGTGGTGTGCGTGTGCGTGTCTGTGTAGACATATGGCGGCTTGATCAATGTATTAATCAACACAGTCTGCTGTTAACAGTGCAATGCTACTAACCATGAAACATTAGTCGTTTCAGGAATTTACGAAAGTCTTAGCAAGTGGTTTGAAACTGGTGTAAAGTTGGTATTTTTGTGACGTCGACAGGTAAGGAGTTCCATGTCGATGGTCTCCAGACATCGTGATGGAGAATATTTTTTAATTTATGCGTGGTTAGTCTTTGTACGGTGCACGGGTGGGGCAAATACTGTTTTCTACCCGAAGAGAAGTGATTGATTGTCTCTTGACGAAACTGAGGTTATGACGAGTGTCTACCAGCCGATGCAAAAAATAAAGTCACGGTCGAGTGGACATTCTTTAAAAGCAAGGAGACGAGAGCTGTAGCTGGTTTTGTTCTCAGTGGACCGAGATGATGCGGTCGGCCATGAAGATCTGAGACAGGCCTTAATATTGCGAAAGGCCGAGCGCAGACGGGTCTACGGAGCTGAAGCCCAATACAGGCTGAGTTTAGAGCCACCAGCAGAAGAGACTTCTTTTTCTTCTTCTTCTCCTTCTTCCTCGTCTTCTTCTTTCTTCTTCTTCTTTCTTCTTCCTTCTTCTTCTTTCTTCTTCTTTCTTCTTCTCCTTCTCCTTCTTCTTCTTCTTTTTCTTCTTCTTCTTCTCCTTCTTCTTCTTCTTTTTTTCTTCTTCTTTCTGGGGAGAAATTAATCCCTCCTAGGGGAGGGGTCAGCCACTCGAATCCTTCTATTCCATTTATTTTTAACTCCAGTATCTTCTTTCTTCAGTCTGAGGAGCTTTAGGTCTTGCTGAATCATGTCTCCCCATCTCTTCTTTTGTCGACCCCGACTGCGGCTTCCGTAGACCTCTGTGCTGGGAGTACTGGGGAGTTTAGAGAGACTTCAGAGAGATGAGTTGTGCCTTTTGCATTCCAAAAACTTTGCTATGTATTGATGTCCAGCGGCGTCTCAAACTTTTCCTGTAAACAATTGACATCGAGTTTATTCAGAATATCAGTGAATGCATTGTCATTTTTCACGAACGAATAAAATGTTATTCTTCAAGAATTATAGCAATTGCATTTCTATTGAATGAATGAGACGTCATTTTAATGGAAGAATAGAAAGGTCATTTTAACGAGTGACTGAATGTCATTTCTTCATAAATGAATAAAACATCAGATTTCGCGAAAGAATGAAGTATCATTTTTTATGAATAATTGTAATGTCATATGCTGAGGCTAAGAAAAATGAAGTCGCTATCACTTCATACCATGGGTACAGTTCTGAGTTAGTTTAATAGACTGCATTATCATATCCTCACTTTCATTCATTCAACGCTCGAATACCATTTTTGTCTTCCGTATTTACCAGTCCAATGGCTTCACTGGACCGTAACGAGACCAAAACGACAAAACTCTTGTGAATATTAGGCAATTCGTGCAAACGTTTCAGTCAAGTGCTTCTGAACTAGGCATTCTGTTTTGGCTGAGGCGTATCAGCAAGCAAAACGTTCCCTAGTTTCAACTGCATTTTT
The DNA here is from genome assembly GCA_964023275.1 of Norana najaformis. Taxonomy (NCBI): domain Eukaryota; kingdom Metazoa; phylum Annelida; class Clitellata; order Crassiclitellata; family Hormogastridae; genus Norana; species Norana najaformis. The sequence goes on from OZ029922.1 coordinate 28,058,701, forward strand.
TTCTGCTATCCATATTCCATCATGCAAATCATACAAACTCACCAACACCTCACCCCTTGTAATCTTTGCGCAGGTCTTTCCCCCAAAACCAAAACACTCCTCCTCCACAAATCCTTTCCTGATTCCTTTTCTTCCAATTATATATCTTGTCGTTCCAATTCCAAATACCATCCACCGTAGCCGCCTGACTGCCCCCTTCCTGCCTCTTGGGTTTTGACCTGGAACCTTCTCTAACCCTCCTGCTTAACGATTTTGTTTTGACTGAGCGCCTCTGAATAAGCTGGTTCTTGGCTTTCGTTGGGCGCTTTAGAAATCTCGAACTCAAGAATACTTATTATGAATACGAATTCCAATAACGAAAACAAGATGACAAGGGCGTAGTCAGAGTTTAGAGATTTGGATATGTGGAAGTTTTAGGACAGAGGACAAGTAGATATATTGTATAGACTCAAAATTGGCATCAAAAGTAAATGGTGAAAATACTGTACTGTATAGAATCGAGTATCAAACTCCGTGGGGATATGTGGATCAATACCAGTTTGAACGCACCCGGCCTTCACAAGCATCGGAACTTCCTCTTGATGAGGGTCATGATGAACATGAACTTGAACCTTGGAACATTCTTCCCTTCCGCATAGCTATGGTTTCGTATGAAATCATATCAACAACCATTCTTTGTCTGCCTTCGGTCGCCCCTGTTTAGCTCACGTACATATATCCTCGTCTGCAGGGCATTTGAGCGATTCATGGCGACAGGATACATTATACATACTGTAACATATACATATGTGTGTGCGTGTTTGTGTGTGTTTGTGTGTGTGCTTGTGTGCGTGTGTGTCTATATATAGAAACACCTTACCTGAAAGCCAACACGACTCCAACTGAGGCTACTTTATTACCACTCAGCGCGCTAAAAAGAGAACCGTGGAAACTGCCCTAAGTTTACGATAACAGTAGGCTTAATGCTGCAATATTGAAGTGCTTGTGAAAGTATTGACATAGATTATTGCACGTCTGATAAGAACCAGTTGTAAGTATGCATTCAAAGGTTAACATTTTATGGTCAGGCTTATCAGGTGGACTTGTATTGAAATATTATGTAATGTAGTCAGAATCATTAGCAATTGAGCCGTTAAAGACTAGAACTTCCTATTCTACATCGGACGGGTACAGCTGTCGCGACATGATATTTTCCTTCAACGGCCATTGTGGAGACTTTATTGTGTTACTGCATTGACCTGCGGAAGAACAGTGTAGGCAGAGCGAGTACGATGGCAGGAAAGCGTTCAGGAGACATGACCGATGCAGACTTCGAGATGAGCCTGGAAGAATTCGTTATGAAGTTTACTCTGCCACATTTTGCCAAAGTCAGGGAAGGCATTTATGAGCCATACACAGCTAACAGTCTCGAATTTTCTAGCGGAGAACTGCTGGAGCTCTACCGGGTCGTTTATCCACTGATGGTCACGCTGGACTTTGTTCACCCCACTTCTGGTAAAAAACAAAAGGTTTCAATGTCCACAATGAACGACGATCTGAAGTTTTACGTTCTTAGCAGGACTGAGAAACCGTTCGTGTATTCTACGGTCAAGGAAGTCATTGATGCATGGCCTCTTATAGTGAAACCCATGAGGGACGACACCAGTGAGTCAGTTTCCGTGTTTGAAGACCATGCTTTGGGCAGGCCTGCGTTTCGGAAGAACGACGAACTGAGACTCATACGAAAGTTGTGGGATGACGACAGAAAGCTCCTTCTCGAATGCAAAGTACAGAGAACGAAACAACTTATTCGGTTACCTGCGACAGACGTTGGAAGCTTCTTGGAAGCAACCGACTCCAAGTCCTACACGTTACAGGAACTTATCGACGTTGCTCTGGTAGAGAGAAGGCTGAAAATTGACCATTCATACCAGTGTAAGCCGATTTCCCTGAAAGGCATTCCCCGGGATTTCAGCGGCACGTTGCATCTAAGCAAACCTCAGGCTCAGGTACAGATTTCTCGAATACAGCAGGACGAGTACAGTTCCGATTATACAGTTAGCGATCCGTTCCTGGTTCCCATCGATTGCGAAATTGTGATCTCACCGCGTGATGAAACATACCAACTAAAACCGAGTATCTATAAGACGTATACGCCATCGTCACTGGTGGACTCGAGTTCTTTTAAATGTGCATCAGTGGCGCGTATTGTCAGCTGGATGGAACAATCAGTTGCTCTCCAGAACCATTTGATTCGTCCAGGAGACCATTTGGTGTTCTATGAACGGAGGTCGGTCGATATGATTCTTGGTCATTGCGGGAATAGATACTTTCTTGTTCCAGTTTCCAACAGAGGAAAATTTGTGGGTAGCGACAGCGATTCACAGTTGAAACTTGATCGACTAGAAAAACATCAATTTCCCTTCAGCGCTCAGTTCTTTAGTGACGCGGGCGATACATTTCAAGGTGAGACTCTATCGCTCGACGCATTCATTAAGGACGAGCCTTGTGTTCTTGTGTCCAAGATTTTTGGCGATAGGTTTGGGCCTGGGTTTCATCTTCCACTGAGAACGAAAATCATGCTTCTGCCCACACAGTGGCGTGGTGAAAGGCCGCCAAAGACCCCAACCAAATACTCAACCTACGACGACTCTTTGGAAGAAATTTCGGAGACCTTGTACAACGAAATCATGGAGCAAACATCCAATCCAAACACAGGGTAAGCTGGAGCATATTATGTTTGCTGGTTATACATAAATGAAGCCGAAATATTTGCAAGGTAAGGCGAGGTTATCACTCATTTAATACACTTCTCTATCAACACTAGCCTTCGGAGGCTTGTACCTTGGGTTGTAGAAGATTTCGGAGGTAAGGTAAACTCGATAATGGCAATTCAAAATTCAGACAATCTTAAAGTTGCAGTAGAGATCTCTTCAGAAGCGTCCTTAGAAGGCTTAAGTTATTATATACGTAGCACTCCAGTCGGTTCCCAACCTGATAGGTCTCTCGACTACCATTTATGCGCAGTATGCATGCATATAATCATTTTCCTATTTTCCAAAATCTCTAAAAATCCTCGCGGTTGAATGCTGCTTCCTTAAAGTCTTGCGGTGAATTTTTTGCTAATTGCCAGAGCCTTTAAAAATCTTTCCGATTGAATGCTAATTCGGTAAATGATCACTGTATTTATTAATTCTGCTATTTTCCACAAGCTCTTAAATTATTTCCATTTCAAAGCTTTATCTGTGAAGTCTGTTATTGTGTTTATTTACTGCGCTGTTTTCCAGATTTTAAGATCTTTGCAGTGAATGTTACTCGTCTTTGAACCCTTATTGCATGCATTTATTTCGCTATTTTTCAGAATCTCTTAAAGTATTTGCAGTTGAAACTGTGTTTGTGAATAGGCAATTGCCTCCTGCTATTCCCCATCGACTGTGTCGACCCAACCCTACCCTGACTGATCGACCAAAACCAACTTTGTCACCGACCGTCCCTTACACACAAGTCAGCAAAGCCAACAAAACAAACAACGATAAAGATGAAGGCAAAAGAGCTAACAGTGGTAATTTCACTATCACTGTCACTATTATTATTGTTATTATCGATATTATTATTATTATTATATTTATTATTATTATTATAATATTTATAATTATTATTATTGTTGTTGTTGTTGTTACTGCTATAGCTGCTTCGCAGTTATTATTATTAGTATTAATTTCAGCGATTGTCGCTTGTCAGATTAGGTAATTCGCTGCTATCAGTAAGCCAGAAATAATCTGGCTTCCTGATGTAGCATCGGCAAAGGTAGCACTGGCTACTTAAATTATTTTCCACAAGCTCTCAAATTATTTCCGGTTCAAAGTTTTCTCTATGAACCATTTCGTGCATAGTTAAGCCGATCAAAAAAAATTACAGAGAAGCCAATGCTAATTTGTGGAAGTATCGGTCGGTAGCTGGGTGGATAGATGGTTTACTGATTAATTTTAGAATTCTTAGATCCAATCTAGGAGATGTTACAAGATTAATTACTGTAAACGTAGGATTGGCTTTTTATTTTCGCAGCTTTTACTTGCTGTGCCATATGCCTTACCCTTTGTCTTTGTATGTGTATTTACGCAGAATACGTAATGGCAGAAGAAGCATCTGCTCATCTTTGTCTACCGCCAAGTCCGCGTTTACCGTCGACACAAGAGCAAACAGTTACAACATCCAAAAGATCGCCTTTGCATAGGAAGGAGTCACGTGGTAATGATGAGTGGTCTGGTCTCGTCTAATCTATAGAACCGTTATCATGAGGCAACAGAGATCAATCGGTTGTCGCTTCAAGTGAAAATAAATAGCAATTCGTTGAAAGCATAATTCGTCAGAGGAGGAGGAGAAGAAGAAGTAGAAGAAGTAGAAGAAGAAGAAGAAGAACAACAACAACAAGAGCAACAACAATAACACGAACAAGAACAAGAAGAACAAGAACAAGAAGAATAAGAGCAAGAAGAACAAGAACAGGAAGAACAGTCCATTGAGAGGCAGCCATGGGCACGAAGTGTTAGCGACTTCATTTTTTCTGTTTTTCTTGACATCAGTATCTATACCTGTGTTATAGCTTCAGAAGCAAACAGAGAAGATTGGCAACCTCCTGGCTTGTCTCTGAATCGAAAACCAGTTCCGAGAGAAGTAGAAACTAGTTCGGTGGAAACTTTCGAGAATGTATCCGAATCTCCTGCGACTTTCAAGAAAACCCAAACGAAAATATGTGGAACAAAATCACCGAATCCTATCGCATGGGAGTCAAAAGCGGAGAGTCGGAACATATCAAACGACGGTTATAAAACTATGCATACTAATATATCATAATATTTAAATATATTTTCTACAGCTATCCTAGTATATATGTCGCTTACATATATACGTTACAAGCCTATGTTGCTCACACACATATTACAAGTCGTATGTAAGTAAGTAAGTATATTCCTATATCACCAATAGCATTCGTACAACGGTTTACAAGTATTTAAGAACACAAGAAAAGTTTAGCAGGTGTACAATATCCTACTACTACTACTACTACTACTACTACTACTTCCACTACTACCAATGCTACCACCACTACTACTACAACCACTACTACCACTAACACTACTACTACAACCAGTACTACTATTAATGTTGTTACTATTATTATTATTATAATTATTATTATTATTATTATTATTATTAAGATCATCATCTCATCATCATTATCATTATCATCATCATTATCATTATCCTTATTAGTAGTAGTAGTATTACTAATACTATTATTATTATTATTACTAATACTACTAATACTATTACTAATTATTATTATTATTCTTGTAATAATAATAATAATTAGTAGTAGTATTAGTAGTATTAGTAGTAGTAGTAGTGGTGGTGGTAATAGTAATAGTAGAAGTAGTATCGTCAACATCATCATCATCATCGCATTCGTATCACTACCGGGTAAGGGATCTTTACAAAGTTTGGAGAATGAGAGACTTTCATTAAGCTTTTACTGACTACAGATTACAGTTACGTTGACGCGCGGAGTATGGGTCTTCAGAGACCGGGTTCGACTTCGGAAGAGGAAATTAACAAGGGTATGCATGATTTTTCCATCGATTGTTACATGCCTTTTGTTAGGTTTTGTTGTTACAGCTGTTACTTCGTCGTCGTCGTGGTCGTCCTCCTCCTCCTCCTCCTCATCATCATCATATCACCACTACCACCATCAACATCATCATCATATCATATATCATATCATATCATATCGTATCACATATCATCATATCACCACCAGCATCATCATCACCACCAGCATCATATCATTATACCATCATCATCATCAGCAGCAGCAGCAGTTTTTGATGCTAGTCGTAAGACTTAACTTGTTCAAATTGCTTATTCCCCTGAAGGCTACATCTCTGTCTTAGTGGACTGATCATCTGGATATTGACCTGATTGCGGCTTGGTTTTGATGCGCCATCATTTGATGTCTCGTGCATATAAACACCAGCGCTATAAAAGTTACTGTTTAGTTATCTGGCCCACGTAACGGCTAAGAGTTGGAATAAACGATCTTCTTGATATGTCAAAGATACTACTTGTATGATATATGTGGATTGTGGCTGTGACTGTTTCCAGGTATCATTGAGATCCCACTGAACGGTAATATCAGCGCCTTCAGCGTTTATCAGATGGTGTTCTTCCTGAGAGAGAACCACGCTCCAAATGAGACCATTTCCGCCTTTAGGAAACAAAAGATAGACGGAATGGCTTTCGCCAAGATGACGGACGACGAAATGAAGGCTCATGGCATTGCCACTCCTGTCATCCAGTTCTTCAGGGACAGAAGCAAGATGCAGCTCGTCCTAACACAACTTTGATGCACCTTTTAATTACGATTTAATGCACCTTTTAATAACAATAACATGCTCATTTCTCGGCAAACTCATCAGTGAAGCAGCAGGATGTTATGTTGTTTTACTGTTATTCTAATCTAATCTAAAGACTTCTATAGCGCGTTATCATAATGTCCAAGGCATCAGTCGATGGTCGCTTCAAATCAAATTCGCAGTCAAAAATCATAAGCCTTTGGAGAAGCCGGGTCGACTTCCGATGGGTTGGAGAAACTAGAAGCCAGGCTACGGTTGGTAAGCCTGTTGGAAGAGATGCGTCTTAAGTATTAGTGGCGTATTCATCTGCAGTTCTTTAGGAACAGAGACAAGAAGAAGCCTGCTCTATCAATCTTACAAATTAAACCTTCGAAACTGCTACTGAGTGAAACGGTAGTCGATTGGTTTGAGAACTCGCCTTGTGAGGCGCAGTGTGTTGGTTCGAGCCCCTCAGAGACAGTTACTATGCGTACAGGACCTTGAGGAAGCCCTTCATGCACAATAATGCTCAGCGCCATTGATTGTTGCTTTATCATTAATAGTGCCGTTTAGATAATAAATGCAGAAGTAATACATATCTAGAAAACGAAAAGTTGTCGAAAAACATGGAAAGGAATGCATTACAATTTCAAATATCGAACGTGCCGCCATTTTCAGATCATTTATATAACGCCAAGTAACTCCTTTAACCTAAATGTGTAAAGTCCTGTGGGTCACGTGAACGCTTATTTAAACACATAAGCTTATAGCTACGCGTCTGTCAGGCGTATGGGTTCGAAACTTGAGACTTGGCTGGGATTTGAACTACGGTATTTTGAATCACCTTAGAGCACTGACCAAAGCATATACATAAATACATACATACATACAATATGTAAAATACATACATACATATACATACATACATACGCACTCATACACACATACGCATAAATACATACATACACACATACACATACATACATACATACATACATGCATAAATACATACATACACAGATACACACATTTACATACATACAATATGTAAAATACATGCATACATATACATACATACATACGCACTCATACATACATACATACGCACAAATACATACATACACACATACACATACACATACATACATACATGAATCCACACATGCATACACATACATACATACATACTGTACATGCAATCAAACATAACAAAATAACACGCGTTAGGTGTTGGTGTGTGACGCGTACAACCAGGCAGGTTATAAAATTCAGGACTATGGGCACACGGCCTGATATGATTGCTCAGTCTCCCGACCTTAGCATTTGTACTGTAACGGTTGCCTGAATGGCACTGTTCGCAGCTTCGTGTGATTGATGTATGTATGTTTCGCACTCATCAGAATTAATTAACTAAATCAACAACATGCATAGCCCAAATGTTCATGGTAGCCGATACTAGACATTTCTTTCGTCCAACAGGCAAGTTCAGCGGTCTGATTTCGTCCAACATATCGTTTCAGACAATAAGAGTTTTTCACGCAAACGTCGGCTGGCAAAGGACACTGCCTGTTCAGAGCACGCAAATCTCTGTGCTGCATACACATGTCTTCAAAGATATCCATACACAATGCGCAAGTGTATGAGGACACTGAAAACCAGGCACGCACAACATTGCTCTATGCACAATTCACACCGTCAGCTAGAAAGTAAAAAAAGTAATATTGAAGCTCGTGCATGCCTGCGGCTTTCAACGCCAATGCTGTTACTGGGTACCAACTTGCAGCGCTTCCTAGCAGTTTAAAATGAGTCTTACGTTAGTCCTACAGTAATAAGACATGCAGTGTTGTGTACACGAATGTAACGGGTTTTATTGATTACAGGTTTACGTTCTTAAGTTGTGACATCGATGTGTTTGAACAGATGTCGGCAAAACCTAGAATAATGTCAAAGTTGTTCATTCCGATGGAAGTGGACGGTGTGCAATAGCAGAAGGAAGAAACCATTAACGCAATGATTGCAAGTAATACAGAATTTTCTTTGGACAAAAGGAAATACGTCACTGCTCTTTGGTGAATTCGTTCCATATGGACTCATACGTGTATTGAACCCCAGGGTTCGTGAATACTCTGTGTTTTGTTCATTGCAGAATAGAGTTTTGCTAAAGAGTAGGTTGCCTGAGATCTGTAAATCTAAGAAAATCGTCTTGGGTGTTGACTGCCTGTGAGTCAGATATGCAGTCAGGTACAGACCAAAGCCAAGAGGGTGAAAGTCTGTCCCTCTACAGGTTCGTCCGTGAAGTAAAGCTGCCCCACCGGGCCGAGGTGACAGAGGGTTACTGCGAGGTAGGTGACACCGACGGCAGCCGGGATTTCTCGTGCGGGGACATCATCGAGGTCCGAAGAGTCATCTGCCCTCTGATCACTCTAAGATACCAGGATCCGGTTTCTCAGAAAGTGATCAGGGTATCCGTAACGACTCAAAAGCCGGACGTCCGTTTCCATGTTCTTACTAGAAAGGAAATGACGCCATCCGCGAAGCCACGTCATTTCCGATTAGTACAGGAACTGATCGATTTTTGGCCACATATGATCAAGTGTCTGGCAGATCACATAATTCTCTGCAGCTCCTATGGAAATGGGCCTAAGTCCATCATGATCCAAAAGGATGACGATCTGAGGCTGATCCGGATGATCTATGACGGGAAGGGCGGATCGCTCCTCGAGTGCCGAGTACAGAGCACGTCTCAGCTGATCCAGCTTCCGCCGAGCTACGCTGGATCCTTTGTCGAAGTTCCAGATCGGCTGTCGTATACCTTACGGGAGCTCGTCGACATTGCGTGGGTGGAAAGGCATCTGCGTGTCGACAACACGTTGGAGGGACAACCACCTTTACCTAACGGAATTCCGAGAAACTACATAGGGGTCATCGTGATGGAGAAACCAGAGGTTCTTGCCGAGATCGGTAGGTTCCTCGGGGACGAGGACAAACTGAAGGAAGTCGATTCGCCACCAATGCTGGTACCAATCGATTGCGACATTCGGATTTCTCCTCGTGACGAAGATCGCTATAACTATATACTGCAGAATACATTGCCAAATGATGCACATAGCCTTCTGGAGTTCGTCACAGAGGCTGATCACCTGTTTCCGGTCGTGGCTCGGATTGTCGGCTGGACTGAACAGTCCGGGATTCTCATGAACCACGTGACGAGTCCCGGCGACCACGTGATACTTTACGCTCGAACTTTCGTTGATAAGGTTCTTGCACATGGCGGTGGAAAATACTTCCTGATTCCGACGTCGCATGCAGGTCGTTTCCTGCGCATTCACGGTAAAACTAGGGAGCCAACGGAGGTCAAGCTGAACACGCTTGGTAGCGCATCCTTTCCGTTTAATGTTCAGTATTGCAGCACTGATACCTACGCCAATATGAGAGATGGTCTTCCTTCGTCCGAAATGTTGACGCTCAGGGCTTTTATCAAGCGGGATCCGTGTGTTCTCGTGTCCAAGTTGTTTGGGGATGTCATTGGGGATGGGTTTAGTCTTCCACTCAATACGGTCCAGATCACGATCAGAATCCAGCTGCTTTGGCGAATGAAGAATGGCGCGAAGAGTCCCCCGATGATGTCGCTGTTCGACCACTGCTCGGAGGAGATTTCCAGCAGTGCATATGATAGATATATGAAGTCGTCATCCTATGAATGGATACCTGCCTCAAGCGATTGGACTAACAACAGGTACGCTTCTTCAAGTCACCTGTTGCGGGGTCAAGGTCAGATATATTTAAGCAATTGTAATTACAATTGTAAATTTATATTGTGCCGCTTTGAGATAAACTGCTCAAAGGCGCTGCTTACGCCAGCCTACTCGATGATGAATGTCGTTATAAGCAGACGGCTCATCAGCTTACAAGCAATTCTCACTCTTTTCTCGCTTCAGTTTCAAACACCATCCACGTAGCCGTCTAATTGTCTGCCTGTCTGAATCCTGGATCTTGACTTGGAACCGAACCCTTTTGCCACTAGATTTTGTTTTGACTGGGCGCCTGTGAATAAGCTGGTTCCCGCGACTTAGCTTTCTTTGGGCGCTGTAGAAATCTCGAAATGACGATTACGAATGCTCAGATGACTAAAAAGGTCACCAGCTGTGAGCTCCAGCACACAAGCAGAGTCCAGCCAACGGATCTTCATCTAGAATTAATAGTCTCGACTATTATGTAAATTCAACAGTTGTGACTTTAGACTGAGACATCCTTAATCGCCTTTCCTCTGACCTATATTTCAATCAATGAAAAGATTGATACTTCGGGCGCGGAGAAGACAAGTGGTAATACATTTAAAATGTATATATATATATATGAATGGTCTCAACAACGAATGGATACTTTCCTCGACCGCATGCAAATCACAATCTGCGGTTTGAGAAATATTAACATAGGAAAATTTCTGATTCAGTAATTTTTACCATAGGCTTAAGGTGTAATGCACCCAAGGGTGCGTAAAATCAATCTTGCCTTCGTTTCAAGTTTGTAGTTTGGCACGTGAATCCTCTACCATCCATCTCGAGAAAAGAGAATACATCTAGAACGGTTAATTAATATTCGGCAGTGAAAAAGTACCAGTGATAGCGTTAACAGAAAGTGAATGGTAAAGATTTCTTTGTGTTTAGAAACAGTGGTACTGCGCCACCGCCAATTCCTCCTCGCATTAAGAAACCATCCACTTCAAATGACCACACGACACTGCCGCTTCGATCTTCGCGGGAGGTTAGGAAACTACCCCAACAACCGATACCAAAACACAAACTCCAGAGTGGCGAAGATGAAGGTTCCTAACTTCATACAAGCTTCCAGATGATAATGTTGCAATCATAATTGAGGCGTTGAGCGCCGGAGTGGCCTAACCCCATTGGAAGTAGTTTTGAGAAAATGAGAGAATAAAATTTGAATGCAAAGCATAAATCAGGTGATTGTGTTTTATGCAGGTAATACAAAGAAGAATGCGGGTTAGGCAAGTCTGGCATTTGAAAGCAAGACAGTATGTGAATTTATTGGCATCATAAACCCCATAAGAGAAAATTTTAAGGTTCAGCCACTCTGGCTCTCAACACCTCAATTGTAAACTAGAAATGTCAAAGGTGTTACTATGAAGTCAGATGCAGGGCATTGACTTAATGTGGAAATTGGTCGATAACTTCTGAAAGTTTGGAGAATGCTGTCGCTAAGTTTGCGTGTCGGAGTTAATCCACTTTTTCTCCGAAAGTACAAGAGGACCTCGAGAAATTCAGTGGTATAGGTGCATTTATAGCAGCACATGTTGAACAGAGGATTGTGTGATGGACATCAAATTGCATTTTCTTATAACAGCTGGTAATCGATCCATGTACATAGAATTGATAGGAAAATCAACTTTTATTTTATAGATGAAAATTACTACAGCTGCATCGATGCTGACGACTTGGAAGCTGAAAGCACAAAACACGGTTAGCTTTCAAAAGATGAACGATACCGGGGTCGTTGTAATGTCTTTGGACGCGGTGCTATGTGGTGTAATGTGATCAATTCGTGTTATATATTTCTGTGAAATAATAATGATGAAGTGATGATTATGATGATCATGGTGTAATGTATGTAAGGTGTAATGTGATCATATGTATCGTAAGTGATCAATTCATATTACATATGACTGTCAAACGACGCTATGCAGTGGGATGCATAATGATGAAAGTGATGATGATGATGATAAGGATGACGATCATGACGATCATGATCGTGACCAGAAACGTCATGAAGAAAATGACAATGCCTTGCATGATTGTTTGAACTATTACACAACCAGTACCAACATGAAAATTTTTAATACTTAAATATCTAAACATCCGGTTACACGATCTTGCCTTACCATGGATTGCATTACGTTCGATTGCATTGCATTGTAACACAATGCATGGCACCACTGCCTTTGTTCACAGGTGGTGTCGTGATACCATCGAATGGTAACATCTGCCACTTCACCGTCGACCAAATGCTATTCTTCCTCAAAGAAAACAACTTTCCATTTAGGACCATCTCCAGCTGGGAAAAGAATCGCATTGACGGAAACATCTTCGCCAAGATGAGCGACGAGGAACTGGCCAGACATGGCGTTGGCACTCCCGTCATCCGGTTCTTCAGGGACAGAAGCAAAATGAAGATCGTGTCAAAACAATAAGAGTGGTAATGGGAAACGTTACAGGGCTATATGTCAACATGGTATAAATTGCTTACATGACTATTTCACGACTCACGACATGTCTTTTTAAGATATCTTATGACTGTAGTTGATTTTTGAACTCATGTACAGCGCCATTTTCTTCGGCCTCGACTGTGCTACGGCGCTATATAAGTTGTCTCATTATTATTATTATTATATATTGTTATTATTATTATTATTATTATTATTATTATTATTATTATTATTATTATGTAAACGTAAGCGTGAGCTCGAGATTCTACAACGCCCAACGAAAGCTAAGTCGCGGGAACCACCTATTCGCAGGCGCTCAGTCAAAATAAGATCGATAGGCAGGAAGGGTTCGGTTCCAGCTCAGGATCCAAGAGTCAAGCAGGAAGGCAGGCAGGCAGGCACTCAGGCAGGCAGGCAGGCAGGCAGGCAGGCAGGCAGGCAGGCAGGCAGGCAGGCAGGCAGGCAGGCAGGCAGGCAGGCAGGCAGGCAGGCAGGCAGGCAGGCAGGCAGGCAGGCAGGCAGGCAGGCAGGCAGACGGCTATGGTGGATGGTGTTTGGAATTGAACCGGAAAGTGAGATAAGGGGAAGAGGAAGAATCAGGATAGGATTTGTGGAAGAGGAGTGTAAGTTAGTGTATGAACAGTCTGTTAGTAATAATTAAGCTATCAAACTCTAACAAAAACAGTATACGCTCTAACAAGGAAGTAATTAGATGGACTGTTGCAGAGTGCGTCCCGACCGACAGGCCAATCTATAACTGTATGAATATGACAAGACACTCCAGCCTTTCTTGTATGAATGTATATATATATGTGTGCGTGTGCGTGTGTGTGTGGTGTGGGTGCGTGTGTGTGTGGTGTGCGTGTGCGTGTCTGTGTAGACATATGGCGGCTTGATCAATGTATTAATCAACACAGTCTGCTGTTAACAGTGCAATGTTACTAACCATGAAATATTAGTCGTTTCAGGAATTTACGAAAGTCTTAGTAAATGGTTTGAAACTGGTGTAAAGTTGGTATTTTTGTGACGTCGACAGGTAAGGAGTTCCATGTCGATGGTCTCGCAGACATCGTGATGGAGAATATTTTTTAATTTATGCGTGGTTAGTCTTTGTACGGTGCACGGATGGGGCAAATACTGTTTTCTACCCAATGAGAAGTGATTGATTGTCTCTTGACGAAACTGAGGTTATGACGAGTGTCTACCAGCCGATGCAAAAAATAAAGTCACGGTCGAGTGGACATTCTTTGAGAGCAAGGAGACGAGAGCTGTAACTGGTTTTGTTCTCAGTAGACCGAGATGACGCGGTCGGCCATAAGGATCTGAGACAGGCCTTAATATTGCGAAAGGCCGAGCGCAGAAGGGGTCTACGGAGCTGAAGCCCAATACAGGCTGAGTTTAGAGCCAGCAGCAGAAGAGTCTTCTTCTTCTTCTTCTTCTTCTCCTTCTTCTTCATCTTCTTCTTTCTTCTTCTTCTTTCTTCTTCCTTCTTCTTCTTTCTTCTTCTCCTTCTCCTTCTTCTTTTTCTCCTTCTTCTTCGTATTCTTCTTTTCCTCCTTCTTCTTCGTCTTCTTCTTTCTTCTTCTTCTTCTTTCTTCTTCTTTCTTCTTCTCCTTCTCCTTCTTCTTCTTCTTCTTTTTCTTCATCATCTTTTCCTACTTTTTCTTCTTCTTTTTTCTTCTTCTTCTTTCTGGGGAGAAATTAATCCCTCCTAGGGAGGGGTCAGCCACACGAATCCTTCTATTCCATTTGTTTCTAACTCCAGTATCTTCTTTCTTCAGTCTGAGGAGCTTTAGGTCTTGCTGAATCATGTCTCCCCATCTCTTCTTTTGTCGTCCCCGACTGCGGCGTCCATAGACCTCTGTGCTGGGAGTACTGGGAGAGTTTAGAGAGACTTCAGAGAGATGAGTTGTGCCTTTTGCATTCCAAAAACTTTGCTATGTATTGATGTCCAGAGGCGTCTCAAACTTTTCCTGTAAACAATTGACATCTAATTTATTCATAATATCAGTGAATGCATTGTCATTTTTTCACGAACGAATAAAATGTAATTCTTCAAGAATTATTGCAATTGCATTTCTAATGAATGAATGAGACGTCATTTTAATGGAAGAATAGAAAGGTCATTTTAACGAGTGACTGAATGTCATTTTTTCATAAATGAATAAAACATCAGATTTCGCGAAAGAATGAAGTATTTTTTATGAATAATTGTAATGTCATATGCTGAGGCTAAGAAAAATGAAGTCGCTATCACTTCATACCATGGGTACAGTTCTGAGTTAGTTTAATAGACTGCTTTTTCTTATCCTCACGTTCATTCATTCAACGCTCGAATACCATTTTTGTCTTCCGTATTTACCAGTCCAATGGCTTCACTGGACCGTAACGAGACCAAAACGACAAAACTCTTGTGAATATTAGGCAATTCGTGCAAACGTTTCAGTCAAGTGCTTCTGAACTAGGCATTCTGTTTTGGCTGAGGCGTATCAAGAAGCAAAACGTTCCCTAGTTTCAACTGCATTTTTTTCTGCTATCCATATTCCAGCATGCAAATCATACAAACTCACAAACACCTCACCCCTTGTAATCTTTGCGCAGTTCTTTCCCCCAAAACCAAAACACTCCTCCTCCACAAATCCTTTCCTGGTTCCTTTTCTTCCCCTTATATATCTTGTCGTTCCAATTCCAAACACCATCACCGTAGCCGCCTGACTGCCCCCTTCCTGCCTCTTGGGTTTTGACCTGGAACCTTCTCTAACCCTCCTGCCTAATGATTTTGTTTTGAATGAGCGCCTCTGAATAAGCTGGTTCTTGGCTTTCGTTGGGCGCTTTAGAAATCTCGAACTCAAGAATACTTATTATGAATACGAATTCCAATAACGAAAACAAGATGACAAGGGCGTAGTCAGAGTTTAGAGATTGGGATATGTGGAAGTTTTAGGAAAGAGGACAAGTAGATATAGTGTATAGACTCAAAATTGGCATCAAAAGTAAATGGTGAAAGTACTGTACTGCATAGAATCGAGTATCAAACTCCGTGGGGATATGCGGTTCAGTACCAGTTTGAACGCACCCGGCCTTCACAAGCATCGAACCCTCCTCTTGATGATGGTCACGATGAACATGAACTTGAACCTTGGAACATTCTTCCCTTCCGTATAACTATGGTTTCGTATGAAATCATATCATCAACCATTCTTCGTCTATCTTCGGTCGCCCCTGTTTAGCTCACATTCATATATCCTCGTCTGCAGGGCATTTGAGCGATTCATGGCGACAGGATATATTATACATACTGTAACATATACATATGTGTGTGTGCGTGTATGTGTGTGTGTATGTGTGTGTGCGTGTTTGTGTGTGTTTATGTGTGTGTTTGTGTGTGTGCTTGTGTGCGTGTGTGTCTATATATAGAAACACCTTACCTGAAAGCCAACACGACTACAATGTAGGCTACTTTATTACCACTCAGAATGCTTTTCGCGCTAAAAAGAGAACCGAGGAAATTGCGCTAAGGCTACGATTACAGTAGGCTTAATGCTGCAATATTGAAGTGTTTGTGAAAGTATTGACAGTCATTAACATAGTTTATTGCACGTCTGATAATAACCAGTTGTAAGTATGCATTCAAAGATTAGATTAACATTTTATGGTCAGGCTTATCAGGTGGACTTGTACTGAAATATTATGCAATGTAGTCAGAATCAATAACAGTAGAGCCCGTTAAAGACTAGAACTTCCTATTCTACATCGAATGTGTACAGCTGTCGCGACATGAAATTTTCCTTCAGCGGCCATTGTGGAGACTTTATTGTGTTACTGCATTGACCTGCGGAAGAACAGTGTAAGCAGAGCGAGTACGATGGCAGGAAAGCGTTCAGGAGACATGACCGATGCAGACTTCGAGATGAGCCTGGAAGAATTCGTTATGAAGTTTACTCTGCCACATTTTGCCAAAGTCAAGGAAGGCATTTATGAGCCATACACAGCTAACAGTCTCGAATTTTCCAGCGGAGAACTGCTGGAGCTCTACCGGGTCGTTTATCCACTGATGGTCACGCTGGACTTTGTTCACCCCACTTCTGGTAAAAAACAAAGGGTTTCAATGTCCACAATGAACGACGATCTGAAGTTTCACGTTCTTAGCAGGACTGAGAAACCGTTCGTGTATTCTACGGTCAAGAAAGTCATTGATGCATGGCCTCTTATAGTGAAACCCATGAGGGACGACACCAGTGAGTCAGTTTCCGTGTTTGAAGACCATGCTTTGGGCAGGCCTGCGTTTCGGAAGAACGACGAACTGAGACTCATACGAAAGTTGTGGGATGAAGACAAAAAGCTGCTTCTCGAGTGCAAAGTCCAGAGAACGAAAGAGTTGATTCGGTTACCCGCGACAGCCGTTGGACCCTTCTTGGAAGCAACCGACTCCAAGTCCTACACGTTACAAGAACTTATCGACATTGCTGTGGTAGAGAGAAGGCTGAAACTTGACCAATCATACCAATGTAAGCCGATTTCCCTGAAAGGCATTCCTCGGAATTACAGCGGCACGTTGCATCTAAGCAAACCTCAGGTACAAGTACAGATTTCTCGTATACAGCAGGACGAGTACAGTTCCGATTATACAGTTAGCGATCCGTTCCTGGTTTCCATCGATTGCGAAATTGTGATCTCACCACGTGATGAAACCTACCAACTAAAACCGAGTATCTATAAGACGTTTACGCCATCGTCACTGGTGGGCTCGAGTTCTTTTAAATGTGCATCAGTGGCGCGTATTGTCAGCTGGATGGAACAATCAGTTGCTCTCCAGAACCATCTGATTCGTCCAGGAGACTATTTGGTGTTCTATGAACGGAGGTCGGTCGATATGATTCTCGGTCATTGCGGGAATAGATACTTTCTTGTTCCAGTTTCCAACAAAGGGAAATTTGTGCGTAGTGGCGGCAATTCACAGCTGAAACTTGACCGACTAGAAAAACATCAATTTCCCTTCAGCGTTCAGTTCTTTAGTGAAGCGGACGATACATTTCAAGGTGAGACTCTGTCGCTCGA
This sequence comes from Norana najaformis, assembly GCA_964023275.1. Taxonomy (NCBI): domain Eukaryota; kingdom Metazoa; phylum Annelida; class Clitellata; order Crassiclitellata; family Hormogastridae; genus Norana; species Norana najaformis. Next base: position 28,076,353 of record OZ029922.1, read on the forward strand.
CGCATTCATTAAGGACGAGCCTTGTGTCCTTGTGTCCAAGATTTTTGGCGATAGGTTTGGGCCTGGGTTTCATCTTCCACTGAGAACGAAAATCATGCTTCTGCCCGCACAGTGGCGTGGTGAAAGGCCCCCAAAGACCCCAACCAAATACTCAACCTACGACGACTCTTTGGAAGAAATCTCAGAAACCTTGTACAACGAAGTTATGGAGCAAACATCCAATCCAAACACAGGGTAGGATGGAACATGTTATATTCGCTATTCGTATAGAACTGAAGCCGAAAACGTGCAAGGTAAGGCAGTATAGTTTACTACACATCCCTATCAACACTAACCTTCGAAGGAGTGTTCTGGGGTTGAAAAAGTTTCCGGAGGAAAAGCACACTCGACAATGGCAATTCAAAACCCACACTAGATATCTCTTCATAAGCGTCCCTCCAACGCTTAAGTTATTATATACCACTCCACTCGGTTCCCTACTTACAGATAGGTCTCTCGACTACCATTTATGCGCAGTATGCATATAATCATTTTCCTATTTTCCAAAATCTCTAAAAATCCTCGCGGTTGAATGCTGCTTCCTTAAAGTCTTGCGGTGATTTTTTCGCTAATTGCCAGAGCCTTTCAAATTCTTTCCGATTGAATGCTAATTCGGTAAATGATCACTGTATTAATTAATTCTGCTGTTTTCCACAAGCTCTTAAATTATTTCCATTTCAAAGCTTTATCTGTGAAGTTCTGTTATTGTGTTTATTTACTGCGCTGTTTTCCAGATTTTAAGATCTTTGCAGTGAATGTTACTCGTCTTTGAACTCTTATTGCATGCATTTATTTCGCTATTTTCAGAATCTCTTAAAGTATTTGCAGTTGAAACTGTGTTTGTGAATAGGCAATTGCCTCCTGCTATTCCCCCTCGGCTCTATCGACCCAACCCTACCCTGGCTGATCGACCAAAACCAACTTTGTCACCGACCGTCCCTTACACACAAGCCAACAAAGCCAACAGAAAGAACAACGATAAAGATGAAGGCAAAAGAGATAACAGAGGCACGGCTTTTTCATTGTAATTTCATTATCACTGTCATTGTTATTATTGTTATTATCGATGTTATTATTATTATAATATAATACATTGTTTTAATAAAACTTTTGCATAAACATTCAACGAGCCATAAACTATTAACTAATGATAACAGTTAATACTTGAGTAAAGTATTATTATTATTATTATTATTATATTTATTATTGTTGTTGTTGTTGCTATTGCTGCTGCTGCTTCGCAGTTATTATTATTAGTATTAATTTCAACTGGTGTCACATGTCAGATTAGGTAATTCGCTGCTATCAGTAAACCAGAAATATTCTGGCTTCCTGATGTAGCATTGGCAAAGGTAGCACTGGCTACTTAAATTATTTTCCACAAGCTCTCAAATTATTTCCGGTTCAAAGTTTTCTCTATGAACCATTTCGTGCATAGTTAAGCCGATCAAAGAAAAATTACAGAGAAGCCAATGCTAATTTGTGGAAGTATCGGTCGGTAGCTGGGTAGATAGATGGTTTACTGATTAATTTTAGAATTCTTAGATCCAATCTAGGAGATGTTACAAGATTAATTACTGTAAACGTAGGATTGGCTTTTTATTTTCGCAGCTTTTACTTGCTGTGTCATATGCCTTACGCTTTGTCGGCGTATGTTTATTTACGCAGAATACTTAATGGCAGAAGAAGCATCTGCTCATCTTTGTCTACCGCCAAGTCCGCGTTTACCGTCGACACAAGAGCAAACAGCTACAGCATCCATAAGACCGCCTTTGCATAGGAAGGAGTCACGTGGTAATGATGAGTGGTCTGGTCTCGTCTTATCTAGTCCAATTCAATGACTTCTATAGAACCGTTATCATGAGGCAAAAAAGATCAATCGGTTGTCGCTTCGTGGAAACAAAGAGCAATTCGTTGAAAGCATAATTCGTTAGAGGAGGAGGAGAAGAAGAAGTAGAAGAAGTAGAAGAAGAACAACAACAACAAAAACAAGAACAACAACAATAACACGAACAAGAATATGAACAAGAACACAAACAAAAACAAGAAGAACAAGAAGAATAAGAACAGGAAGAACAAGAACAGGAAGAACAGTCCATTAAGCTCGCCTGAGAGGCAGCCATGGGCACGAAGTGTTAGCGACTTCGTTTTTCTGTTTTTCGTGACATCGGTATCTATACCTGTGTTATAGCTTCAGAAGCGAACAGAGAAGATCGGCAACCTCCTGGCTTGTCTCTGAATCGGAAACCAGTTCCGAGAGAAGTAGAAACCAGTTCGGTGGAAACTTCCGAGAATGTATTCGAATCTCCTGCGACTTTCAAGAAAACCCAAACGAAAATATGTGGAACAAAATCACCGAATCCTATCGCATGGGAGTCAAAAGCGGAGAGTCGGAACATATCAAACGACGGTTATAAAACTATGCATACTAATATATCATAATATTTAAATATATTTTCTACAGCTATCCTAGTATATATGTCGCTTACATATATACGTTACAAGCCTATGTTGCTCACACACATATTACAAGTCGTATGTAAGTAAGTAAGTATATTCCTATATCACCAATGGCATTCGTACAACGGTTTACAAGTATTTAAGAACACAAGAAAAGTTTAGCAGGTGTACAATATCCTACTACTACTACTACTACTACTACTACTACTACTACTACCACTTCCACTACTACCAATGCTACCACCACTACTACTACAACCACTACTACCACTAACACTACTACTACAACCAGTACTACTATTATTGTTGTTACTATTATTATTATTATTATAATTATTATTATTATTATTATTATTAAGATCATCATATCATTATCATCATCATTATCATTATCCTTATTAGTAGTAGTAGTATTACTAATACTATTATTATTATTACTAATACTACTATTACTATTACTAATTATTATTATTATTATTGTAATAATAATAATAATTAGTAGTAGTATTAGTAGTAGTAGTAGTGGTGGTGGTAGTAGTAGTAGTAGAAGTAGTATCATCAACATCATCATCATCATCGCATTCGTATCACTACCGGGTAAGGGATCTTTACAAAGTTTGGAGAATGAGAGACTTTCATTAAGCTTTTGCTGACTACAGATTACAGTTACGTTGACGCGCGGTGTATGGGTCTTCAGAGACCGGGTTCGACTTCGGAAGAGGAAATTGACAAGGGTATGCATGATTTTTCCATCGATTGTTACATGCCTTTTGTTAGGTTTTGTTGTTACAGCTGTTACTTCGTTGTCGTCGTCGTCGTCGTCGTCCTCCTCCTCCTCCTCCTCCTCCTCATCATCATCATCATATCACCACTACCACCATCAACATCATCATCATATCATATATCATATCATATCATATTGTATCACATATCATCATATCGCCACCAGCATCATCATCACCACCAGCATCATATCATTATACCATCATCATCATCAGCAGCAGCAGCAGCAGCAGTATTTGATGCTAGGCGTAAGACTTAACTTGTTCAAATTGTTTATTCCCCTGAAGGCTACATCTCTGTCTTAGAGGACTGATCATCTGGATATTGACCTGATTATGGCTTGGTTTTGATGCGCCATCATAGGATGTCTCGTGCATATAAGCACCAGCGCTATAAAAGTTACTATTTAGTTTTTCTGGCCCACTTAACAAGAAGAATTAGAGCAAGAAGAACAAGAACAGGAAGAACAGTCCATTGAGAGGCAGCCATGGGCACGAAGTGTTAGCGACTTCATTTTTTCTGTTTTTCTTGACATCAGTGTCTATACCTGTGTTATAGCTTCAGAAGCGAACAGAGAAGATTGGCAACCTCCTGGCTTGTCTCTGAATAGGAAACCAGTTCCGAGAGAAGTAGAAACCAGTTCGGTGGAAACCTCCGAGAATGTATCCGAATCTCCTGCGACTTTCAAGAAAACCCAAACGAAAACATGTGGAACAAAATCACCGAATCCTATCGCATGGGAGTCAAAAGCGGAGAGTCGGAACATATCAAACGACGGTTATAAAACTATGCATACTAATATATCATAATATTTATATATATTTTCTACATCTATCCTAGTATATATGTTGCTTACATATATACGTTACAAGCCTATGTTGCTCACACACACAAACACACACATATTACAAGTCGTATGTAAGTAAGTAAGTATATTCCTTTATAACCAATAGCATTCGTAAATCGGTTTAGAAGTATTTAAGAACACAAGAAAAGTTTAGCAGGTGTACAATATCCTAATACTACTACTACTACTACTACTACTACTACTACTACTACTACTACTACTACTACTACTACTACTACTACTACTACTACTACCACTACTACTACTACTAATAATAATAATGATGATGATGATTATGAAGATAATGATGATGATAATGATGATGATGATGAATGATGATGATGATGATGATGATGATGATGATGATGATGATGATAATAATAATAATAACAACATCAACAACAACAACAATAATAATAATAATAATAATAATTATCGTATGCAGTTATATTATATTACAAGTCGGCTCTAACCAATCTTATACTACCGTGCCACACTAATAGGCTATTTTTTCATACCAGAAGAAGGAGTCGCGATACCGAAGAATGGCAATATCGCTCACTTCACGGCGACTCAGATGTTCCATTTTCTGAAGCAGGTGCAGGCTCCGAAGGCCGCTATATCGACTTGGCAGGAGAAGCAGATTACTGGGAAGGACTTCGCTCGTATGTCTGATGATGCGCTTTGTGATTACGGATTGGACAACACGATCATCAGATTCTTTCGAAACCAAAGCAGAATTCGACAGTCTTGCATCGACGATCTGTAGGTAAACCGAGAAGAGATCTCTGATGACTAAACTAAGAACGAGACAGAGGTAATAGATTGGACAGATACTGAGAGATGATTCCATTCTGACAGATATTATAGAGAGAAGAATGGAGGGAAACAAACGAAGAGGAAGACATAGACAGATGCTGCTAGACTGAATGATGGTGAGCGGATACGATAAACTGAAGAAGGAGGCCCAACAACGTCAGGAATGGCGCCCTTGAACGTTCGAACCTGCCTGAGGGCAGAGAACTTGAAGAAGAAAGAAGTAAAGCAAGCCAACAGAATCTGCGCGTTCAAGAAACTACCTCTGACAGGAATATTAGGAGTATGCGACAGTACAGAGGATTTACAACAATTGATTTTTGAAACGTTAAGCCCATGGTTAGGTTCGAACTCATGACCTTCAGTTCTCTCAACATTTGAGACTATCGCGAGAGGCAAATAGTTCTTTCCATTTAAGACAGGAATGCATTCGATGTAAATGATAAACATATCTCATTGTTTAGCAGATAATATTAATGTCTTGTAAGCGCTTACAATACGCTTTTGATTCCTTTCATGTCGTTCAAAATTTGGTGCCCAGGGTGAGGATCGAACTCACGACCTTCAGATCGCTCAACTCAACGTTTGGATTATGAGACTGACGCGCTACCTACTGCGCTACCTAGGCACATGGTGATCCAATCGCTGTACAGAAATAATAGCTAACTATTGTTGCAGTTACGATTATATCCGCTTGAAGTCCCAACACTGAGATAATGTACACTTCTGCAATATGTGAATTTATTTAAGTAGATCTTCGTCTACTTCGGATTAGATCATCAGAACATACAATGATCAAATTGCTTTGAGTTTCAAAACATTTTATTTTGTACGAATAAAACTTGAATTTGCAATTTATCATTAGAATAATGGATTATTTGTTATTTCATTAAAAACACACCAAGTAGGAAGCGAAGTAGTAATGCACTGGACAAATTATCAGTAGACAAATTCGCCAGGTGGCAGTACTGATTGCACGACGTTCTGCTTTGATAGCGTAACGCTGGGTGACATTTACACGTTTTAGCCTTGCGTTATTGAGTTTCATTCCATGATTCAATGACTAAGTCAGTCAGTCAGTCAGTCAGTCAGTCAGTCAGTCAGTCAGTCAGTCAGTCAGTCAGTCAGTCAGTCAGTCAGTCAGTCAGTCAGTCAGTCAGTCAGTCTGTCTGTCTGTCTGTCTGTCTGTCTGTCTGTCTGTCTGTCTGTCTGTCGTTTTGTCTGCCTCTCTATCAGTCTTTCTTTCTTCTTTTTCTCTACTGCGTCTTTTTCAATCATTTATTCTTTTAATTAATGGAATTGATAGGATGAGCCAAGATAGGATAGGATTAGATAAACTCATTCACAGGCGCTCAGTCAAGACAAAAATGCTAGACAGGAAAGCTCAGAATCGAGTGAAAGACCATCGAAGAGAGGAGAGGAGAGGTGATGGGAGAGGAGGCGAGGACAGAGGAGAGGAGAGGAGATGGAGAGGAGATGAGAGGAGAGGAGAGGAGAGGAGAAGAGAAGAGAGGATATAATTGACTCTGCATCGAATACCAATCTCCCTAACAATACCGTCGATCGGTTGATCACGTGTACCACTTTTGCCAAATACGCCTCTAACACCAACGCACGGCTGGTCAATTCAGAGAGGAACTCTGGCTATTTGGCGCTACATGATTTATTTCGTTCATTACTTAATGCACCTAGTCAGTGCGGTACATTTACTCTACTCAACCATGAACTCCGCCTGTGACGACGAAGACGACAATATGCGGTGCCTATAATCCACCGCTTTGCACTCGTAACGGCTCGTCGTAACACTCGGAGTATTGCACCCGTAAGTAGTTGTCACTGCGTTTAAAGAACGCCATGTCGGCTGGGCTTCACTGCGATCCTGGTGTCACCGAGAAATGGATGACTCCGTTGGGGTCACGACGTCCACAGATGGCTAAGTTTGCCAAATGTGGACGTCAAATGGTGTTACTGAACCCGGGAAGTTCGCAATAAACATCGCAGTGGTGGTGTTTAACCAATTCTGCTCACGCCCAAGCCATTTCAAAGTCGTCAGTTTAAATGTTCTGTCAAATGTCGACAGTTTAAAAGCTGTTGAAGAGTTGTTAGTGATGTTGATGAACCCGGGTGGATCACAGCGAACAGCTCCGCGGTGGTGGTGTGTATGCTGACCGTGCATACGCATAAATCTTTTTCAAGTCATCAGTTTGAAAGCTAGGCCTAGACAGCATAGAACTTGATGACGAAGCAACGCAATGCAAATGGCTGGATGGCTGTTAGAATCATTTTATTATTATATAATATTATTATTATAATCATTTTATTATTATATAATATTATTATATAATATTATTATATATATTATTATATAATATATCACTGTAATACATATAGGGCTCTGGGAACCTGGCTGAAACTAAGGCTCGTAAGCGCACTGGTGTGGTCGGTGGCGCTGTATGGATGTGAGACCTGGACACTGCGGAAAGAAGACAGAAGAAGAATAACAGCGTTCGAAATGACGACGTACAGGAGGATGCTGAGGGTCAGTTGGAGTGAGCACAGGACAAATGAGTCGATTCTGGAAGAGCTGAAGCCGGAGCGACGCCTGCTGGAGGTGGTGATGAGCAGAAAGCTGAGCTACTTTGGACATATGATTAGAGCAGACAATCTACCGGCCTTCATATGCCAGGGATATATGGAGGGAAAAAGACCTCGGGGAAGACCGAGAAGGCGCTGGAGGGATGACGTGACGGAGTGGATGGGGATGTCGATGGCGGACTGCACAAGGAAGGCAAGAGACAGAACTGAGTGGAGAAGACTGACGTCGTTGGCCATGGTCTCCGATCCGCAGCAATGAGGATGGACAAGACAAGACAATACATATATATAAACATAATAGATAATACATACATAGATGCTTGCATATATATACATATATAAATACATATATACATACATACATACATACATACCTACTTGCATAATACACACATCGATGCATACACAAATACATACTGTATACATACATACATACACACATATACATATACACATTCATACATGCATACATAAATACATACATACACACATACACGTACACATACATACATACAACGGTTTTAATACGCGATACATACATAGATGTTAAATACATATATACATAGACAGACACATACATACATACATACATACGCATACATACATACATACATACACACATACATACACAGAGCATAACTGTTGATTAACTCCTTGTGCAGAGGAACACGGCGCCACAGTAGTTATTGAATCGTATCATTTTACTGCCAATATTCGACAGTTTGTCGTGACTGCTCGCTTTCGAATACGGTCTTATTCGGTTGATGATTGATCAATCATCCATTCGGGGCCCTTTTGTCGTTGTGATCGGCTCAGCACTCAATCAATCATCAGGACGACATGACATGCATGTGACAGGGAATGCAGCAGACTACAGCTGCCAGTCAACTGACTGAGTGGTCTGCGATGCAGTCTAGTGAATAGCAAACACACGTAATGTCATGTTGGCTGGGTTCCTCTAAATATCTAAAGGAGTTCTGAATACTTCTTTCTTCTATTCCTGACAGAGAGGCGTGAAACTTCACACGATGATGATGATGATGACGATAACATTGTTGTTGTTGTTGATGATGATGATGATAATGATGAAGATAACAACGTTGAACGTTGTTGTTGATAATGATGATGATAACAACGTTGAGCGTTGTTGTTGTTGATGATGATTATGATAATGACGACGACGACGACGATGATGATGATAGAACAACGACGAAGATGTTCATGTTTTACTGCAGTAGGCTGACTCAAATGCCAAGCCACTATACGAAATCTTCATACAGAACAAACGGATCTTCGCCTTTGTTCTGGCCTCCATCGAATCTAATGGGTCATTTGAGTTTGGAGAGGTCTCCATGGAAATGCCACTTACTTTGTCCGCAGTCCGGCTAGAAAGCGCACTTTAAGTTTTTACATCATGTTAACTAAGCAACTGTCGCTTAAATAAATTATAAATTGCGTCATGATAAGCTTGCGATCATCCATCCTTCCATCCTTCATCCAACGATCCATCCATCCATCCTTCATCCATCCATCCATCCATCTATCGGTCCGTCTTTCCGTCCGACCGTCCGTCCGTCCATCTGCCCATCTATCCATCCATCGATCCATCCATCGATCCATCGATCCATCGATCCATCGATCCATCCATCCATCCATTCCTCCTTCTTCCCATCCCTCTCTCTACGTCCCTCCTTTCTTCTTTATCTCTCTCCGCCACTCCCTCTGTCAATTTCTTCATTGTTCTCTTCATCCCTACGTCATTCCCCTTCCTCTCTTCTCCCTCTGTCCATCCTTTTATCTCTTTATATCTCCACCTTCCATCTCTTGCTGCATCATTCCTTCCATTCAACCATCCGGCTCTCATCAGAGCATCTTTCATCGTTGGATTCATCCACCCAGTCCTCCTTCCTTCATTCGTCCGACAATCCTCTTTACTTCCTGCTTTTCTTCCTTCCGCCCATCCCTTCTTCCTTCATTTGTTCCACAGTCCGTCTGTACTTCTGCTTTTCTTCCTTCCACCCATCCCTTCTTCCTTCATACGCCCGACAGTCCGTCTTTACTTCTTGCTTTTCTTCCTTCCACCCATCCTTGTTTTCCATCCGTAGTTTTAAAACACAAATGCGAAACGATTGTCAAACGCTATCTCGGAGATCTCTCAAGGCGTTGTTCGAGCATTTAGACACAACCTCCTTCTTGCCCACCACACCCACAGCGGTCCCTTCCTCCCTGCGTAATCCTCCATCATCCATTCCTTCACCCTCCCCAGCATCCAACCAGGAAATGATTCGTGGTTAGCAACAGTGGGAGAGAAATAAATTAGGAAAATACAACTCAGTGTAGGGATGGTGTAAACCAGTGAGATACACCGGATTTAAGAAATATATCCCAGTATGGGGTGGGTTAAATCATCGAGGGGGCGAATTCCTCCTTTTCTCTTCAAATCTCGAACTGCCCTTGGAATCGGAAAAGTCTGGACAAACTCATAAAGACGAAATTACTTATATGAAGGATTCCCTTTTAACGCCCCAAGGCCAAATATGCGAGCACAGTATATAGTTCATCAACCATGTTGTCATATTATCGTGATCTCGATGTGTTACGCCATTTTATTGCTCGACGCAATAAAAGCATTGCATTTTATTCAGTTTATATCAAAACTCTCCTATTCATAATAAAAACTGTTTCGTTTAAAGAACCGATGATGCAATTTTATTTCATTTAGGATTATATTTATACACGGTGTCCAGGAAAAAGGCACACGAAACTACATTGTTACGACTGGAGTATATTTTAAATAATTGTTGATACATTTGAAACATCTGCAGAAGAGGAGTCAAGGATATTTCATTTGCATTCATAGTTTATATTTCCATTATCCCCGGTCGGTACAAAAAGACGAATAAAGGCGAGCATAGGGCTCACGCCATTGTCCAACTTCGGCATCGATAAATCGCTGAGAACCATGGTAGACTGGAGTTAGAGAAGATAATTGCGTAATAGAGTGATTTCGATTTAGGTGATCGTTCATAAACTATAAAAATTATTAATAGAAACTTGGTAAGGAAGGAAATTATTTTGCTTCCATTTAAATTATGTGAATATTTGCTCAACCGATTCTAGTCTAACAAATGGTTCCTTTTTTCTGGACACAGTATATGTATGTACGTATGTATGTATGTATGTGTGTATGTATGTATGAATATATGTATGTATGTATGTGTGTATGTGTGTATGTATGTATGTATGTGTATGTATGTATGTATGTGTATGTATATATATGTGTGTGTATGTATGTATGTGTGTATGTATGTATGTATGTGTATGTATATGTATGTGTGTATGTGTGTATGTATGTGTGTATGTGTGTATGTATGTTTGTATGTATGTGTGTGTATGTATGTATGTATATATGCATGCATGTATGTATGTATGCATGTGTGCATGTTTGTGTGTATGTATGTATGTATGTATATATGTATGCATGCATATATGTATGTATGTATCATGTAGGTATTCATGTATGTATCTATGTATATGTACGCATGTATTTATGTATGAACGTATGTATGTATGTAGTTATGAATGTACGCATGTAAATGTGTATGTATGTATGTTGTATGTATGCTTGTATGTATGTATGTATTTATGTATGTACATACATTTATGTATGTAATGTATGTATGCATGTATGCATGCATGTATGTGTATATATATCTGATTAAATATATAGCGCCTTTTGAGGATTATATGCTCTTTGTAGGGATGATATACAGTACAGAGGCTAGTGACCTATGTTGTGTATGTATGTATGTATGTATGTATGTATGTAAGTATGTATGTATGCATGTATGTATGTCAGTGACGTATGTTACAAGGTTTGCCTGACAAGGAAATTCACTTTGGTTAAAGTAACAGTGTACGCCTCTTTCGCTTTCGGTGTCCCCCCTTCGGCCCACCTATGTTCGTCCGTCTGTCTGTCTGCCTACCCTTTCTCTGTCTCATTCTGTTTGTCTTGGGTTGAAATAAGGCTATTTGTTTCTTTAACTCTTAATTCTCGCTGTCTCACTCACTGCGCCCGTATTTCTAATGTCTGTCTGTCTAACTGCCTGCCTGTCTGTCTAACCACATGTTTGTCTGTCTGCCTGTCTGTCTGCCTGCCTGTCTGTCTGCCTGTCTGTCTGCCTGTCTGTCTGCCTGTCTGTCTGTCTGTATATATGTATGTACGTATGTCTGGTCCATCTATGTGGATAGTATATCTCTCTGTATATTTGCCAGGTTGTCTGTCTCCTTGTTTGTCTGTCTTCTTGTTTGTCTGTCTCCTTCTCTGTCTTTCCTATTTCATTTTGGTTATTTGTCTCTGTGTCTCTGTGTCTCTATAACTCTTAATCTGTCGCTCTCTCACTGTCTGTGCTCTCTGTGTCGGTCAGTATGTCCGTCCGTCTGCCTGCCTGCCTGTCTGTCTGTCTGTCTGGAAGCCTACTCCTTTATCTGCCTTTGTTTCACTGGGGTTATTTCTCTATTTAAGTCCTTGCTTCCATACGGTCGCCCGTCCTTCCGTCGTCCTTCCATCCATCCATCCATCTATCCATCCAGCCACCCATCCATCCATCCGCTTCTTCATCCTCCGTCCTTTCCGATGTTGTATGAAAACCCACCCACCCATCCATCCACCCATTCATCCATCCATCCATCCACCCACCCATCCATCCATCCACCCATGCATCCCTCCCTCCATCCATCCATCCATCCATCCACCCATCCGTCCATCCATCCATCCGCTTCTTCATCCTCCGTCCTTTCCGATGTTGTATGAAAACCCACCCACCCGCCCGCCCATCCATCCATCCATCCATCCATCCAACCATCCATCCATCCATCCATCCATCCATCCACCCATCCATACATCCATACATCCATCCATCCATCCATCCATCCACCCATTCATCCATCCATCCACCCATCCATACATCCATCCATCCAACCATTAATCCATCCGCTTCTTCATCCTGCGTCCTATCCGCTTCTATATACGTACAAAAAAGAGTGGAGACGCATAGCTATCCTCGAAATGGCGCTGACTTTAGGGAAAAACTGTATTCGACCTTTTAGCTTTGCCTTATCCAGCGCACCGCAATTTTCACTAGCAATGTCCCATGGCTGATAAATGACCTCATGACCCCAGTCTATGAAAACAAGTTCATCGATTGGTCACGTCGACCGTTCCCGCAGATTTTCCGAAAAAAAACCCAGCTGATGGGTTTTCTAAGATCAAAGTTTTCGCTTCCCCCGACAATTAGGTCTATATTTTTAGCCTGGCTAGACTCATTTTTTTAGGAAATGGAAAGATGCACGGTTCTATATAGCTTGACTTTGTTCATTTTTCAATGAATTGATCGGGTGAGATCCTTTACAACCGCTGCCTATTCGAATGGGCGCCACGCCATTTGAGGTCCCCGTCTACGGAACGTAGATGCACTTAGGTAAGTTTTTGTTTGTGTTTACGCACTCGCATTGATCACATTAATTACACTTATATTCTACAGTAGATTATTAATTTATTTGCTGAGTATAATGCTGTCACCTATTTGTAATCCATGATGTAAACAGAGTGACCTTCGTAGCGGAACTGTTTGTTCTTATTAGGTCAGCCCATTGACACCGATGTAAGTGACAGACTGTGATTGAATTTGTAAATATTTTGGTGATCAATAAAAAAATCTGTCTGTCTGTCTGTCTGTCTGTCTCTTTCTCTCTCTCTCTCAGTCAATGCAGCCGTTTAGCTGTTATTACAGTAAAAACACCAGGACGGAATTGTAATGTAATATAAGATGCTGTATCGTGTTGTACCACATACTGTAATGTAAAAACGGCAATTTACGAAACCGTTTCAACGTTTTTTATTTTGTCGAATGTTGATCGATATAATTTTACAACTTCAGCTAAGATGACATAGAAGTTGTCAGCAACATATCCAACCGACCGAATGATTGAACGAATGAACAAATGAACTAATGAATTAATGAATGAATGAATGAATGAACGAACGAAAGAATGAATGAATGAACGAACGAACAAACTAATGAATGAAAGAAAGAACGAAAGAACGAAAGAATAAAGCAGTAAAGAATAAACGAATGAAAGAAAGAACGAATGAAGGAAAGAATAAAAGCAATAAAGAATAAATGAATGAATGAATGGATGGATGGATGGATGGATGGATGAATGAATGGATGGATGGATGGATGGATGAATGAATGGATGGATGGATGGATGGATGGATGGAGGGATGGAGGGATGAATGAATGAACGAATGGCTCAGACAGTCACGTGCTCATTGCCATGTTATTAAACTATGCGCTATAAAACTTTTCCTATACTTTTACAACCTGGAAGTGTAAATATCATGCGTCGTTGGTATACGGATCGTAAATCCGAAAAGGACCTAAGGATCATTTTGCAATTCAGTGACCTTTGACCTTTGATCGCCCTTGACATACGTCTCCCGACCCGAAAAATCGACTGACATTCGCCACACGAGAGATGTCGCCGAAGAATGCCAGATGGCGTGTTACGTCGCCACTCCTTAACCAGAACTAATGAACGACGAAGAAGACAAGAATTTGAACAAATTTTCTGTCGTCTTCTCTTTCGATTTTGCGACTATTCGTCGTGCAGTTAATTTTGTTCTGTAAACAAAGAGTTAATTATATCAACGCGACTCTGATCAAAACGGATCGGATTACGAGTCTATACTGAAGAGCTTCGTTTATTCGGCAGGAGTCAGTAAGTTAACTCATTCATTCATTCACTCATTCAGTCATTCACTCATTCATTCAGTCAGTCTGACTGACTGAATGAAAGAGTGAATGTTAGACATTACTTCATTCACGCATTCATTAATCATTCACTCGTTCGTTCAGTCATTCGTTCATTCATTCAGTCTGTCGGTCATTCATTCATTCATTCATTCATTTATTGTCAGTCAGGGAATCACTCAGTCAGTCAGTCAGTCGCCCTTCAGTCGGTCGGTCGGTCGGTCGGTCGGTCGGTCGGTCGGTCGGTCGGTCGGTCGGTCGGTCGGTCGGTCGGTCGGTCGGTCGGTCGGTCGGTCGGTCGGTCGGTCGGTCGGTCGGTCGGTCGGTCGGTCGGTCGGTCGGTCGGTCGGTCGGTCGGTCGGTCGGTCGGTCGGTCGGTCAGTCATGCAACCATTCGTTCACTCGTTCGTTTGTGTGTACTTGCATACAGCCAGTCAAACTGCTAGTCAGTCAGTCAGTCAGTCAACGGGTGACAGATCTGTAGTGAAAGCACAATACGTCTTTTCTTCCTCGCATCCCACTCAACCGATGTACCGGCATTTGAGTACAACATTTGGGCCGTTCTATTCCGCGTACACCCCCATCTGGGCCGTTCTATTCCGCGTACACCCCCCCATTTGGGCCGTTCTATTCCGCGTACACACCCTCCATCTGGGCCGTTCTATTCCGCGTACACACCCCCATTTTCGGCGGTCATTTTCACTCGAATTGATGACCAAAGCGGCGACTAATCGTCTCCCTAGGACTGGCCAAACGCTGATTGATGGTCATCCGGGCTTCCGCGACGAGGAACTTGATTCTGCTGCGCATTTCTTTAGAGCAATTATCTCTCAATGTTGATAAGACCAAAGAGAGATACAATAGATATTTTATACGATCGAAATGATGAATTGTCTGCATTTGAGTTATCCCATTTGCGCTTTATACACACACACATATATATATATATATGGCCATACAGGGCGGTCGGAAAAAAGAGTCCTAGATGTATCGCATAATGGCAATGTTGAATCGCGTCTGCACTTGATTTATCCCGTTTGCCCCTTGTCAGCCATACAGAGCGGTCCGAAAAAAGAGGGCGGCCGGAGAAAAGAGCATTCCCCTAGATGTATCGCACGATGGAAATGTTGAATCGCGTCTGCACTTGAATTATCCCGATTGCGTCTTATGTCAGAACACATGGCGGTCGGAAAAAAGAGCTTCCCCTAGAGACGAACAATCAGACTGTGAAGGAAATGAAATGGCTGACAGACCCGGAACAGCTTGAACGACATGGATTAATTTCTCCTGAGACGCGCGACACAGATGAGATGGTGGTTTTTCACAAAAGCGACCCTATCAACAGACCGGCCAATTAGCTCTACAAAACGGATCGTATCTACTCCGTGGGCAGTTTGTGGACTACAAAGTTCCCGGATACAGAACCGTTCTGCGGTTCTTAACGCGTAAATGGATGTGCGTTGGTTGGCTAAAGGGATTAAACGGTTTCTTTTGTATCGTAGTACGTCGAAGTCGTATTTTTCGCCACTCCGCCGACGCGTTTCTCTCGAACCCTATATAGCCTCGAGCCTTTGTTGTCGGACGATTGGCCTGAAATTTATGGAACCACTTTGGAAAATCAAAGGGTCGGATACAGAAGTGATGTAGGGTTTCGAAGTTTTTTTTGAAAACTATTAACCTTTTCTCTCTGGTCTTCTGGCAACTGGACTTGTTCTGGACATGGCATCTTTGGACAAGCCCACTGACTTGACGCAGCGCTCGTGAATAAGCCATTGACCTGTGCTTAGCTTTTAAGTAGCGCTTTAGAGATTTCGAGTTTACGGTTACGATTGTTTTGTGACGCCGGAGAAACGTAAGGTCTGCTTCTTTGATCTTCATTTAACTCCCAGTTCTTGGGTACCTCGAGGACTTTTCTCTTCCAGTGTAGCCCAACTGACGCCATTAAAACTTCCTGAATGTCATCGGCGCCAGAACCCTGGGTGATGTTTCCGACCATTGTAACAGACATATGCGCAAGTCTGAATGCTATCTAGCACATCAGTTTCAGAAAAAAACGAAGGCCTACTGAGCTCCAAGAAATCGTGTTTGCTCCAACAACGTTTGTCGTAACTTTAGACTCGCACAACCCTCGGGAAACTACACACTAATGGATTAGAAGCCAGTCTGGTTTGCAACTGCATTTGACTTGAACACATTAGCAAGCACGTCTAAGACTTTTACTGAATACTGACGAATTGAATAGCCAAAAGAGAACAATTTTTCTGCTTTTAGCCTGCATATGATATCTAAGAAGCGTGAGGATAAGAGGCAGGAGGATATAGAAGCAGTATAACGTGAAGTATGGGGATAAGAAATACCTGCTAAAACATTCCGGTCTTACGCCGGGGGTTGGAAAGAAAACAAGGAACCAGCAGAGCGGATAGGCCCAGGAAGTCCATTTGACGAGATTCGTACAATTGAGGTTCTTATAAGAAAGCTGCGAGTGGGTACAGATTTATCTTTATACAGAAAGTCACATAGTCAGGTCAATTGTGATTTTAATTTACATGATCACTCAAAATGTAACCGAATTGAGTGTCATTTAAAATATTATGCCCAGGGTGAGGATCGAACTCACGACCTTCAGATTGCTCAACTCTTTGTTTGGATTATGAGACTGACGCGCTACCTACTGCGCTACCTAGGCACACAGATACCGAAGAGCATAACGTAAATGTAAATCAACAGACAGATAATTGCAAATTCAAGTTTTATTTGTGCAAAATAAAATATATGTTAAAACTCAAAGCAATTTGATCATTGTATGATCTGATGATCTAATCCGAAGTAGACGAAGATCTACTTAAATAAATTCACATATTGCAGAAGTGTACATTATCTCAGTGTTGCGACTTCAAGCGGAAATAATTGTAACGGCAACAACCGTTAGTTATTCTTTCTGTACAGGGAATGGATCACCATGTGCCTAGGTAGCGCAGTAGGTAGCGCGTCAGTCTCATAATCCAAATGAAGAGTTGAGCGATCTGAAGGTCGTGAGTTCGATCCTCACCCTGGGCACTACAGTAACTTTTAAACAACATTTTGTTTAGAGTCTTACTAGTTTTAGATTTTGTAAAATTTGGTCTTTTCGTCGGAGTTTCAATCATAGTTCAGTTGATTGTTTAGAATTTGCAAGAAGAGAAATATACAAGTACTATGTTACATTCCGCTTTCGACAGACATTCATATTAGATTAGTCCAAATCGTTGTAGGCCTACATGCGTGTCTAGATATCGTAAATGTACATGTGCATGTTTTTCTATAGCGGCCATACGGCCTCGACGCTGCTCATTATTCAATGAATTTATCGGGTGAGGTCCTTCACCACTGCTGCCTATTTGAATGGGCACCACGCCATTTTAGGTCCTCGTCCGCGGACCGTGCTAGCCCCAGATCTAACTCGCTGAAATATAACCACCAGCGGTAAGCGAAATGGAATCCAATCTGGTAACGCAATTAGCCCTGTGGAGTCAACAAGGTTGACTAATCTCGTGACGTGGCTTTCGTTGGGCGCTGTAGAAATCTCGGGATTACGATTACGATTTAAGGTCCCCTTGTACGGACCGTGCTATCCCGAGATTAAAATCTATGAAGTAAGCCAAGACTCGGTCATGCATCCCAGTCGATGGGGCATTTATCTCATGCTCCATACTACGAGTTGAGCTATCCAAAAGTCGTCAATTCGATCCTCACCCGAGGCAGAACGTTTTAACTGACATCGCACAACCTCGGAAGACCGATTCTATCCACAAATGAGATTACCAATGCTGAAACAAATACCAGTGCTACGAAAATTCAATCAGCCTACTTCTAGCAGCATCAACGTCGTCTGGAGTTCGGCTTGAGTTATGACTTTGATGTTGTTATTGAAAACAGAGCACTCTGACATGTTATTTTCAGTTTATTTGACGTCTTCCACAGGTTTACACGCTTCTGTCTCGCTTCCGCTTTCCCTGACCCATGGAATTTAGACTTGACCTCTCCACAGGATTATTACTTTTGACTACAACATCACTTTAAGCGGTCATCTATTGCCTCTTTTGCATTATAAAGGTTCTAAAGTAAGTCGAAATTTCAAATTTCAAATTATAAATTATAAATTAGAATTTACAAATTAGAAATTACAAATTTTAGAATATAAATTACAACTTTGAAATTACAAATACAAATTTGAAATTACAAGTTTGACATTAGCAATTAATACAAATATGCATACATACATGCATACATACATATGTACATACATACATACATACACATACATACATACACATATGTACAAACATACGTACATACATACATGTATGCTTACCTACCTACTTACATACATACTTAAGGGTATTCATTTAGCTTCCTAAAACTGTTAGGTAGAACCCCGAATATTTAGCTTGCACGGAACTCAAACGCGATCTTTAGCAATCGTACTCTGATTCAACCAATCAATTTAATTGTCACAAACGTGAACCTGTGGTTCTGTCGCAGTTTCCAAGTATAAGTTTACAATTCTTGAGTAATCGGCGGCTAGTATTCGGTTTTCTTTGAAGTTAACAGAAGTCATTTGACACCAAGCTGAACGGCGGAGTTTCGACACACCCTGGCACTAATATCCCGGTTATCTGACTCTTAACTCGAATTATCGTTGAATGCACAGCCTGTTTATTTATTGATTCCTCGGTAACAGCAAACGACCATAGCGTCATCTGGCGAGTTCACCTGATGTGCAATGAAGACAGAATTTCCTTTCAATTAGCCACGTAAAGTGTTGAAACAGGAAATATTAAGTCATTACCGACTGACAGAAAAATTAATTAAATAAAGAATTACCAATTAACAAATTAGCGATATCGCTGATAGATTTTGCGAGTGACGTACTGACTGACCGACTGCTTGATTGACTGAGTGGATGAATGAATGAATGAATGAATGAACGAGCAAACAAACGAACGAACGAATGAATGAATGAATGGATGGATGAATGGATGAATGGATGGATAGATGGATAGATGGATGGATGAATGAACGAACGATTGAATGAACGAACGAATCAATGAACGAATGATTGGCTCAAGAATTCTTTAAAGAATTAGCGACGAGTTAACAATGTAATGAATGCTAGGTGTGCGGCTTCGCCAGCTCTTATCTGATCAATTAGAGCAGGTGAAGTCGCCGACCGCGCAGCCTCGTCATAAAGGGTGAAGAACAAGTATGCCACCATCACTTACAACCACACCTTTGTGGTGGTGATCTTGGAGACAGCGGTGCCTGAAGCAAGGAAGGGATGGAGTTCATCTCAGAATCCGGACAACAGATGCAACTCATAATCTGCTAGAGACCTCTTACTTGTTCCTGACAATTTCGCTGGCTGTTGAACGAGGAAATGCCATCTGCCCCTTCGCAACATTACCACTATGCTCTGAGCCCTCTTGAGATGGCGCTTCCGACATTAATAACAAAAATTATATATTTTGTAAAAATAAAATTATTAATAGTAAATGTTTATATATTATATCAAAAAGAGGAAGCAGTCATACTTCGGGCATGTGCTACGAAAAAGTGGAGACTGCCTAGAGAAAGAGATCATCCAAGAAATAATTCCTGGATCCCGAGCTCGGAGAAGACCCGAGATGACATGGATCGATAACATCAAGTAGTGGACTGAATTATCGTTTGACCAGTTATTACTTAAGACAAGTGGCAGAAGCAGATGACACAAAATTATCCGTGGCGCAGCCAATCCTCGGCTCGAGGACAATTGAAGACAAGACAGTGTATTATATATTAAATTAATGAATTAAATAAATAACAAACTAAGAAACAGTGCATTATATTCGCATTAGACTACCCTATATAATAAATGTTTAACTCCGTATCGGGGTCGAATCCCCGATTCAGTCAACATTTCCTTCACCGAACCACTAGTCTCCTCCATTCGCTGTTTTCATCAACGTTCAAATTACGTAGCGTTTTTTTTTAGTCTGATGCGATCGTATCAAAATTGCTCATGTAAATCAATTTAATTGTGCATTAGTGGCGATCTAGACCAATTTTATGGAGATTTCGGATAAAGACGAGCTGCGGAAGGAAATTTAAATGCCAACGTACAGCGATAGAATTGCACAGAATTGGTCAACAAGTCTTTGCTCCAAGTAGCAGGCTCCGTCCGTTGGCTGTTACCAGGAACACGATACATCAATGTGTAGAGAATGCATTGCGCACAAGGTAAGGTAAGGCAAGGTAAGGTAAGGCAAGGAAAGGTAAGGTAAGCAAATAAAGGTAAGGTAAGGTAAGCAAAGGTAAGGTAAGGTAAGGTAAAGTAAGCAAATAAAGGCAAGGTAAGGTAACGTAAGGCAAGTTAAGGTAAGGTAAGGTGAGGTAAGGTAAGGTATGGTAAGGTAAGGTAAGGCAAGGCAAGGCAAGGTAAGGTAAGGTAAGCAAATAAAGGTAAGGTAAGGTAAGGCAAAGCAAGGCAAGGCAAGGTAAAGTAAGGTAAGGTAAGGTCTACGGTAAGGCAAAGAGAGGTAGTGTAAAGTCAGGTTGGAGCAGATCAAATCAGATTAGATCAGGAAAGGTAGGATAATGATGGGCAAGGTTAGGTAAGCTAAAGTAAAGTAACCTCAGCCAAGGTAAGGTATGGTAAGGAAAGATAAGATAATGTAAGGTAAGAACAGGTAAGATAAATCAAAGTAGGGTTAAGATAAGGCAGGTAAGGTCAGGACAGGTCAGGAAATAAAGTAAATTAATGTAATTGACAACATATGAGTTTTCTAAAAGGAGTTATATAAATGCTTATATAAATTTGTGTGGCCTTGCCGATTCCTCGTAGCAAGCAGACATAAATGTCTTATTACAGGACAAATATTAAACAAACGATTCTGACCACACTCGTTTTAAAGGAGTCTAGTGTCGGACATATTAGACACAAGATGCGCATGCATGCGCATCTAATTAAGGCCGCCTGCAGTAACTTCCGGTAGTATCCGGAAATGAACGGTCGCCATAAATCACAAAACAACGACATTTATCACAGATGTCGGCTGCCGATTCAAGCTTCAGCAAAGATCGTGCGATTGGAAACAGTGACAAAATGGAAAGAAAAAGGACATGCATGATTGATCTTTAACTGTCGTTGTTTGTCGTTACGCTTGAAACGATTTGACAAGAAAATTACGACGAATTTTCTGACGTGTTTTGAAATACAATTGTGAAAAAACAATATATTTAGCTGACAATGCCTCCAAATTGTCTTCTGCATATAAAATATTCGAATTTCTTTGACGTATTGTTCTCCAAGGAATACGCCACTTTTCGACAAAGACTGCTCATACAATCAATCATTCAAGGCGATATCTTTTAGTATTTAGCTGGTTCCGTCCATAAAACAGCCTTCAAACAATCCGTACCTTCATCACTCCATCAAATACTAAGCCATAAAAAACTTGTGCAGATGAAATGAGAGTAGGACTACGATATGAAATCTCCCGTTTACCACTGTAGAGAAAACTGTGTGCCAGCTATCCAAATTCAAACATCTTACTCTATTTAATGTGCTGTGCAATCTACTGCTTTACTTTGGAAACTCGCACCAGATGGGCGAAGATGGAAACTCGAGCTTTTGAACGGCAGGGTGGGATATGTGGTTGGCAGTGTTAGGGAAGACCTGTTACCAGGTCCAAAAGATATATATATATATATATATCCAAAAGATATATATATATATGCAGAATATGTATCTGCAGTGGCAGGCAGTCTGTGTAAAAAAGTATCTTTAGTTGGTGGTAGTCTGAACCTGTGGAGGATGGAGTTAACGCTTTCCCTAACAAATCGAACGGTTTTAGAGGCACAAACCAAAAACATACGGCTGAATATATATATACTAAATATACATTATATAGGCCTACACTAAATACATATATATAGACTAAATATATACACTATATATACACTAAATATATATACATATATACTATATATACACTATATATACACTAAAGATATGTATAGTATCTATTGATAGGTATCTATAAAGATAGTCTTATGTATGTACAGTGTATAGCCCCTTTACCTCATTGACTTCTGCACTTTGGTCTCCTCGTTGCCGGGCCGTAGCAACCTTCGCTCGGCCACTCAAGATTTCCTGTTTGTCCCTCGCATGCGTACCGCTGCAGCCCAGTCCAGAAGCTTCGCCTACGTTGGTCCCACTTGCTGGAATCGTCTCCCTCGAGAATTGCGACTTGAGCTCCTTTATCTCCCCCTCTCAGTGTTCCGCAGGCGCCGGAAGACTGTACTGTTCAACAGTGATTTTACTTTTTCGGGTCGGAAGCACCTCTGTTGAGTTTATCCTCTAAGAGGCGCTTTATAAATCTCAAATTACAATTACAATTACAATTACAAATAGTGGTCTGCTGTCTGATAGGCTGTAACTATTGCAGCCGAATGATCAGAGGCTGGACATCTATAGATACCATCAGAGTATCTGAGGCTAGATATCCATAATTGCCAGCAGAGTATTCATAGCTAGATATATATATATATATATGTATATATATATATATATAGAGAGAGAGAGAGAGAGACTGAGAGAGATACAGTACCATCAGAGTAACTGTGGCTAGATATCTTTAGATGCTATCAGTGTATTATAGTTATATATATAACATCAGAGTATCTATGGTTAGATATCTATAGATATCATTCATTATATAAAAATAATTTATCATTTTGAAGGACTGAGGTCGGGTGATAATTATCATTGCGCCCAAATAGTGATCAGCATTCCAAATGCATGGTGGTCCAAAGACGTCATGTCGTTTTATGCATAATTCCAATCAATTCGTCACGCCAGGACGTAATTATTTCATCGAAGCTGCGTCCAATCCAATCGTGGGTGGTCGGCTCCAACCGTCTCCGTCTACCCTGGATGAAAATGGAAGGGGTGGAGTAAAGCGGCTTTACCTTTACCCTTAGTTCCATGGATCTCATCCCGAACAACATGGGGCAGATAGAAACGTCGATTTGAACCCTAAATGTGACTTAATGTGATACGGTAAAGTGTGTGTAATTTTGGTGTAATGTAATGTGATGAGAGGCGTTGGGGTGGGTATAATGTAATGTAACGAGTCAACGATTTAATGTATGTAGGAACAACTGAGTCTGCGCCTAACGTAACAACATCGTAGCGTAAGTGTGTATTTAGAAAGGCTTATAGAAAATTGATCGATCTTATAGCATCCAGGCAGAGCAGACACATCTTCTGGAAAAAGAAGGTATTTTAAAAGACGCTTTGATGCTACGCAGGAGTGAGTCGTGCAATAACACTGGAGACATAGATGGTTCAATCTTCTCTTCTTCTGGTTCTCTGCCCTCAGGCAGGTTCAAAGGTCCGATGACGCCACTCCTGTCGGTGCTGAGCTTCTTCTTTCAACATGCTCCATCCATCCGTCATCATCCATTCCAACAGGATCTGCCTGGATCTTCCTCTTGTCTTTCTCCCCTCCATTCTGCCCTCAATGACGGTTCTCAAGAGTGAGTACCCTCTCAGTATGTGACCAATCCATTTTCTACGTCGCCTCCTTATTTCAGAGATTTGAATCTTGAGCTAGCACGGTCCGTGCACGAGAACCTTAGAGTGATGTGACACCCATTCAAACTGGCAGCGGTGGTGAAGAATCTCGCCCATCATCTCATTGCAAAATGAGCAGGGTCGAGGCCATATGGCCGTTATATAAAAGAGGGTACATTTACATTTACTTATACCGCAGCAGAACAAAGGGTAGCATTTCAATCCTAGCCCAAGACGGCACCGTCAATCCGTTATTAACCCTCCTACTGCGTGTTCAATGAACTTAGCAGGAGGTACTGACGGGTGATCGGGTAGTCGAAGAGACTAACAATGGCAAAGAACATAGCACAAAAGCGCCCTAGGAAAGTAATCTGAGCATTTAAAGGTCTAATATGAATCTGTTCGCTGCGGGAATCCGTTCTGGCAAAGATTCTATCCTCTGTGTCAATGCCGACGAGAGGAAAAATTCAACTCTCGTTCATGGAAAATATGTACACGTTAATTTTTAAACACGACTTTTTGTAAATACGGGCTGAATAAGTAAGTTCTCCATTAATATTGTAAACAATGACTGTGCAGGAGTCAGAAAAGAATCTATTACCTGAGCTTAACTTACTTTACCTGACTTACTTTGTCTTTATTACTGATGATAATGGTGGTGGTGCCACGATGATGATGTTGTTGATAAAGATGTCAACGACGACTATGATTTTGACAACGACAGAGATAATGAATTTCTCTGACCTAATCCTATGAATTGAATTTCTCTGCTTTCTCTTACCTATCAGAATTCGACCCGGCTTCTCCAACGGATTCTGATTTTGGACTGCGATTTTGACTTGAAGCGACCATCGACAGATGCTTTGGGCATTATAATAACGGCGCTATAGAAGTCTTTAGATTAGATTAGATTAGAATCTTCCTGAAGCTGCGAGCATGGGCAACTGCCCTCCAGTCATTGTATGCATGTATGTATGTAGGCCCTATGTATGTATGCATTCTCTTTCGTCCAAATCCATCCTTTAACGGAGATATCTTTAAGTCCAGTACGTTTATATTGTCCTCCGCTCTTTATCCTTTCATCCTAAGCTAATTCGAACGAACGAAGTCAACGCAGAACAGCGAAGAAAGACAGATTGGGGTTCAATCCTCGCAATTGGCATCGTTACCGATAGGCTGGATAAGCAGCGGACCAAGAGACCAGCTTCGGAAAGACTGCTCCCCGGCGCCTTCGACTCTGAGTCGCTTTGTTACAGTTGGAAAATTCCAGACCGCCATCGGAAATTCCAAAGCTGACGGAATTCCATCCGGCAATGCGAGACGCGTCGCCATGGTTACGGACGTCATGAAAACAGACGAAGAAGACAGTAACGATGGCTGCCATTGATTTTTCCGTTTTATGGTCGACAGAGAATGATTAGTGGCAAACTAGTCGTCTATGAAAAATTCTGAACGAGTTTTGCGCTGATCTTACAGTTGATTGGCTGTTTGCGCACCCGAGACTAATGTCTGGCGCCACGACTGACTGAGTTAGTCACTCAGCGGACCGCTTACCAACCATCCGAATTGCACGCAGACTAGATGCGCTGTTAGTGGCGGCTTGGGCTTGTTTTTGTTCGAATTTATTGATCACCTAGTGGTCCATCCTCAGGACGAGGTTTCAATACGGTTAAGACTGTGAACTGAGAAGCCAATAGTTAATGGCTAAAGTAATTGGCTTATAGTGGCACGATAGCGGACTGGTGTGAGTGATCGCCTTCTAACGCGGAGTGTGAGGGTTCGAGTCTTCCTGAGACGGTTATTAATTAGTGACCTTGAACAGGTTCTTCGCGTACAATTGCTCAGCGCCATCGACTGATGCTTAGTCAGTAGATAGTGGCGCTTAATAAATACAGATGATGATGATGATAATAATAATAATGATCGATGATGATCGTGATCATCATAATAATAATAATAATAATAATAATAATAATAATAATAATAATGGTAATACTACTACTACTACTACTACTACTACTACTACTACTACTACTACTACTACTACTACTACTACTACTACTAATAATAATAATAATAATAATAATAATAATAATAATAATAATAATAATAATAATAATAATAATAGTAATAGTAATAGTACTAAAATCTAGATGCTTTTCCTCATCTCCAATCAGTTTTTAATTCTCTGGGGTTCATATGTTCTTCGGGAAAAATCACAATATGTATCGGTCATCTTTAGATCATTGTTATTGCACGTAACGTGTATAACTGTTTTGTTTTGTAAATTACTTCCTGTAACGAAAATTAATGTAAATACGGTAATTACTGTCATATGTTTTATTCAAAATCTTCTGTATGTAGTGTTGTGGTGCTATTTTGTGCTGCTGTGTTAAGTTCTATTGTGTTATGTTGTGTTATCTTATGTTCTTTTATGTTATGTTCTGTTATGCTATATTCATATTTTGTGATACTCTGTTATGTCATGTTGTGTTATGTTATATTATTATTTATTATTATTATCATTATTTATGCCTTTATTAAATCCACTATCTAATACGATATCTGTCGATAGCGCTGAGCACTTGTGAATGAGGTACTTGCTCAAGGTCTCTATACAGTCACCGTGTCGGGGAGGCTCGAACCAGTACTCTTCGTGTTAGAAGCCGAGCGCTCTAACCAATCGGCTACCGTACCGATAATATGATCTGCTATGCTATGTTCTGCCTGTTCTGGGCGGTTCTACTGTCACGTTTCTTTTTGTTCGCACACATCTGTTCAAGTGTAGGTGGTATTGTTCGATTGGCCTTATTGGCGTGGGTTAGTTGTTCCCCACTGTGAGTGCACGCAGGTGAATTGGTTCAACTAAATTGGACGAAAACGTCTAAGAGTTATCGCAACGATATAATCGAATTAAAGGTCTGTTTTAAACATCGACGCAAGAAGGAATGTGTCTGGCCGTTTGATTGCATTAGTATCACATAATTCCGTTGCTATCGCCTGCCAACACCTTATAGACTGTTTCCAAAGCTAAAGTCACCGTTCATTTATGTTAGGCCGCATCTAGGAGACCACCATCAGCTCAAAAGACCAGCCGACACTGAGCTACCAAAGAACAATATTCAATGTAATAAAATGTAATAATAATAATAATAATAATAATAATGATGATGATGATGATGATGATAATAATAATAATAATAATTAATAATTAATTTTGGTGATGTAGTTTGGAACCATCAATAAATAACTTTAAAAAAATTAATAATCAAAGACCTATTCTGGTGCCACGTGACCCACTGTTATAACAGACGATAGTTTTTAAAGGCATGTTGCGCCCTCTAAATACTACACTGCGTCTGGAAAATAGGAACCACTAGAAAAACTTTAACAGCAAAACTTTACGCAATTTAAATTGAAATAATAGTGTTTTTCTTTACTTATTTCCAGAGCAAAACTGCATGATATTGAAACTGAACTTAAAGTTTCTTTCTTACTTATTAACAGTTTTTAAAGTTTATGAACGGTCCCTTTAAAATGGCGACATAAATATTACTACTTTTGCTAATTCTAACCCATTGTGGCTTTCAGTAAATTATATATTGTCCAAGATGAGTTGTGCAACACATTAGTCTATCGCTAACGCGTTTGGTCAATGGTCATGATGTTACGAGTTCGACTCGGTCATCTAAGTTGTTTGCGCACATCGTGCCTCTGTCTCCAAGCAGTATAACTTTATACCGGCTTAAGCTGGGAAGTAAACGGCAAGTCCTGCGATGCACTGGCTCCGTGTCCAGTACCTTGGGATTCGTCCATTGCCGGCTGAAGGGCATAAGAAAAGGAAATGAGCGCCTCCTCTACGTTCCTCATGGGATATGAGATACTTTACTTTACTTAGCTGAGCGGTAGCGTAGTCGCCTATGTTTATGTGTCCGTGCCAACGGAGAACATTTCGAATATGAATTACGAACTCAAATACATACCACTGTCTCCTACATTATAGCCGTTTCAAATGTTTAAACACATTTTAAAAGTATCTCCAGTTATTGTAATTTAGCTTGGGCTTCTTTTTATCTGAACACTGTGTAGACAGCACAGGAAACAGTGGGCTAGAAATCGTGTCCAATTTATGACTGACAGAAAACAAGGGACTGAAGGTCATGTATGAATTCCTAGACTACATGCTTTATATTCAGAGTCGAGCTTTATTTGATGGGTGTTCTGCTTCGACTAGTAGTCTGCACTTGGTTTTCTATAACGGTCATGGAATGTTTGTTCCGTAGATAACTAAATCGACTGTGTTGAATGATTAAGTCCGATTTGGTTTCGTCGTGGTGAGGGAAATATAGTGATGGATTTTTCATTTCGGTAACTGAACACAGTGCTTCGATTGGTCATCTTTTGTCGTCTGTGTGTCCTACGATATAATCTGATGAATCGTGTGCAGTCATAGAAAGTCATCTATCTGGAGTCTTCAGAAAATCGCAATTACCATCTCAGGAATCAGATGTAAAAATGTAATACTGCAAAGGTTATGCTTTGAGGTTCAATACTATGGATATTGCGATGGCCATTTCTTAACTGGAGTAAAATCCTATCTATCTGGATTCAATATCAAATTGCAATGACCATCTCCTTCTTTAAAATGGATCACAATCTAAGAATAATAATCTGTATGGACTGAACAAGAGAGTGCAATGACAATCTTTTAATGCCGTTTAATGCAGTCATAAATCTTCCTTTCTTTCTTTCTTTCTTTCTTTCTTTCTTTCTTTCTGGCTGGAATTAATCTCTCATAGGGTTGGGGTCAGCCACACGGATTCTTCTTTTCCATTTGTTTCTCTCTCCAGTATCTTTCTTCTTCAGTCTGAGGAGCTTTAGGTCTTGCTGAAGCTTCTCTCAGTCTGAAGAAAGAAGATACTGGAGATAGAAACAAATGGAAAAGGAGTCATAAACGCAGTCGTAAATGACCGGTCATAAATAACCGTTGGAATCAAGATCATTGATACTATAATGGAGTGGTCATCCTCTGAACTTCATTACAGCGATCATCCAATTAATAACGACGTTTTGATTTCTCAGTTCCTTCATAATGTTCACCGAAATTATGTCATGGCAAGCGTTCTGAGTACCTCAGCCATTGATGGTGGTAGAGATGGAGGTGCAGGTGGCAGCACCACAAACATGCGTCCAAACTTTAAGTATCGCGTCCCCTTTTTGTCGCAAATCACCGGTTGATGGGAGAACAAGTGGTTGTGGAGGTGGTGGAGGATGTTTTACCACGTAAGAGTGCCACAACGGTGTGTCGAAAGTCAAAGTAGTGGTAGAGCAGGTGGGTTGTAGAGGTGGTTGAGCAGGGTTTTCCACGCAGGAGTGCCACAATGGTGCGTCGAAAGTCAATGTAATGTAGTTCATCGCTTTTTCGTGGTAGAGCGAGAGGTAGTAGAGGTGGTTGAGCAGCGTTTACCACGCAGGAGTGCCACGAAAGCCCGCCGGAAGTCAACGTTGAATATGGTGTAGATGATTGGGTTAAGCGTCGAGTTGACGTAGCCAAGCCAGATGATGAAGTTGACCAATCGCTGGTCGGTGCTGTCTTCGCATGCCTTGCAGAACGGAAATATTACGTACATGAGGAAGAAGGGAAGCCAGCAGACGACAAAGGCGGCCATGATGATCGCCATTGTTCGCGCCACGCGACGTTCCTTGGCAAGCGATATCCGCTGCTTTTCGGACCAGAAGTCTTTGCGTTGACTTCCGTCTAGTCCCGGTATCCGGTCGTCGCGGCCGATTCGACTCATCCTGATGAAGAACTTGGACTTCCGGCCGCTACTGTTCTTTGTGCGTAGGCTTGATTGAGTGCGGTTGAGGAGTGGCGATGGGTCTGCTGTAGACCGCGGTACCGTGAGGTATTGCGAAGAAGATCTGGTGAGGACATCTGGCGGTCTGGCCAAGAACGGACTTGAAGTTCGATCGATTGGAGAAGCTCGATCGGATGGCGATGGCGATTGATCAATTTTCAGATGTCTCGACGATTCTCTTTTCTTCTGACTCCCGGTTAAATTTGTCCTCTTCCGGTACCTAGAATCATCCCTTCTAGGACTCACTTCCGGCAGATTCATAGTCCATTCAAACCTGTCGCTGATTGTTCGTTTGTGCTTGATTGACCTCTCTTGGTACTGGCTTCCGGTACTGTTTGACGACAACTTTGCTTCTAGGTACTTCTTGGTACTTGTCGGTACGGGTTCATTTAAGGCCGGGCTCTTTTTAGTGCGATCAGGGACAGGACGGGGAGGATCGGGCTGGGTACTTTTCGGTGGTATCGGCAAGGTATTTTCTTTTTGTGGCATCTGTATGTTAAAATATGTCTTCAAGGTAAAAGGATCTTCTCGAAGTGAAGACTGTCTTCCGGTTTCGGAATTCATTTCGTCTTTCGTGCTTGTCGATATTCCGCCTATCGGTTTGAACCAGGGAGACTCGTTGCAGTTGTGTTCCAGACAGCCGTTCACAGAGCTAAAGAATGTGTTGGAGAACGTGACATCTTCCACAGAGTTAGGCAAAGAAGTACGTTTCATCGCCGTCTGTATCACCATACTTCCGCTATCGTTCTGGTCTCTCTCCGACTGTCCCAATCGTACTGAATCGCAGGAGAAATAGTCGTACTTAACCATTCCAAGTCCATTCGCATTTTCTTCCACGTCCTCTTCCTCTCTGGACGAATCCAGACTTCCGTTCGGGGGTCCAATCACGGTCGGCTGTTTCCAGTCCGTTTGGTCGCTTTCGTAAATACTTCCGGCCACTCCGCTTTGGGCCGTGATCGAGAGCGCCGCCGCTGCGCATGCGCGAGCCCTAAGCCTCGCTCTGGTCGCGAGGAATATCTTGATGTAGACGAACGTCATGAGACAGAGAGGAATGTAGAAAGATCCCGAGGCGCTGTAGATCACGAACCCTCGATCGTCGGTCAGCTTGCAGACCTGTCTTTCGTCGTCGTAGAGGGACTCGCCGGCTCTGTTGTTCCAGCCGATGAGAGGGGGCACGGAGATGACGGCACTGATCATCCAGATGACCCCGAGATTGACCATCACCCGACTGACCGTTCGGCGTTGAGAGTAAACGATGGGGTCGTGTATGGCGCAGTAGCGATCCACGGCGATGCCGCAGAGGTTGAGAATCGAGGCCGTGCAAGTGAGGATGTCACACGTCAGCCAGACGTTGCAGAAGACCTCGCCGAACACCCAGCGGCCGTCAAGGACAAAGGTCACGACGTGGAAGGGCATGACGAACAAGGCCACGGCAAGGTCGGCGCAGGCCAGCGATACGATGTAGAAGTTCTGGACATTGCGCAGGGGACGGTAAGTGAAGACGGACAGAATGACGAGGATGTTACCGATTACCGTTACACCGATGCAAGAGCACATGAGCACGACGTACCCGATCTGTTCCTCTATCGAAATCTGATCCTCGTCGTTGTCAGATCCGGAAGTATTACTTCCGCTCGCGTTACTCAGATTCCTTTCGAACTCGACGGCGATTCTTCGGGCGATCATGTCAGGATCATAAATCAACAACTTCTATAGCACTGGCACTTTAGAAAAAACCTCCACTTGCGACCGATCTACGCAGTATCACGCCGTTTCAAGTTCGCCGAGAAGAGAAAATCCACTAGAAAAATCTCTTCGACATCAACAAAATCTCTCAAAGTCTCCACAAAGTCGAAGAGAATTTAGTTCTTCACCAGATTAAATATCGCATACAGTCTGCATGCGGGGCGCTGGCTTATCCTCGACCACAATCATCGATGCAGCAGGCCATGAATGCCTAGAGGGTGGCTTCGCGTCATCCACAGCAAATTTCAGCCTTCAACAGCCGGTTGTTTGCCGGTAGATTACCGCCGCTCGCGGCAACGGCAAATTACCGCCGACGACGGTGGTCTACAGCATGCATTCTCCGCACGAAGGTCAGGCTATACGCAATCAGCCCACCGAGCTTTTTAGTGCCCGCCTCGTAGTCGCAAACTGGAGCTGCTGGCCGGCGAACGCATCCGACTTATACTCGTGCTTCGACTTGTAACCGAGGGTTGTGGCGGCGACAAGCGTTGGGGCCTTTGCAGGCCATTTATCTGGGTGAGGCTTTGATGCTTAGCCGGAGCAACGCACTATGGATGTGCTGAGTGGCTTTGACCGTCGCGAGCCGTTCGATGCACCTCAGCTTCGCTAACGACTCCCGGTGTGCCGAAAATGGATACGGGATGGATCTGGAGACCGGACCGGACTTGATGAATATGTCACTGCTTTGTCGTTTTTTAGCTAGTTATTTTGTCGAAGGGTCGTTGCAATTTCTCGACGAAGGAGCCAATTAGTAGGCGATCGTTAATCAAAGGTTGGCCGAGAGGCTGTCGGTTGCACGCACCCGAGGGCACCCGAGAATTCCCGAGCGGTGTGGCTAGGGTGCAAAGTCATCGCGAGTACTCGGGTAGGCGAGTACTCGGATAGAATGGTGACGCCTGAAAAAGTAATGGACGGGTTGAACGCAAGGACTGCGCAGATGCAGAAGTTTATGGCTTTTATAAGCTCGAATTCATTGTGTGTTTGTGAGTTTGTGTCTGTGTGTTTATGTCCGTGTGTTTATATGCCGTGCCGGTCTGTGTGTTTGTGTGCCTGTGTATATGTGTGTCTGTGTATTTGTGTGTCTGTGTGTCTGTGTTTGCGTGTCTGTGTGTTGGTGTGTCTGTGTGTCTGTGTGACTGTATTTGTGTGTCTGTGTCTGTCTGTTTGTCTGTCTGTTTGTATGTCTATTTGTCTGTCTGTCTGTCTGTCTGTCTGTGTCTCTGTGTCCGTATGTCTGTGTGTCTGTGTGTATGGGTATGTGTTGGTTCTGGGCCGGGAGAAAAATTTATGTGCTTTTTCGCAAAGAAGCTTATCGCGTTTCATACTAAAGAAGAATTTTGCGGGTTCTACAGACAAAATGTTACTGTGATTTTATGACATCACAAAAGTTCATGGCTTTCATGAAAACTTCTTCTGTAAATTGCGTTTTCGCAGAACTAAAAGGTCGATGTTTTATACGCCAACACCTTTTTGAGATTTATATACGCAAACCTTAGTTTATATATAACTTTTATATATAGCTTTTATGTACATGTATCTTACATATGTGAATACATTGGCAGCGTCTGAAAGAGAGGAAGATAAAAATATCTTTAGCCTTCATCTAATGCTACTGTAATATGCGCAAGGCATATTCGATGGTCGCTACTAATTAATATCGCCGTGTAAACACAATTCGAGATGATTGGGTCTTTAGTTTTAACTGGCACTCATTAATACGTCGTCGATGAAAGCTTATAGCCGGAACTAATAAATATTAACACATCGCAAATGTATTCAGGTGATACCTTTGTTTTGTAAACTGTAGGCGTCTTCCCAATATAACTTCACCTGTAAAGATCACCTGTAATCTTATACTGAACCTTCACGTGTCTTCATGTACTCTCGTTACGCGGTGCGATCATAGTGCTAATAGCCAAGCAACGGTACAAATACTTACATACATACATACATACATACATACATACATACATACATGCATACATACATACACACTGTAACATGCATGAATATATATATGAATGCTTACATATGTAAATATACATACATATATATATATACATACATACACATACATTCATGCATACATAATACACACACAGTAACATGAATGAATACATATATAAATGCTTACATATGTATATAGACATACATTCATACATTCATGCACACGCAAATATACGTACTTACATACACATACATACACATACATATATAAATACATACAGAAATACATACACATATACCTGCTTCCACACTACCATCCATACAAGATGCTTTCATAAATACACACACGCACTTTGATACATACATCCGCACATACATACATCCATCCATCCATACATACATACATACATACATACATACACATATACACATACATACATAGATACATGCATACATACATACATACATACATACATATATACTTACATACATACATATATACATAAATACATACATATATTCATTCATTCATTGATTTATTTATTCATGCATACATACATACATATATATATATATCCATACATATATACATACATCATGTACATAGATACATACATACATGTATACATACCTATATGCATAAATACATACATAGATATATGCATATATGCATATATACATATATACATACAAATATATATGCATGCATGTATGCATACATACATACATACATACATACATGCATACATACATACTTTATAAATATAACATGTATTACGCATTGCATAGATTACATATGATACACACTGCTTACTTTATGCATACATGCATACGTTCATGTCATATATGTGCTTCAGCAACGCTCCAACAACTCCAGACACCTCTGAGACGTATGCCAAATGGAAGCGAGTAATGAACAACGTCTTCACCAGAGAAAGGATCTCCAGGCAATGTCACACACACCTTCATACAATTAACTACGGCAGTCTACTTCTTGAGACTGAAAGATCTCTCGCATAATGCCTGATGAAACCCGCTAAGATTAATAGATTTCCCCTCGGGTTACACTCCTCGAAATATACTGGTTCCTCGACTAAACTTGGTCTAATTTCCCAAGGCGCATCTGGATTCGAACCGGGAACGGACGTTCTGTAATGCGACAGTTGTTACCTTCTGGGGACGTTGGCTTTTATTCTGTCAGTCTAAAGACAGCGGAAAGTTAAGGAAACATATGGCAACACTAACAATATATTGTACTGTAATTGTAAAATTCGCTAACACAAGATCCGATTGTAATTGTAATTGTAATTGTAATCTGACATTTATAAAGCGCCACTTCAAGAATAGACTCATCAGAAGCGCTCCTGACCCGAACCAGTGAGACCACTGGCAAATAATACAGACTTCAGGCGCTTGCGAAACTGCGGAAGAGACAAACTGAGGAATACTAGCCGGAGCTCTCGGGAAAGGTGATTCCAGCTATTGGGTCCAACATAGGCAAAGCTTCTAGACTGCGCTGTAGCAGTGCGCATACGAGGGACAGTCAGAAGTCCAAGGGAGGCCGACCGGAGAGTGCTACGGCCTGGAACCAAGGAGACCGAAATGCAGAAGTCCCTAAGATATGATGGAGCAGAGCCAACAAGACAATTACGCATAAGCGTTAGGATCTTGAACTGGATACGCTGCTGAATGGGAAGCCAGTGTAGAGTGTCCCGTATAAAGGAAGTTATATGGCCATACCTGGGGACGCCTCCAATAAGACGGGCAGAAGCACTGAGAACAGATTGAAGCTTGGAAATATTGGCAAAAGTGAGAGTCCAGCAAAGATAGCGTTACCAAAGTCCACCCTGGTGCATATAAGGGCATGAATTAGAGTAGTAACGGCATGAAAGGAGAGGGAGCGGCGGATGGTACGAAGCTGACGAAGGTGGTAAAAGCATGAGCGGGAGACACTGTTAACATGATCGGTCAAGGAGAGTTCCCGGTCCAGAACAACCACAAGATCACGGACTTTGGAACAGAAAAGAATGTCCGGAAACCTCTGGCGTAAGGAAATACGATACGATTAGATAATTGCTATAATGGGCAATAAGATTCCATATGATCCGATAAGTTCTGATAGCAAACCAGAGCGATTTCTGCTCATAACCACACATTTAGCATTCATTGGATTGACTGACTGACTGACTGACTGACTGACTGACTGACTGACTGACTGACTGACTGACTGACTGACTGACACTGAATCAATTAATCAACTAACTAATGAGTGACAGACAGACAGAAAGACAGACAGATAGACAGATAGACTGACTGACTGACTGACTGACTGACTGATTGACTGACTGACTGATTTGATTGACTCTTGAACGATCGATGAAAGGAAGGATGCTTTTCTTCAAGCTTATCCTGGCTATTTAGTTCCATCATTAAAAGCGCGTTAAGATGTACAAGACATCTGAGGCACTTTCAGATTCGATGTTGTCTAACGGCCTCCGACTTAATCCCTCTGAAACCCAACTGATCTGGCTATGCAGCCATTGGCAGCTCAAAAAGATATACTAACACAACTTGCAGCTCCGCTTTCCCAATGCTTAATTTTCTACTTCTGTGCGTGACCTGGATTTGACCTTGAACCCAGAATTGACCTTCTCTAAGCATGTTAAGACAGTATGTAGAGCATGCTCTTATCACCTGCGCCGGATCGCGCACTATACGCCATTCGCTCTCCCCTAATAACAATAATAATAATAATAAAATTAATAATAATAGTAATAGTAGTAATAATAATAATAATAATAATAAGACAATTTATAAGTCCGCTTCTACTCTGATGCACGCATTCATATGTAGTAGGGTCGACTATTGTAGCGTCATCTATATTGGTATATCTTTGTCGTATTAGCCAACGTCAATCTGTTGTAAACGCTGCGGCCGGGTTAATCTGTTAGATTCCAAAGTTCGGTCATATTTGTACTTACAAATGATATGAGGTGCATTGTTTGCCCATGTGAAGACATTTTGAGTTCAAGCTCCTCTTGCTGATGCGTAACTACCTGGCTGGCTGTGTTCCATCCTATCTTAGGCAGCTGTGCATTTCAGTGTCAACTGTCCCTGGCCGTAGATCTCTTCACTCTGCAGCAGAAGGTGTTCTGGTGTCCCGCCATTCAGGGCCGTCTTATCCATTAGGCATAGTAAGCACTGTGCCTAGGGCCTACGAACTTTATAGGAGACTGCGAAAGTCAAAAATGAGATATCGAAAAAAAAATTATTGATTGACCCGAAAATAGAAAAAGGAAATACAAATTTAATAACCTTAAAGTTTGTACTGAAACAGTTTACGTTAAGCTGTGCTACATTATGTTAACTTTGCGGCTCTTTGCATTAGCAAAATCACATATAATGTCCTCAAATGTCATTTCCCGCATTAAGTCGTTTTCAATGTGTGTAGCTTTAATGCAGAGTTGGCAGTTGGGGCCTACGAATGCGAGAGTGCCTAGGGCCTAGGACGACCTTCAAACGGCCCTGAATATCGTTGCCGGTTCTTGTCATTCTCGTTATCATAAGCTCGAGATTTCTACAGCGCCCACCGGAAGTTAGGTCGCGGGAACCAGCTTATTCTTAGACGCTCAGTCAAAGCCAAATCGTTCGGCATTAGTATTATTCCTTGTCTGCATTTCATTTCTCTGGGTTCTACATTTATCATTTATCTACTCTACATTTCAGCCAACCTCACTATCTTCACTCTGTACTGACTCCCAAGACTTCTCTTTACTCGACCCTTTCTTCTATCTGTCTAAATCTGACTATTCCGTGGACAAGAACATCTCTTGGCCTGCCTCCATCTCCTACTGCCGCTATGCAATACGGTAGCTCTGCTGAGGTTGGTCCTCGCCACTCTAGAACAATCTGTCATGCGACCTGCGATATGAGCTTTATGCCATTTCTCCGTCTCTATTCCGCCAACGATTGTAAACATTCCATTCCATCGTGGTCATGCGCTATCGTGTCTGGAGCACTTCTGGGTAGTTTTCATGAAAAGGTGCGATGTAAATATGCAATTACAATCACGAATACGACAGTAATAATTATAATTATATTTATATATATCTACCCAGCGTATACAGTATTATATATAGCATGTATATATTACATATTTGAATAGTTTTGTATGTGGAGTTATATTGTTCATACGTTCTTTATCCACAGATTTACGCGACATTAACGACGTGATTTGGGATCCGTATTATTCCCAGAACAAGCATTTGGACGCCGCCTTGACTTAGAAGACCAGATGCACACACGTACATACGAAGAGCAACAGACAGACATAAAGCCAGGCAGATAGACAGACAGATGCAAACAAGTGAGCTATATACATGACCCAACAGACATTTACACAATGGCAGAAATGGGAAGGTCGATACCAGACAGACATACATACGTACATACGTACAGACAGACAGGCAGACAGACAAACATACAAAGAAACAAATACAAACTGGCACATATGGGAAGGTCGATACGAGGCAGACAATTTAACAGATAGATCAGCAATCATTCGGTCAATCTGGAGAGTGAAAGAAAGAGAAAAGACAGACAGACAGACAGACAGACAGACAGACGGACAGAAAGACAGACAGACAGACGGACGGACAGATAGACAGACGACGGACGGACAGACAGACAGACAGTAAGACAGACAGACAGACGGACAGACGGACGGACGGACAGACAGACAGACGGACGGACAGACAGACAGACGGACAGACGGACAGACAGACAGACAGACGGACGGACAGACAGACAGACGGACGGACAGACAGACAGACAGACGGACGGACAGACAGACAGACGGACAGACAGACAGACAGACGGACGGACAGACAGACAGACGGACAGACGGACGGACAGATGCAACGCGGACGCACAGAGAGAAAAGTCAGATTTAAAGTACAGGTATAAGGACTGAAGGACAGTCGACAGGAAGAGCACATGGCAGACTGTTCTGTCAGGGATGAGAGCAGACCCAGTAGAGTCATATATGAGATCTTTTGCTTTGAAACGAGCTTTTATAGTCAAAGCAAAAGGGTTGACGTTCTTACTCCGCTTTGGCCGATGGTCATTAGCAATTCATCGCTCGCTAACACTCGTTGATCGACTCATCGGCTAAATGTGCGAAGAATCCGAGGAATAGGTGATAATTGAAAGAGAAAAGGGAGAAGAGGCGCATGAGGAGGGAAGAGTAGGTGAGGATGGAGAGAAAATAGAGGAAAGGCTATGAGGAGGGAAGAGTCGGCGAGGATGGAGAGAGAAAAGGGAGGAAAGACACATGAGGAGGGAATAGTAGGTGAGGATGGAGAGAAAAGGGAGGAGAGGTGCAGGATGAAGAAGGAAGAAAAGCATGAAGAATGAGGACGAGGTGAGAATGAGGAAATAAGAGGGATAGGAGGGGACGAGCAGGAGGAGGAGGAGGAGTGTGTGAGGAAATAAGCTGGACCCGGAGTGACTGAAAGAGGCAGCAAGAAAGACAGAAAGAGTGCGAAGGATATACAGAGAAAAGAAGGAAATAGGACACAGAGAGCGAGAGACAGACATACAGACAGACAGGCAGGCATATAGATAGATGGATGGATGGATGGGTGGATGGATGGGTGGGTGGATGGATGGATGGATGGATGGATGGATGGATGGATGGATGGATGGATGGATGGATAGATAGATAGATAGATAGATAGATAGATAGATAGATAGATAGATAGATAGATAGATAGATAGATAGATAGATAGATAGATAGATAGATAGATAGATAGATAGATAGATAGATAGATAGATAGATAGATAGATAGATAGATAGATAGATAGATAGATAGATAGATAGATAGATAGATAGATAGATAGATAGATAGATAGATAGATAGATAGATAGATAGATAGAGAAAGACAGAGAGAGAGGATACTGTGATATGAGGTATTCCGACTATGGTGGAAGGACCCGCGACTTCCAAGTAACTAACAAAGAAGGGGCGGAAAGCTAGAGAGAGAAATGTCAAATGCAGAGCAGTCGGAAAAGAAGAACCACATAAAAAAACAAAAGCAAAGACGATGATAGGCTGTCACAAATACAGACCCACACAGATATATACACGCACAGACACACAGACGGACCGACAAAAAGGATGGCAGATACAGATGGTTGGTTAGCTGACTTGAATGGGTTCTGGGACTCTGCGGCTTTCCATCGTATCGTGTCAGTGAAGCGTAGGACGTCAATGGTGTTTGTTAGGAGGTCCTCCTAGTGTCGTTTCAGTAAATGTATGTTCTCTTTCGTACTGTGAACTCTTAGGTTCATTAATCTAGCCTCTATTAGCGCCAAATCTCTCGTTAAATGTCCCTTAACATGTTCAAATGTATCTCTTGCGTCTCCTTAGTCCGTGAAAGTCATTTAATGTATTTAAAAGTCTCTCTCTTGTGCGTCACGAAGGTCTATCGGTAATGAGTTTGGTTGATGATCATGCAGTTGCGGGTTCGACTCCGAGTATGATGTCTGCGCCTCCGTCACCAAGCAATATTATTTGGTACCGGCGTAGGCTGTGAAGTAAACGTCAGGTCCTTCGAAGCACTCGCCCCGAGTCCAGGGCCCTGAGATTCGTCCATTCAAGGGCATAAAGAAAAGGAAATGAGCGTCTCCCCCACTTCTCACATGTGGGATATGGGATACTTTACTTTACTGTTGTATTTTAAATAACATACATAGCATGCCAAACCGAGGAACATAGCATTGGCTTAATTTATTCAGACGACATCTAATCTGTTGCTCCAGAATCTTGCACATATGTCCAGGCAGTCCAGTTATATATTCAAAAGTCTCTCTCTGGCATAACAATACTCCAATATCTCGTTAAAAATTATCTTACTTCAGTAACTCTTATGAAAAGTGTCCAGTAACGTATTCAGGAGTCCCTATGGCGTTTCCTTGCTCCAACATCTTGTAAAATGCCCAGTAATATATTAAAAAGTCTCTCTCGGGCATTTCGATACTCCAATATCTCGTTTAAACATTTCCTTACTTCAGTAACTCTTATTAGAAGTGCCCAGTAACGTATTCAGAAGTATCTTTGGCATTTCCGCCTGTTCATAAGTCTCTTAAACATCTCCTTGTTTAAAATATCTCGTAAACATGCAATCAATACGTCGAAAAGCATCAAACGGTCATAGGCATTTTAGACTTCGTAAATCTACGAAATCTTTAAACCACATGACGTTGAATCACATTAAATCTCGGTAGATGAAAATCAAAGTAAACTGGGAGGTTAACAATTTGTACTATCGCTAGAATGTTGTGGTCGTGTCGGAGTCTATTCGTGATTGGAGTCAGACTTCCGATTATTTTCTATAGACGCGTGTAAACATTTTGTATCATCATTTTCACTTAAATACGCATTACTTAGCATCGTAGTCACATTAAATCGCATTCACTGTGTAGCAGTCATTTGAGAGCAAGGTCAGGTAAAGTAAAGTATCTTTAAACCTAGAGTGTGATCGATGCTGTTGGCTGAATGTAGATGTACAGAGTTTTCTATGGCGACCGTATGGCCTCGACCATGCTCATTTTTCAATGAATTAATCTAGGAGATTCTTCACCACTGATTGAATGGGCGTCACGCCATTTAAGGGAATGAATGTGCATGTACAAGTTTTTCTATAGCGACCGTATGGCCTCGCGTCTGCTCATTTTTCAATGAATTTATGGGGTGAGATCATTCACCACCGCTGCCCGTTTGAATGGGTGCCATTGTAAATCTCTAAAATGAGCCACGACCGGGACGCGAACCGGCATCCTCACGCTCATAGGCTCCTTGACCTACGCGTTAACCAATGTAGATAACCTGCGTGTTGTTGATGTGTGTGGCCTATGTGTGTGGTCTACGTGTGTGGCCAAAGCCTCTATCTACCACGATTAGTGTGGTTTATGAGTAACATGTGTGAGCACCGGCGATGTTTGTGACGACAGCAATGTTGGCGACATCATAGATCATCGCCCTTGATATCTCAGCACGACCCGAGAAGAATTCCGTCTCAGCCACAAGGTATTTTGTGGCATTCGCCTCATCGGCTTTGTCCCAAAATATTTATGCAGCGCTACTAGACTGGATGGTATCAATATCCCAGTCATTTGCCAGCTTCCTGCTTCTACTCTTTGTGCAATACTCCGACACAACGCCTTTGTTCCCTTTGTTACTGCCGCTGTTGGAACCGCTATGCGACTGTTGCTTAAGCAAACTGAGGAACATTTTTTTGTTCAAGAGTATGTGATGCAACGCAATGCATAGCGATTGTTGCAAGCTGTAATGTAATCTAATGTAACGCATTACGATACACTGCCTTACATTACAATAAATTAAAGTACGTTGCATTACACTGTTCACTGTAGGCCTACAACATTGCATTATATCAATTATATAGGTTCATCGCGTAACATTGTAGTCTTCTGCAAAGCATATCCAGTGCTGACTAAG
The DNA here is from genome assembly GCA_964023275.1 of Norana najaformis. Classification (NCBI taxonomy): domain Eukaryota; kingdom Metazoa; phylum Annelida; class Clitellata; order Crassiclitellata; family Hormogastridae; genus Norana; species Norana najaformis. The sequence continues at coordinate 28,118,377 of OZ029922.1, forward strand.
GAGATCTGTGTTAGCAATGAATTTATTAATTTGTAATCTAACCTAATCTAATCTGAATACTTTTATAGCGCCGTTATCATAATACCCAAGGCATCAATCGATGTTTTTAGAGGTGTGCAATTAATGAGCCATAGCCTTACCTTACTGTACCTCTTAGGACTAATGCAATTACCTTACCTTATCTTTACCTTACCTCGCCCTATTTTATATTCCTTTCCTCGCCTTAAATTACATGTACACTATCTCCCTTTACCTAACCTTGATTTAGAGTGCATTTATGCTTTTTGGAAAATGTAGGCTGGTAATCCAAGCTTTAATTCCCCAACATCATATCTTACTTTTCCTAATCTCACACGCTTACATTACGGTGAACTTTGCAGAAATTTTGTTCTGTAATGTTAATTCGCTACTTACATGTATGTAGGGATACTTAGGCTTTATAATCCAAATGTCAGGTAGTTTCCCTACTGGGGTAAGACCACACCGAGGGTTTAACGTCTTCGATCAGTGGTCATTTTTCAATAAATCGTAATCGTAAACTCGAACTTTCTAAAGTTCTGCTTAAAAGCTTAGCGCATGGCACCAGCTTATTCACAAGCGCTGCATCAAGTCAGTGGGGTTGTCCAAAGAAGCCGTGTCAAGAACCAAGTCCGGTTGCCAAAAGATGAGAGAGAGAGAGAGAAGGGGGAGAGGAGCTAATAGGTTAGGTTGTGTTCAGGAGATCGATCATGCGTACTGCAGTCCGAAAATAGACTCCTAGGTAAGGCAGACGACGAGGCGGATCACGTGACGACCGCAAAGCATTCTGGGTAATGCTCTACAGGCCGGATGAGAAAATGGCTGCGGCGAAAGACCGGTGGCTGTGCATGCAAATCGACGCGAGGCAAGAACGGCTCCAGATGGTCTGCGTCGCTACTACAAATGCGATCTGTCAGAAGAGGTATTGCTTGCAATAGCGCAAAAGAAATGAGTCTCTGGTAAGTAAGTAAGTAAGTAAGTCAGTCAGTCAGTAAGTAAGTCAGTCAGTAAGTGAGTAAGTGAGTAAGTAAGTAAGAAAGTAAGTAAATAAATGAGTAAATAAGTAAGTAAGTAAGTAAGTGAGTGAGTGAGTGAGTGAGTGAGTGAGTGAGTGAGTGAGTGAGTGAGTGAGTGAGTGAGTGAGTGAGTGAGTGAGTGAGTGAGTGAGTGAGTGAGTGAGTGAGTGAGTGAGTGAGTGAGTGAGTAAGTAATTAATGCATTTGTTAACACGCCATATATCCATCGACTGAGCGAGGAATTGTAGACGATTAGGTAAGCTCCCTAACCGGTGACAACATGTACAATGGTTGAACACAGCGCTACAAAATGTTGCATGCAAGTGATGATGCTGTACAGTGATGTTGTTGTCAAATGTGTTGTTGTCAAGTGATGTTGTTAAAAGTTGATGTTGTCATCAGTTCATGCTGTTTCAAACGATGTTGTTATCAATGATGTTGTTATCAAAAGATGTTATCAACTGATGTTGTTCTCAAATGATTGTATGATATGTATATCTGTCTGTCTGTTTGCAGGCATGCATGCATGTATGTATGTATGCATATATGTATGTAATTATGTATGTATGTATGATTGTATGTCCCTATGTCTGTCTGTGTATGTATGTATATATGTATGAATGTATGCATGAATGTATGTATGTATGCATATATGTATGTAATTATGTATGTATGTATGATTGTATGTCCGTACGCCTGTCTGTGTGTATGTACGTATGTATGAATGTATGCATGTGTGTATGCATTTATGTGTGTATGTATGCATTTGTAAGTCATGATCTTGTAATGACTGACGATCTGAATGAGTGAATGATTAAACGAGTGACAAAACAATTGATCGAATGACTGAATGACTGGATAATTTAATAAAATTCATCTAATAATCGGACTCAAAATTGCATCAACCATCGAAACATATGGAAAAAATAATGATGAGTCATATATACAAGTCCAAAAGAACACACACACATACTTACAAATATACATGCATACATGCATGCACACATACATACACACTGTGCGTACATACATAAATACATACATACATGCATGCAGAGATACATATGTGCATACATACATACATTTGTACATACATACATACATATATAAATACATACATGCATTCATACTTACATACATATACACATACATACATAAATACATGCATAGACTCATACATACATACATACATACGTGCCTACATACATACATACATACATGCATACATACATACATACATATGCACATACACTTATGCTAAAATGTTCTGCTTATTCGTTGGCAAGTATGTCTCTAGCCATCCGTAATACACAGCATTTGCCAAGAATGGGTTAACGCATCAATAACATACTCTGGTCATTCTTTGAAGCTTTTGGACTTTGCCACACAAGGCATACATCACTTCTTCAACCAAAGAACATAATAGAGTCATCATATAAATATTTCACGTGTCACCCACTTGGACGATAATGAATCGTTCTTTGAAGCTTTCTTTAACCATGCCGGAAAGCACAAAAACCTTCTAACCCGGGGCACATAACCGCCAAAGCCCGATTGATAAGCCTCATAAATTGACCAGCATCCAGCGAACTGCATTACAAATTCTCAGGTCGTGTGGCCAGCTATTAATTAAAGCCGGCGCGCCTCGATTTGTGCGAAAGCGAGATGCTTTGCCGGGAAAGGGATTGCTGCCTTGCCTGTAGGGGAATATAAATCGCACAAAAGTATCTTTGTTTGGTTTCCAGATATGAATTGACGAGGGTTTGGAGGCAGATGCTCTATCCCGGTGTCATTTCCAGCCTTGGGGCAACCGCCGGAAACGAAGGTCCTAGAACGAACATCCATTGAAAGCTAATGCGACTGTTTCGTGGCTAGAACACTCGTGGATATAATTGTTCAGCAAAAACTTTATCGTTGTATGAGTGTGATGTGTTTTATGATAGAAAGAAGAAGATGGAAAAGAAGAAGAACGAGAAGAAGAACGCGAAGAATGCAAAGAAGAGGAACACGAAGAAGAACAAGAACAAGAGCAAGAACAAGAAGTACAAGACGAAGAAGTAGAAGAAGAACAACAACAACAACGCGAAGTAAACGAAGAACGCGAAGAAGAAGAAGTTGTTGATGATGATTATGATGATGACAATTATGCTAATAATGATGATAATTAGGAAGAAAAAGAGAAGAAACAAAAGTTTGTTGGGAAAGAAGCAGAAAAAGAAAAAGAAAAGGAAGAAAAAGAGAAGAAGAAGATGATGATGACGATGAAGAAGAACGAGAAGGAGAAGAATAAGAAGAAGATGGTGATGAAGATGATGATGATGATGACGACGACGATGATTAAGAAGAATAAATGAAAAAGGTAAAAAAAGATGAAGATAAAGATGAAGAAGAGAAGGAGAAAGAGGAGACGACGTATAGAAGGAAAAAGAAGTGGAGAAGGGACAGGAAGAGGAGGAGGAAGAGGAGGAGAAGGAGGAGAAGGAGGAGGAGAAGGAAGTAGAGGAAGAAAAAGAAGAAAAACAAGAAAAAGAAGAAGAACAGGAACAAGAAGAAAACGAAGAAGAAATTTGAAATGTCAGCAACTTCATTCCCCACGCGTCACCGCACGTGGGCAGGCGATCTGTCCTCTCACCCTTTGCGGCTAATATCTTCACCTCACAGTGACCGTCGTTACCATAACCAGACAGGAACTGGCGAAGAACGACCTGACCACGTGATTACGCAGCACGCGATGTCTAGAATTGTTCTCATCAATCCCAGTGTCTCACGCTGTCAGACATTGTTTCAAGGTAGTGGTCAAGACTGCGTCCTACACCTTTTTTTCCTTCAAGGAAACCGTCCATTCACGGCCGTGGTTGAAAATGACCAATGGTCACCCAGCCAACCTGATAGTAATCGTAATCGTAATTCCGAGATTTCTACAGCGCCCAACGAAAAACACGTCGCGGGGACCAGCTTATTCACAGGCGCTCAGTCAAAACAAAGTCGATAGGCAAAAGTGTTCGGATCCAGTTTAAGATCCAAAAGTCAGACGGAGAGACTGATTATTGTAAGTAGGTGTTTAAAGTATGCAGAGGTTAATGCTAGTCGACCCTGTTTCGATTGTTCACGCTGTCGTTTTAATGAAAGACTAACTGGAAGACTGGCCGCGTTAAAGTGACTGGCTGTCTGTCTCACTAAATCACTTACTAACTGAATGACTGAATGAAGAAACGGATGAACTAAAGAATGAATTAATGGGTTAAATGAAGAAGAAAAGACCAAAAAAAACGATCGAAAGAAAGAATGAATGAAAGAAAATCTGAGTAATTAATTGACTGACTGACTGACTGATTGATTGACTGACTGACTGATTGACTCGCTCGCTCGCTATTATTATTCTTGTTGTTGTTGTTATTATTATTATCATCATTATTATTATTATTATTATTATTATTATTATTATTATTATTATTATTATTATTATTATTAGCCCCGAGGTACCAATGATCCCTCAAGAAGTAAAAAAATTGGCCGGAAAACTTGTATTCTGAAATGGCTAGTCTTCGCCGACGTCTGGCTTCTCAAAATATTATTATTTATATTATTATTATTATTATTATTATTATTATTATTATTATTATTATTATTTATTATTATTATTATTATTATTATTATTATTATTATTATTATTATTATTATTATTATTATTATTATTATTATTATTATTATTATTATTATTATTATGTCACTTCAATTATGAAACAAATCTATTGTGTCACTTCAATTATGATACAAATCTATTGTTGCTGGAGCAACTAGAGCTGCTGTGGCGTCCTGGTTGGCACACTGTTATTATTATTATTATTATGATCATCATCATCATCATCGTCATCGTCATCGTCATCACCATCATCATCACCATCATCATCATCATCATCATCAGCAGCAGCATCATTGTAATGACTGCCTGACTCGCTGATGACTGATTGACTGAATAAATCAAAATGAACGAACGAATGAATGAATGAATGAATGAATGCACGAATAGATGAATGAACGAACGAATGAATGCCAAAGAACTGTTGCCTCATACTAACATCTGCGCCGATTCATCCAACAACTCTCGTCTGTCTGTATCAGCGTGTGTTTCGTGCAACGATGTCTGTTAATGAGACGGTGGTAACATGCGCTTAATGTGCTCAACGGCATCACAAAGCTAAGGCCTCTTGCAGGTCCATGCGGCGAATACGTTTAACGGTGAGCGAATCAACGTTCGCGCGTCTTGCATGGACCATGAAGCACGTTGGTATTTTCGGCAAAGCGCTTGGTCTGTTATCCAACGATTGCGGGCTCGAGCCTGCTTAGCGGACTTCGTGTAACGACCGTGAAACAGCGTTTACGCACGCTTATCTCTGTAGCCAGGCAGCATACGTTGGTATTGGTATTGGAGTAAGCTGGGAAGTAAACAGAAAGTTCTGAGATGCGCTGGTCCCGTGTTTAAGGCCTTGGGATTCGTCCATTGCCGGCTCAAGGGCCTAAGAGTACGAACTAAGCGTGCCCCTAATTTTCTCTGAATAGCATGGAAGATATTACTTTTTAGCAGATTAATTTAGAGAGGCAATTGTAGGATAGGTAGTAAGATTGTCGTGTGTTACTGTAAGCTGCCTGCGACGCGAGCTTCTTGGCATTTTTGAGCTTCTGCTAAATTTATTCCAAGTTGGAAATTTCTTTAGGACTGTTAGTGTTATGCACAAGGAATCAATGGATGGTAACCTCTAAGCAATTTTGCAATCTGAAATCATTTTCGGAATGTGCTCTTCTTGATATTCTTCTTCTTAACAGAATCACTTTATTATTATTTCTGCATTTATTAAGCGCCGCTATCTAATGACTAAGTATCAATTGATGGCACTGAACAATTGTGAGTGAAGGACTTGCTCAAGGTCCCTACACAGTAAGAAGAGGCTCGAACCCATACTTTCCGCGTTACAAGTCGAGCCCTCTAACCAATCGGCCTATTACCCTAAAGACTCAACGGCCTAAATTAGACCTATTACTATTAATAGTATTATTATTTTATTATTTTTGTATTTATTAAGCGCCGCTATCTAATGACTAATCATCAATCGGCCAATTACCCTAAAGACTTATCGGCCTAAATTAGACCTATTACTATTAGTACTATTATTATTTTATTATTTTTGTATTTATTAAGCGCCACTATCTAATGACTAAGCATCAATCGATGGCGCTGAGCATTTGCGAGTGAAAGACTTGCTCAGTGCCTCTACACATTACCAGCCTATGTGTAAGCTGGGAAGTAACCATTCTGTGTGATTTAGGATCTGTTTACCGGTCCTCTGAGAAGAGTTTATCTGAAAATGAGCTATATAAACATCCGATAACGACTATGTTTACGCCATTTTGTTATGATAGTTGGATCGCTTTTATTTTATATGATTTTTAATCTTTACAATAGAGTTGTAAGTCAATGGAGAAGACCCTAAGAAAACAACTCTATGCACACACACACATATATACATATATATATATTATGTATCATTTATATATGTATATAACAAAAATATATATGTATATAAAAATATATCAAATATATATCAAATATGTTTGTATAAAAATTCATGTCTTATATTCTATTCTATCAGACTTCGAACTGTATTATAAATAAGCCTTATTTCCAATTCGGAGAAATAAAAGCGATCCAATTATCAGTTTAGACTTACAGAATATTTGTCAATGTCTGGATATATACATACACAACGATGCAGTAATCTTCTCTACATATAGATTAACGAGCATACATATATATCTATATATAACGGCGCATATATATATTTAATGTAGTTTAATGTAACGATAGAAGACTCAGGCATGTGAGCAGTTTTTCCATGTTGTCTATAAAGTATCAAGACAAGAAAACGTAATCTATTTGCACACAAATGAGAAGTTTATATATATATATATATATTAATGTGCATTATTTACAATATATGCACATATGTGAATATATATTTCATTGAGTTCAAGCGTGTTCTTAGAACAGCTTTCGTTTATGGCTCTGCTGCAGATGGTCATGAACATGCAGACAGACACAAAGGTAGATAAAGAGACAGGGGAACATAATCAGACATACAGAGACATAGAGACAGATATCGAGATTGAGACACAAAGAGACAGAGCGAGAGAGAAACACAGACACACAGAGACCTAGAGACAGACATCGAAACAGACACAAAGAGACAGAGTGAGAAACACAGATATGCAGAGACACAAAAACAGACATCGAGACTCAGACACAAAGACACAGACTGAGAAACATACCGATACATAGAGACATATATCAAGACTGAGACACAAAGAGACAGAGTGAGAATCACAGACACACAGAGATACAGAGACATACATCAAGACTGAGACACAAAGAGACATCAACAGACAAACACGCAAAGACAGAGACACAGGCACAGACACACAGAAGCAGACATGAACAGAGGTACCCACTCTGCGCAAAACAATGCAGCTGATGACCGATTTCGACTGATAACTTCCAGATGCTGAAGCAGTCGGACTTTTCGTCCGGACTTCGGAGGAACAAACCGTGCCAAAATCTCCGCAAAATAGTGATCCCGTCCGACTGTCCTTCCTCTGCGTGAAAAGCCCCCAATTCCCGCCAAGTGTAATCGATTTGCGTAACACCGTAACAACATGGCGGCGATTACAGTCTCCGTCTTAACTCCGATTCGCCGACAGATGTCACACTCCGTAATCGTAATCATAAGCTCGAGATTTCCACAGCGCCCAACGAAAGCTAAGTCGTGGGGACCACCTTATTCACACACGCTCAGTCAAAACAAAACCAATAGGCAGGTCTGACTCTTACTGCCTATCGATTCTGACCCTTACTACCTATCGATTTTGCTTTGACTGAGCGCCTGTAAATAAACTGGTTCCCGGGAATTAGCTTTTTTGGGTGGTGTAGAAATCTCAAGTGTACGATAAAGATTTACGATTATGGCAAAAGCTTTATGAATATTTTATATAATAATCGTCAAGATACAGGCTATATAACCTATGAATACACAAAAAAACATGTAATAATAATATTTAAATATACGTAAATCTTCATATGTGTGTGTGTGTAGGTGTGTGTGCGTGTGTTTGTGTGTAGGTGTGTGTGTGTGTGTGTTTATGTTACCGGCATAAAATAGAACATAAGTTTCATGAGGACCTGGATCAAATTCCCATAAAATTTTAGGTCTGTTTAGCTTTCGTTTTATACCGATTCATTTCCCTATTTACCAACTTAATAAAACTACATTAGTGTCTATATTATCGAAGGTCATTCACTTAAAACGCTTGATAACAATGAACTATTGCGGTCAAAACAATATACCTCATTAATTCTAATAGTCGCCCGGGTCCTAGATTTAATCGCAGCTACCTCACTTGGCTGACAGCTAATGTATTTTTACATGCATATGGGGACTACTGATATAATCTTTCAAAGTCTCCGAATTCACTAAATTAATAAAATTCCACGGGAATGATGTATAACAGTTTTCATCCAAATCGTGTAATCTATTAGTGCCACGAAACACATACACACATACACACACGCACACACACACACACACACATATATATATATATCTGCTCCGCATGTATATCTATTCAATACATGTGTCTATGTCATTTCTGTAGCGGCATTTAGAAGCGCTTTTCAGATGTGCGACTGTTGTGAAAGTTAAATTGAAGAGCAAGTTGGATAGAAGTTATTAAGCTGATATATCTCAGTCTAGAAATCAATAATATTTTTTTATGAGATAATTTAGTTTTTAATTTCACTCAAAGTAATCGAAGAAACGCTTGTAATGTAAATTTGAATTGAGGTGTAAACGTAACTGTAACTATAATCGTATTTGTTACTGTCGGTGTTTAATTTTAAATGATTACATGTAATTGCAAATGGAACTGGCTACACTCCGTAAATGTAACTGTTAAAATGTTACTGTATAATTGTCAGTAAGTCTCTGCACGTCCTTCCCCTAATTCCCTTTCCATCTCCCTACCCTTCCTTCCTCTTTCTTTCTTCTTTCCCTCTATCTCTCCTTGTTTCTGTCCCCAGCTATCTATTTTTTGTCCATATTATCTTTCTCTTTCTCTTGCTGTGTGTGTCTCCCCTCTCTGCTATGTCAATTTTCTCCCTTTTTCTCGTCTCTCGTCACTCGTCTCTCTCTCTCTCTCTTACTCTATCTCTCACTCTATCTCCCTCTCTTCTATAGGCTTTTCTCTTAATTTACAGCATCCCACTCACGCCTACAATCTACATCCGTGTTTTTTGGAACAACTCCCCGTGTAAGCATCTCATCTTAACCCACACGCCGTTCACCCTGCCCATTACTCTTCCCCAAACGCACCCCCAACTCAATCCACCCTCCCCACCGCACTCGACGTGCAATCCAATCAATGCCATTCCCAATCCTGTCATCTTGGATCGATGGTTAAGTCAGAATACATTGTACTTTGGTTTAGAAAAACACACACAAGTCTAAGACTTCGAGAAATACTTATACATGGAGATGTATGCGGCGTGTATATGGCTTTGTGTATATGCAACAGAAATACATGTGTTGCTCATATTATATACATAAGCATACACAGTTATCAAAGGTTATACAGGGCGACGTGTTGATATACATACCGAAATTCAACAGCATGCTTTGGCATCTATACTGCATATACACATAAACACAACCATATAGATGTCAAAATTTGTGCCATTCGCACACATATCAAATACATTTATATGTCAGTCATACATATAAGATGCAATGTGCATATTATTTCTCACCATCATTTCGCTTATTGCTCCACAAAAACCAACAACATAAAATATATTACATAAAAATACACGTGGGATACAACAGGGAGACCCAGAAAGAACCATGTTCCGCTTATTTTTGACGCCTACATCATATGGAATGCTATTTGCAATGACGAATAACCAACTTAATATTATACATTATACTATCCTATATTATACTCAAAATTAATATCATTTCTGCATTTATTAAGCGCCATTATCTAATGATTAAGCATCAATCGATGGCGCTGAGCAGCTGTGAGTCGTCGCTTTTCTAATGGTTATGCTAGAAGATGCTGAGATCAATCCAGGCCCAACTTAATACAAAGTTCACATAAAGAAGTCAACGCCGTCGCGACGACGTCAATTAACTTCAGTTTAAACATCCTGTCAGCCATCTATCCACCCTAACAGCTCCTTTCCCCTTCTTTCTCTGGTCTTCTGGCAACCGGACTTGGTTCTTGACATGACATCTTTGGGCAACCCCACTGCTTTGATGCAGCGCTCGTGAATAAGCTGGTGTTCCGCGCTTAGCTTTAATAAGTAGTGCTTTAGAAAATTTCAAGTTTACGACTACAACTACAATTATTCACTACATGATAGAAGACGAACAACTGGGCATCTTTAACACTGGATCACACGAAAAATGTTTTCGCCTGCTACTAGGCATATGTTATGTGTACTACACTAAATCGAATCTGCTGATTCCAAATCTGAAGTCAGATTTTGTGTAGCACGTCAGGATCTTAAGATATGCAGCATACATGCTAATAATTATGCAAACTCTTTACAGAACTAGTATTTCCTTATAACTGTGTAATTATGCAAACTCAGAGTATTCATAACAAGAAACAAAATGTTATTCTTTTATAAATTGAAATTAAAATATGTTTTAAAATGTAATATAAATATATCTATGTTACTCAGATGAAAGCATACATTTCGAAATTTTGTCTCTAGCTTAACTCTATACGAGTTCAAAAGTGCTTTAGACACTTGCTCTTGCGCTTGTGAGTGGCCGCTGTTGCCCGCTGCAGAAACCAGCAGTAATCGCCCATCATGTTGGAATTGCAGTGGCCCTGATATCTTGCTTCAAAGGTGGAGATGTGTTGATGGAATCTTTCTCCATGCTCATCGCTTACATCACCCAAGTTTGGTGGGAAAAATCCAGATGGGAATGTAAGGAATGTATTTTTAGTGACATCCGGCAGCCGAGTTGCTTATATGCTGTTAGCATGTTGCTAACGAGTTCAGCATAGTTCTGAGCTCGGTGATTCCCAAGGAAGTTTTGCACCACCAACGTACATGCATCCCAAGCGGCAAATTCCAGTGGGTTGAGCTTGGTTCTAAATACAGTATCACGCATTAGTTCGCTGATTTCTGGCCCAATAAAAATTCCAGCCTTCGGCTTAGCATCAGTTTTGACGGCTCCAAATTTATCTCTCAGATACCGGAAGCCTTGTCCAGTACGATCCATTGCCACTACGAAATTCCTCATGAGGCCCAGTTTAATGTGAAGTGGTGGTAAGTACACTTTCAATGGATCAACCAATGGTTCGTGTTGCACGTTGTGCCGACCAACAATGTGCTCAGATCTATGAGGCCACAGTTTCACTTTGTAATGGTTGCTGTCATCACGACTGTTCCACAAGCACAAAAAGCACATATGTTTTGTGTACCCCAGCTGTAGGCCTAGAATAAGTGCTACCACTTTGAGGTCCGCACAGATGTTCCATTTGTGGTCTGAGTAGTTGATCACTTTCAAAATGAGCTTCATTGAATCATATGTATCTTTGAGGCCTACAGCGTGGGCTATAGGAACAGACGGCTTTTCGTTACCATTGTGCACCAACACAGCTTTCAAGCTCGCTTGGCTAGAATCTATGAACAGTCTCCACTGATCAGGAACGTATTCGGAACCTAAATTCAGCATGAGACCGTTCACGTCAGTACAGAAACAGATATCATTTTCCAGTTTGTAATATGTAGCTAACTGTTTGTGACGATAACGGAAGTGTGATGTTTTGGTACCTTTTTGAAGCAAGTTCCACTCCCCTAGTCTGAAGGCTAACAGTTCAGATTTCTCCTTTGACAAAGACAGGTCCCTCACCAGATCATCTAACTCACCTTGCCTTATCAAATGCGGCCTACCCTCTTCCAAATCTTGATCACTGGATTCATAAACAGTAACGTCATCTTCTGTATTACCATCAGAACTGTCCGTTTCATCAGCACCCGCAGCAGGCGGAAATGGTACTGGATTCTCTTCATCATGTGGCACTGGCTTTAGAGCGAACTCGCAATCAGGATAAACGATTTTAGACTTATTTTTCTTGGAAAATCCAGCAACTTTAGTAATGCAGAAATAGCAGTCTGCATGATGATTTCTTGGCTCGCGCCACACCATAGGCACAGCAAACGGCATTGAATTCCTTTTGCCATTCAGCCACTGTGTAAGCCCAGAGTAGCACATGGTGCAGCAGACATGAGGTGCCCAACTTTTATCCTGGTCTCCGATTTGACATCCAAAATAATACTTGTAAGCAATCATCACTCTCTTAGTTAACTTCTTGCGCTGGTCACAAAGAGTATATTTACCACAAACATAGCAAAAATCGTCTGGATGGTTAACACAGCCTCGCCTATTCATTTCAAAATTAAATCTCACACACTAGCTACAGCTATATAAGAAAACTTCACCTTCGTTCTACGCAATCTCGCCTTATATACTGGTATTGATGCTGACGTCAGCTCGCTGACATACCCAATCATGTCTAGCGGCTGCTGCAGGCTTGCTGTTAGGAATATTTCAGGCGACACTTGCAGGCATGCACGTATCACTGGCAGCAATCGTGGAGACACATACAACAGAATGTACAGACATAACCGAAAACGAATCCTTACGTCATTACTTGAATGCATGCATAATTTAAAATCTAGACGTGCTGGGCAGATTCTGACTTCATATTTGGAATCAGCACATTTGAATCAATAAAAGGCACATGCATTACTTTCAGTAGCAAATCGTTGTGATCCAGTGTAATCATTCGGTAAGACATGGATCTGAACTGACACAGTAGATTGCGTCAAGCGAGGTATTGTTCCGGTATGGTTCATGTATGTTTCTTTGTATGTATGTATGTATGCTTGTTTGTATGTATGTATGCATGTATTTATGTATGCATGTATACATGTATGTATGTGTGTATGTTAGTGTGTATGTATGTATCTAAAACTTACTATAGCGCCTTTGAAGTACCTCACAAAATCTCTGTATGATGTTCCAGGCTTAGGTAGTGTTCCAGAAGGCCTCAATGCTCTCTCCGTTAACTGCCGAGGTACCTTGGTTGGCTCGGTGACTGCTGGTGGCCTCGCTGTCAGTTGCAACACCTCGCTAGAAAAAGACGTCCATCGTCTAGAAAAAAATTCACAGCAACCGTTGTGTGAGGTTCAGAAGGTTTTGCTCGGCGGATTGTCATCATCAATCACTGTCGCCAATATCTAACGCCCTTCTGTCCAGTCGGAGATTCCTACGACCTCCCGGGTCTGATATCATGTATGCATGGATGTATGTGTGTGTATGTATATGTACATATGTATGTATGTATGTATGTATGTATGTACACATGCATGTATGTTTGTATGTATGTATGTATGTTTGTATTTTTGTATGTCATGTATGTATTTACGTGTATGCATGTATGCACGTATGTATGCACGTATGTATGTATGTATGTATAATAATCATGATAATAGTAATAACAATAATAATAATAATAATAATAATAATAATAATAATAATAATAGGAATATAATAGGCATAAGAGTATTCATATGTGACTATGTTCAACTGTCTTTTCTATCTGTGTGTCCGCGTTGCATCTGTCTGTCTGTCTGTCTGTCTGTATGTCTATCTGTCTGTCTGTCTGTCTGTCTGTCTGTCCGTCTGTCTGACGGTCTTCCTGTGAGCGCGAGATGCGTGTATAGCTCGTAGATCTGGAAAAATCTTTTTTTCTAATTGAGCATTGAATCGAAAGAAGTCGTTATTCGCCAGACAGATCGATGTTGACCGATCGAAAGACGCCGAGGAAGGATGGAGAGATGGAGGGCTCTGAGGGAAGAAAGAGATACAGGGAGGGTGAAGCCGGGAGGCAGGCAGAGAGGTAGCTAGGATGGATGAATGCGAACATGGACGGATGGATGAATGGATGGATGGATGAATGGATGAATGGATGGGTGGGTGGGTTGGTGGGTGGAGTCTGGGTGGGTGAGTGGGTGGTTACGATTGGGTGGGTGGTTGGGTGGAATTGGGTGGGTGGATGGATGGATGGGTGGGTGGATGGATGGATGGAGAGAATGGATGGATGGAGAGAATGGATGGATGGATGAATGGATGGATGGATGGATGGATGGATGGATGGATGGATGGAGAGAATGGATGGATAGATGGATGGATGAACTAAGATCCGGAGGAGATATATTCCCGTTCGATGTTCATCGATTAATTCGACAAGGGAAAGAAAACCAGCCGATGTTTCGGTTCCTGGCGCCATTAGTCTCAATTTGTCATGAGATGCGGCAGTATCAGCAGCACCAGCAGCAGCAAATAAAAGCATCCTTTGACAGCAGAGCATTTTGTAATCGTCCATCATCTGCTAATCTCAAAGGCGATATCGATTTCCGTTGCTGTTCTTCATGACCCAAACTATATCTCGGCTATACATGTCCATATGTAATATCCATTCGTCATTGACAGGTTCTTGATAGGCGATATATAAATGATCAAATGTATTCATACATACATGCATACATGCATGCATGTCTACATGCATACATACATAAATACATCATACATAAGTACATATTTATCACATACATAAGTACATATTTATCACATACACAATCATATATAATTACATCATACATACATACATACATACATACATACATATATACATCATACACACATGCATATATAATTACATCATACATACATACATACATGGATACATACACACATACATACATAAATAATTACATACATTCATACAGACGTGCGTACATGCATGTCTAGCTGCAAAGAACGCAGCTCTGGACGTTCTTAATTAAGCCTAGACTGACGTCTATTAGAAAGAGTACAGAAGTATTCACACTAGTGTCTGCAGACTGTATAAATAACCGTCAGGATGTCTGGAGAGCCTCAATGTTGGAGTATCCGGGAAGGAAGTGACATCAGCGGAAGTTCAGAAAAGAACCTCGCGGCATCAATCATTCCGTGACCTTCAGCTGTAATCGACGTAGATGCTCTTATCAAAACCCCGGATGGAAGAAGTTTCATTACATTCCCCCTCAGTATTAGGTCTCTCAGCTGATATTTCCACCGTATATTAGATGTGTAATGTAAATCGTAATCGTAAACTCGAAATTTCTAAAGCGCTATATATAGGCTAAGCGCAGGGTCCAAGCTTATTCACGAGCGCTGCGTCAAGTGAGTGGGGTTGTCAGAGGCCCTTTTATGGATATTAATATCTCTCTGTAAGCTCTCCTAGGGGCCCGTCCAGATGTAACCACGGTGTTAAAATCGTGAATGGGTGTAGTTTCCGCCTTTGGGGTCCGTCGTGTTAATGTAATGTTTCGCATGAGACGGCGCCTTTGAAGAGAACGGTATCGACAATTTTTACATTTGCAGCATATTTATCTCGCTTCATCTGCGACTTGAGCTCCTTTCTCTCCCCTCTCAGTGTTCTGCAGGCGCCTGAAGACTGTATTGTTTAACAGTGATTTTACTTTTTCGGTTCGGAAGCACCTCTGTTGAGTTTATCCTCTAGGAGGCGCTTTATAAATCTTAAATTACAATTACAATTATGTAAGGAGTTTTTCTGATAGCTCAGAAAAGCCAGAAGTAAAGCTAGGGTGAGTAATGCACCTATATATCAACTTTTAGAACTCCATAACCTATAGGATTTTGACTGATCTTCTTCCATAGCGTGCTGTTATAGACTGCGGTTTCACTTCAGTGCTCGATGCCATGTACATCACGATAACTGCGCTGTAGAAGCTCTTGGGTGGCGATAAATCAGATTAGATATTTATGAGGTTCAGTCGAGAAATATAGCTCTGTGAGAAGTTGATCATAGCAGCTCCTGTAAAAACCGAAAATGAGAAAATAAAGTAGTTTTCGGTGCGATGCGTTTGGACATTTTTTTCGGCCATGAACAGAGGCATCGGACTTGTGGCAGGGACGGATGGCAACCTTCTGACCTATCTGCTCTCGGATGGTGCAATATTTCTCCAATGTCTTCGCGGCAGGAATTGGACAGGCTTGGGTTATTCATCATCATTTTAATCCGATGTTCGTCTCAACAATACGTCTCTCGCCGATATATGATTTATACCTCGGGGCAAAATAGTCTTCCATCATTTCGACTCGATACGTGCGTCCTTTCTCTTGTTCACAGTTTTTTGTGCAACGAATTTTCCCTTTCAGTGCGAGAGACTTTGGTTGATCGTGCGTCAGATGGAGATGTGAGCAAGTACATCATGATCCCTGGTCAACCGCGAGATGCTGTTGTCTCTCTTCAAGTATTGCAGTCATGTTGAAAGTTATATGTCCTCAGCGGAGTAATAATTGCGTCTAAGTTGTCGCCAGGCGCGATGTGTGGTTGTAATTTTAATCTGACATTCATAAAGCGCCACTTCAAGAATAAACTCATCAGAGGCGCTCCTGACCCAGACCAGTGAAATCACTGTCAAATTATACAGACTTCAGGCGCCAGTTGGACAGCACTGGGGAAATGTACCTATAGGACTAGGCAGCGGAAAACAGTCTAATGCAGCTGGGAGTTCTCTTTCCATCTCCTTTAACCATATGTTGCATTTAGATCTAATGCTTGCGGGTCATTGAAATGGTAAGGTATGGAAAGAAAAGGTAATAAAAGGTTTTATATATGACATTTTTAATTCAGTAACATTTCTAAGAAAACAAAGGCTACGCAAGGTTTAGGTAAGGCTATGTGAGACTAGGCAATTTAAATTAAGGTAAGGTGTGGTAAGAAAGTATAATCCAAGGTTATATATGACATTTTTAATCAGTAACCTCTAAGGTTAGGCAAGGTTAGGTAATGTAAGTTACGGTAAGGTATGGTTAGGTAAGGCAAGGCAAGGTATCGCTCTCCTATTAGGAGTCTTTGTCTTCGTGGCCTTTTCTTCACTGTCGCCGGACCCACTGCGTGGAACAGTCTTCCTGAGAATGTGACGAATGCCCCATCCCTGGACACACTCAAGTCACGACTCAAGACATCTCTTTAGGATATCTTATGACTGCAGTTGATTTTTGAACCCTTGTACAGCGCCCTTTTCTTCGGCCTCGGCTGTGCTACGGCGCTATATAAATTGTCTTATTAGTATGCTGCTGAAGTGCAGAAAAAGGACTAAAATGGTCCAACAACGAGATGACCTTTGCTTACAGATTGCGTGAACCAACAGAAAAATCAGTTTAGCTAACGCATCGAGTTTCAAATCCAGGATGCAAAGTAAGCAGGTTACATCAGAACCAAAGTTGTGAAGTTTGCAAAGGTATCTTGTCGTTCGTTTAATGTGGTCATGTTTACGCTTCTGATGAATGATATTTCAACCCCTGGACCACGCTTCTGATGAGTTCCTCTAAAGGTGTGTAAGCGTGTGTCATCGTAATCGTAATCCCGAGATTTCTACAGCGCCCAACGAAAGCCACGTCACGGGGACCAGCTTATTCACAGACGTTCAGTCAAAACAAAATCGATAGGCAAAAGGGTTCGGTTCCAGGTCAAGATCCAAGTCAGGCAGAGAGCGTGGCAGCTACGGTGGGTGATATTTGGGATTGGAGCGGAAAGAGGGATAAGAGGAAGAAGGGGATCGGGATAGGATCTGTGAAAGAGGAATGTTTTCAGTTTTGAGTGAAAGGCCAATTGGGTTTTCTTTACTTTGACACTTCGGAGGACTTTGTACGAAAAGTGCAAACTAATGTGTCATCTTTAATATTACGTTTTAGAGGAATTTCTTCTTGTTACCTTTAACCTTTCGCCTTTGACCTTGAAATACGTTTGCAATGATCTTACTCTTCAGTGACGTGTACTTTTAGACCAAAATGACAAACGACAAATGCACGATTTTAGTTTATTCACGACTAACTGCCAGATGTCCTTCATTTCCGGTCACGAGCAGCTATGTGTCACGTGACACCGGAATTTAATCACACGGCTTCCGGCTGGCTCGTGCAGCCATGGCAGATCACGAGAATCTTTCATCTCGTTTGTTATTGTTGCAATGATGTCCAATCAAATTTACAGTAAGGAAACTATTGACGTGTCAAAGGGCTCCCTATTCATCTGTCGCTCAATCGAACAAAGTTAGAACGACGACCAATGACACTGAGCGGATGTGTCGCAGCTCGTGACAAACTATATTGGAAACCGTTAATGAACATTTACTGTCGGACAGAGCGTTTGACAGATTTGAATTTGCTTTCAAATCAAATGTGAAGATCTACCTTTGGGGCCGTCCATAAATGACGTCATACACCTAGGGGGCGAGAGAGGGTCACACACCTTTGACGATTTGTGACGAAGGGGAGGGGTTTAAGAAATGTGACGTCACATTATCATATCAAACATCAATACTGGGTAAGTTTATCGACCGTCTGTAGTCTATAGACAGTTTGATTAGTGGAAACACGATTTGAATTTTCCTTCAGACGAAATTTAAAAACAAACCTTATCAAATTGTCTAAAATCAAGTTCCAATTCCACCGGAGAAATAGTACATGATTTATACATCTCAACTAATTCTGAGCAAGAAATATGATTTCGGAATGCGTTTTCGCTGGTAAGCTGTCATAGATTTATGTCTCGTCTGTTACGATAACAGCGTCACAGACAGAGGCATCTGCTGGACAATTAACTAGTAGGCTTGGGTGAGATTTTTACCCTGAGCACAGGTGAAGGCATCATTTGTCTCGTTGTAACTGATAACCAATTAATTGCCTCGCACATTTCTGCTTTAAGCCATATTCACTGGCCTTGATTGTCAGACGATTAATGTCTGCCCTATCATAATTCAATCGTATGCATGCAACTATGTGTGTATATGTATGTATATGGCAATTTGTATACTGTCTTTTAAGAACCTCACAAGGACAGATGTCTGTCTGTCTGTCTGCCTGTCTGCCTGTCTGTCTGTCTATCTGTCTATCTATCTATCTGTCTATCTATCTATCTATCTATCTATCTATCTATCTATCTATCTATCTATCTATCTATCTATCTATCTATCTATCTATCTATCTATCTATCTATCTATCTATCTATCTATCTATCTATCTATCTATCTATCTATCTATCTATCTATCTATCTATCTATCTATCTATCTATCTATCTATCTATCTATCTATCTATCTATCTATCTATCTATCTATCTATCTATCTATCTATCTATCTATCTATCTATCTATCTATCTATCTATCTATCTATCTATCTATCTATCTATCTATCTATCTATCTATCTCTCTATCTCTCTATCTATCTATCTATCTATCTATCTATATGTATTTATGTATATATGTCTTTCTGACAGATGCTTTCACAAGATGTACAGGAGTTTTACTTTTTAATGTTCTACAGAGGTCAAAGCTAGTTAACCACATTGCAACTAAGCAACAAACGACGCCTTGCGCATCATTGTAAGGGGCGCTACAGAAGTGCTGAGGTTAGAGACATCCTTTTTATCAGAGAGCTATATTAAGCAGGTTTCCATCTGAATTCTAGCCATGAATCGTACATCAGCCAATTCATCATCGACTTGATGTATCACTTCTTTCAAAACACAGTTGCTTTTCACAGAGACATAAACCGGAAAGATTGAGGCATATGTGGGCGGATCCCGGTGGAGCAATCCGGATTTGACCCCAATTTCGTTAGTGGCGCAATTTAGTTACACAAACTGGTTAGGATGAGGGTTGTCGCCTAAACTTGCTAAGTTAAAGGATGAGATGAAACTGAAAAACTACGAAAATTGGAAGAGGGGTCGTTAAATTTTTGGAAGCAAAGAAGATCATTAGAAATCTCCCAAATAAAGAAAAATGTTATCCAAAATATTAACCTTAGTAAACTTCTGGATCCGGCACTTTGCGCATGCGTGCATATCTACGCCTTTGGGAGTTCTTCAAAGCCGCCAGGCAAATGTTCAGGACAATACATACATACATACATACAAAAGTCATACATACATACATATATACGTACATACGTATATACTACATGTATATATATATGCATGCATAAATACATACATATACACTTAAATAAATACAAGCATACACAGATGCAAACATAATTACATCATACACACATCCATACATATATTCATACATACATTCATACATACATACGGAAATACATACATACTTATAAACTTGCATAAATCCCTCACATACATACATATACATACAATCATACATACACAAGGAAATGCATACATACATATATACTTGCATAAATAAGTCACATACATACATTTACATACAATCATACATACACAAGGAAATGCATACATACATATATATACTTGCATAAATAAGTCACATACATACATATACACGTACATACATATGAACATACATATACATATGCATACATATATACCCACATGCATGCTTTTGCCTTATCAGATGCAGTCCTTGGAAACGGACTGCCGAGACCCCAGTGGATCAAGGCGGAATTTACGTCAGAGCGCAGCGAGCAATTTTAATTCCGTCCTTTATCCATCCAGTTACATTAATTCCTCCCCTTTATCGATGTCCGCAGTTGGCGTCATTAAGCGATTTTCAGTCGCTCTTATCGCCGACATTTCTGACAGCTGGACGATTAGCTGTCGTTACTGACAAATCTGACACTGCCTACCGACAGAATGTCAGTTCGACCTTAGCGTTGGATCATTTGTATTCATGCATGTATGTATGCACGCATGCATGCATGCATGCATGCATGTATGTATGTATGTATGCATGCATGCATGTATACATGTATGTATGTATGCAAGCAAGCATGCATGCATGCATGCATGCATGTGTGTATGTATGTATGTATGTATGTATGTGTGTATGTATATATGTATGAACGCATGTACGTATGGTTATATTTGTCTATCTATCTATCTATCTATCTATCTATCTATCTATCTATCTATCTATCTATCTATCTATCTATCTATCTATCTATCTATCTATCTATCTATCTATCTATCTATCTATCTATCTGTCTATCTGTCTATCTGTCTATCTATCTATCTATCTATCTATCTATCTATCTATCTATCTATCTATCTATCTGTGTGTGTCTGTCTGTCTGTCTGTCTATTTATCTACTTGTCTATCTATCTATCTTCGTCGTATGTATCAAAACACTTCAAAACACTTGATATAGCGCCTTTTAGTTAATCCCAAAGTGTTGCTTTGTGATTCTGTCTAACGGCCCATTTGAACAAGCAAAGAGTCTGTGGATAGGTATCGTGTTTAGACAAATCAATCACGGTAACACGTTATATGGTATCACGGTAACACTTTATATGGTAACACGGTAACACTTTATATGGTAACACGGTAACACTTTATATGGTAACACGGTAACACTTTATATGGTATCACGGTAACACTTTATATGGTAACACGATAACACTTTATATGGTAACAAGGTAACACTTACTCAGATAGAACACTCGGTGCTTCCTGAAGTCCGAGTCCCATTTAAATTCTAAAGTACCACTCACCTGGTGGAGCTTCAGTCTACGAATCGACAGGCAAAACTTTTGTTCAATATAGTTCATTTTATTTAATTAGTATTTATTTCTAATACTTGATAGTTGAGTCGTTTATTGAATCACTGATTAAAATTAAAAACTGAATTTGACCAAGGACACCCTAAGCTGCTGCTGAGGTATCAGCAGTACAAGCCTAAAGTATCATTAGACCTACCTACTTCAAGTTTGTCCCTCTATCGATTGATGAAAAGCATCAACAGATGGCACCACGCATTTACACGACAATGACTTGCACTGGGCGCACAGAGTTTCGAATTAAGGACGCTCTGTTGAAAGGGCAAAACCTTAGCAATGTGCTGTAATAGCCTGCTTAATTCTGCAGCTAATAAGACCTTTTTATTAAAACTTCAGAAGTCATTTGATTTCTGTGAGCTCTTTGCTTGTAGTCTGTAGAACTATGGTTCCCTTTCTTTTCAAGCCTCTCAACAAGGAGAAATGAAAGCGGATATCAGCCGCCAGATGACCGCCAGGCTTGAACTGATCCTCCTATGTTTCAGTGTCGAGGCACGGGCCAAAGGGTCAAAATCTGACTCACAAAACCACAGATTGTGTTGTTGTTGTGAATACTATGGGAAGTTCTTGCGAGTGTCAGTTTCATTTCATTCTCGACGGTATTTGTTGACAGCCCACAAAACTCCTCCAAATCTAAAATCGCATGTCTGAAACTGCAGACACCAATGTTGGATAAAACAAGACTAGTGTGAGGTCTGCTAGGGTCGGTTAGAGCAGACATTTTGTATTTTCTCCGCTTTTATGACTGCACTTCCAAATCCTGCAGAAATAACAAACACAAAAGTAAAGAAACGCGTTGAAGAAGCCAGGTTGAAATCCGACGGCTCTAGGAAACCAGAAATCGGGCTATGGCGGACAAGTAAGTTGAGCCCTTGAAACAGATGAGTCTTAAGTTTAGAAATGATTGATATTGAAGAAGACTTCCACTGTTTAACGACATCTTATGGCATCAAAGGCCGTTGACGTCGCCCTCCTCCTTTACCCAGGCTTGGGACTGGCACTACCCCCAAACAAGGCAGTGGCGGAGTTATAACTGCTAATAGTAGTAGTTCCTCAGTTTAACTACATCTTATGGCATCAAAGGCCGTTGACGTCGCCCTCCTCCTTTATCCCAGCTTGGGACGGGCACTACCGGACTAAAGACAGGAGCAGAGTTTGATATGAAAGAAGCTAAAGAACGCACACAACTGGGTATTGAATTCCCAAGCCTTGGATTCTCCGGATTATGACATCCGAGGAATTTGCTTTCATTAAGCGCCGGTGGATAAGCTGGTCTACCTGAAGCATATGTTTTGTGCCGATAAGAATTTCGAAGATTTGTGTTTAAACTACATTGCATTTTATCGCATATGGAAAAACTATATTTCAGGAGGGGTCAACTGTAGGGCTGAAACTACACAGGGCAATCACTCTATCCAGAATGCGATCCATGGTGTATTTTAGATAAGCTGTTACTTTGCAAAACACCATAGTATTGCTATTGATGATGATGACGACGACAACAACAACAAAACAACAACAGCAACTACTACTACTACTACTACTACTACCACTACTACTACTACTACTACTACTACTACTACTACTACTTCTACTACCATTACTACTGCTACTACTACTACTACTACTACTACTACTACTACTACTACTACTACTGTCCTCTAATCTATTCTATAACTAATCTAATCAGAAGATTTCTATAGCACGGTTATCGGAATAGGCCTATACAAAGGCTATGATCTATGATAGCTTACGTTTCATTTCCGCAAGACATCTATCTGTGTCATCAGTTCATTCGCTAGATAGCATCGTGTTACATGAAATTTTGAACAACTAACAGTTTTCCTCTTCACAGTGTGACCGGCTGAAAGCTATGGATTTATTCACTAGATGGCGAGTCTAAACTAAGTCATGTAAGTGAGTTGTCGTTGTCTGCAGTTCGTAATCGTAATCGTAATGTAAGCTCAAGATTTCTAATGCTCCCAAAGGAGCTAAGGCGCGGAACCATTACATCACGTCACCTTGTCCTTGAAATTTGAAAATCAGTCCACAGCCTTAGTTTTCCTATCCCTCTGTAATCACCCACGGTCTTCCACGAAGTTCGGCGAACGTTCCTTCACTATCGTCGTACCCACTGCGTGGAACAGTCTTCCTGACTACGTGACTAATTCGTCCCTGGACACATTCAAATCACGACTCAAGACACATCTTTTAAAGATATCTTATGACTGTAGTTGATTTTTGAACTCACGTACAGCGCCCTTTTCTTCGGCCTCGGCTGTGCTACGGCGCTATATAAATTGAATTATTATTATTATTAATGATAATGATAATAATAATAATAATAATAATAATAATAATAATAATAATAATAAACTCCTGCCAAAATTACGACAATTGTCTGAAAGATCCTATGAACTCACCAACGCTTCAACCTTGCACTATCTGCGCAGGTCCTTGACTCAGAAATTGAAACACTCCTCTTAAACGAATCCTGTCCTTATTCCTCTTCCACCCCTTATCTATTTTGCAGCTCCAAATTCAAACACCATCCACCGTAGCCGTCTGACTGTCTGCCTGACTGACCCTCGCATCTTGACTTGGAACCGAGCCTGACGCTACCTGCTCGTCGATTTCCTGCCTATCGATTTTGTTTTGACTGAGAGCATGTGAATAGGCTGGTTCCAGCGACTTAGCTTTAATTGAGCGGTGTAGAAATCTCGATTTCGGGATAAGCAGTGAAGACATATGTAATAAAAGATATTAAAACACGTGAGCTACTAGTCTACGAGACTATAGATTTAGGAGAACACTTAGAACAGAAAAACACACACACACACACATATACATAAAGAGTTTTCTTAACTTGCGAATTAGGCTTCAAAATATTGTAACTCTCGTTATGCCTCGGACCGGGGCTGTCCGCTTTCTTAACAACAACAAAAACTACAACAACAACAAAAACAACAACAACTACTACTACTACTAATTTCGTCAGCTTGACTAAACCACTTCGCGATATTTCGCATACTACCGCCTACCTAATCTACTATTACTACTACTACTACTATCACCACCACCACTACTAATACTATTAATACTATTAATACTACTATCACTATCATTATCATTATCGTTACAAAGAATAGTTGGTCCGTTCTAATAATCGGGGGTTAGCCAGTCTTCACGTTTCTCGAAGTCTGCGTGTATGATTCTGTATTTCCCTTCAGTCTTCTCTCTGTCTCTCTGCCTCTGTCTCTCTGCCTCTGTCTGTGTCTCTCTATCTCTGTATTTGCCTCTTTTATCCTGTCTCTTTCACGAACAAATACCCAGCCTACGATTTCCGGAAAATTCTTGTGCCAGTCATATTTGCATTATCCGGACTGGTCATACAGATTTCGTCCCTTCTACTACTGACATTATCTATATCCGTCGACAAACACATACACACAGAGATATAAGCACAGACATGCAGACACACATACATGTCACACACACACACACCTACACACATACATATATACATATATGCGTTACACTATATATATACATATATATGTGCGTTATACATATCCTTTATGTGTACATTCCTTTTCATAAAGGCAACACATTTATCGCATCGAGTATTTCCATGTGTATATATGCATGCATGTATATCTTTACGTATGCATGCATATATGTATATACATATATATGCACGTATGTACACACACATATATATATATGCATGTATACGTATATATGTATGTATATGTGTATTTTTATGTGCATATATATATGTATATATATATGTATGTATGTATATATATGTATATATATATATTACTGAAGGCTATGCTTAGTTTAATCGAAAGCAATGTCAACAATCGTTGTGTTGACGCAGTTTGCCGCGTTGAGAGCTCGTTATAACTGGTGATGTTACAGCGCAGAATGGGTCCACTGTGGGCCACCGTACGATCCGTGGATGGCGGATTGTGTGAACAAAGCAGGTCCTCTCCAATTCACGCTTTACTCCTCTTTAGCCACCACGCAAGTGATGTCTGCTAACAGCAAACACTAGTGTGGCTGAAACCCATTTTTGTGAGTCTGTGGAAGGATGCTATGTAACTAGACAAATACACACATACATATATACACGCATACATAATTGCACACATTTACATACATACATATATACATACATATAGATACATACATGCATACATACGTACATACATGGATAGCTACATACATGGATAGCTACATACATTTATAGCTACATACATACATATGTACATACATACATACATACATACATACGTATATACATATCTACATACATACATACTACTTGATGCATGCATGCATACATACATAACTACTTACATACATGCATGCATACATACATGCATGCATACATGCATACATACATACATACATGCATGCATACATACATACATATATGCATGCATACATGCTTATATGTGCATATACACATGTGCTTGCCTATAGGCTTTCAAAGTGGTTGCATACAAAGGCTGTTTTTGTATCAAATTGCAATCATTGTCACCATCGACGAGACAGGTTGCTGCTATTAAATCTTACATCATTGTCTTATTACACAGTACACTGTGACGGCTTTATTACTAGACATTTAACGTCGTGCAAGCGTTCCGGCAATAGTAGTATCTAATGTTCCCAGACATTATTTAACAGCGCTCTTCTGCTGATGTCACGGTTTGAACGATCGAAAGTAGGAGTACTTCATTTTCTTCCAAGAAACGGTTGTTGTGTTGAGTCTAAGCCTCAGTTGACGTTAATGCGCTGCCTTGCCTTGATGGTTGTCAACCGGTAGAGAAGAATGATGGAAGGGTGGATTTGAAGCGGAGTTATTCAGCCACGAAATAGTGGCTTAATAATTATAACTATATCCAAGGGTTTGGAAGCCAGTGAGAAAGAATGAGTTTTGAGGCGTTCTGCCTTGTTTCTCGCAAGGGGAGGAAACAGAAGAAAAGAGAAGAAAGAAAGAAAGAAAAAGAAAAGAAGGTGGTGGTGGCGGCGGCGGTGGTGGTGGTAGTGGTGGTGGTGGTGGCGGTGGTGGTGATGGTGGAAGTCTTATTAGAACTCCTCTTTTTCCTCCTGCTGCTGCTGTGATTCTTAATCATCACCTTCTTCTATTTCTTCTTTATCTTCTTCTTATCCTTCCTCTTCCTTCTCCTTTTCTACTTCTTTCTCCGTCCATTTCTTCTTACTCCTCCTCTTCCACTTCTTTGTCTTCCTCGTCCTACTTACTTCCTCCTCTTTTTGCTCCTCATTCTACTCCTCCTACTCTTCTGTATTATTTATTCTGACCTCCTCTTTCTGTTCATCTTGAACCTCCTTTCTTTTGCGTGTCGAATCCTCATTCTACTTCTCCTCCTCATTCCACTTCATCGTCCACTTCCTTCGACTCTACCTCTTCTTCTTCTGAAAAGGCAAATCATTCTGAAGGACCCTTAGTTCGGTGTAGAAAAAGAGACTGGCTCCCAACCATCGCCTGCCTTCCATAAACAGTCTTCCCTCGGTTAAATAACCGTTCAAGCTGCATCAAAGGGGACTGTCTCAGCTGGCGTTCGTGTGTTGACCCTCTTTTCGGATCGGCAAACACGTCCTCTGGGACTCCGGCCGAATTCGAACAGTCGGCGCTCTTCCGCTGGTGCACTGGCGTGCTTCGAGGCTGGAGATTAATTCAATAATTCTCCTCCCGCAGCGTTACGGAGAATTGTGTTGTCATCGGCCTCTTTTTCTCTCTCTGTCCCGAAACCAGTCACGTTCGCGACTTTTCGCAAATAAGGGAGAGTACGGGATCTGTCAAAGGAAACTAAGATTGATCGATTATATCAGGCCACCCCCACCACTACCACCCACTGTCCCACCTATCACCACCACCCACAACCCCACCATTCTCCACCGCCCTCCAATCAACAACTACTGGCATCACTACCAACATGACTACCATCATCACCACCACTTACCACCACTACCATCCACCACCACTACCATCTACCACCACTACTATGTACCACACTACCATCTACCACCACTACCATCTACCACCACTACCATCTACCACCACTACCATCTACCACCACTACCATCTACCACCACTACCATCTACCACCTACTACCCACCACCGCTATTGTCAGCTTCAGCAGCAGACTTCATCCACCGTGATGACACAGTGCGAATTTCCTGTCCGTCTTTGTGTCTGTCTGTATGTCCGTCTGACTTTGTCTCGCTCTGTCTCCATCTCTGTCTCTTCCTACTTCTGTCATTGTCTTTCTCTGCTTCTCTGTCCGTCTGATTATCATTGCTCGTTATCCCATTCCCTCCCATACAAGGATATATATATATTGTGTGTGTATATATATATATATGCATATACATATATATTGTGTATATATAGCATTATGTATATATATTGTATACATATGCATGGTATGTATGCACAAATATTGTGTGTATATATAACTATGCCATTATGTATGTATAGATATGTATGCAATTACTGAGCTGCATGTACTAAACGGCGGGTGAATGGAAAGCGTGGAGAGAAGATTGTTCAGGTTCCGTTGGCGAAATCGATTCATCATGCACTCTGTCCATATGGCTCTCAGTCTATCTGCCTATCTCTGTGTCTCTGTCTCTGTATGTATGTGTCTCTCTCTCTCTCTCTCTCTCTCTCTCTCTCTCTCTCTCTCTCTCTTTCTGTGTAGTGATTTGTCAAACGACGCCGGTCCGCCATCTATCGCCTGTTTGCTGAATTAGAGCGGAGAGATGACGTCATTCAGTGGTTGCACAGACGTAGCTGAACGGCGTGTGATTCGATGAGAACAGACTAGAGAGGAAGTACTAGTATCGTGTGGGTTTTCGTGGCAATATATGATGCGGTATGGTATGGTATGTTGTGGTATGGTATGGTATGTTGTGGTTTGGAATGGTATGTTGTGGTATGGTATGGTATGTTGTGGTTTGGAATGGTATGTTGTGGTATGGTATGGTATGGTATGTTGTGGTATGGTTTGTTGTGGTATGGTATGGTATGTTGTGGTATGGTATGGTATGTTGTGGTATGGTATGGTATGTGGTATGGTATGGTGCAGTATGGTTTGAATTTGTGTTGTTTGATATGGTATGGTGTAGTGTGGTATGATAAGGTACGGCATGGATTAGCATGGCATGGCACGGTATGGTATGGTGTGGTATGAATTGACGTTGATTGTTGTGGTAAAATATGATATTCTGGTAAAATATGTAGTATTGTATTGTGTCCTATGGTATGTTATGGCATGAATTTGTGTTGATTGGCATGGTAAGGTATGGTAAGGTATGGTATGGTATGGTATGGCATGGCATGGCATGGTAGGGTAGGATAGGGTAGGGTAGGGTAGGGTAGGGTAGGGTAGGGTAGGGTAGGGTAGGGTAGGGTAGGGTAGGGTAGGGTAGGGTAGGGTAGGGTAGGGTAGGGTAGGGTAGGGTAGGGTAGGGTAGGGTAGGGTAGGGTAGGGTAGGGTAGGGTAGGGTAGGGTAGGGTAGGGTAGGGTAGGGTAGGGTAGGGTAGGGTAGGGTAGGGTAGGGTAGGGTAGGGTAGGGTAGGGTAGGGTAGGGTAGGGTAGGGTAGGGTAGGGTAGGGTAGGGTAGGGTAGGGTAGGGTAGGGTAGGGTAGGGTAGGGTAGGGTAGGGTAGGGTAGGGTAGGGTAGGGTAGGGTAGGGGATTTTAACAAAATATTGCGAAGTTAACTGAGAAATAGCTTCATCTCGTTTGATGATCTGTTAACCTAAACATCCGTATTATTGCTGATTAGAAACTTCTATAGAGCCGGTGTCTAATGCACAAATCATCAACCGATAGCGCACCAAATCCAAGCCCCAATCAGGTCAATATCCAGAAGGCCAGTCCGCTGAGACAGCGAGGCTGCCTACGGCGCATAAGCAGTTTAAACAACGGACGTCTTATCGGAGAACGACACGACAGAAGAGAATGTGAATCGATACACAGATGCTGCGAGAGAATTACAAAATTTAGGTCCATCAACCGAAACACCTCGTTCACCAAATCATGTCTTATATCAGCTACTCCCACCAGTTAAAACCCTCATTTATTCCCTACGGTCCCACACCCGTGACCGTATTATTCCCCTTGCTGACAATTTAACGCGTAAATGTTTTATTATTAGGATGTTGTATGCATATTAAGTTTTCTTGTGTTCTTAAATACTTGTAAACCGATGTGCGGTTAGCTATTGGTTAATAAAGAATATACTTACTTACTTACTTGCTTGCTTGCTTACTTACTTACTTACTTACTTACCAAGAACAGTTCTAGTTTTCGGCATGACAAGAGAAAGCCAATCAGATGACCATGTCACACATCAACACACTCACACACACCCTCGCAGACACACACACATAATTATATTAAAACGCAGGAATACAGGACCAAACGAAATGCAACATTAATTGAGCGATTTTGTAACCCTAGCTTGCAAGGCGAAAAGTGAGCAATTACAAAGCGATCGTTTCGTGGCCAGCTGCAAAACTACAGTCACTGAATTAGGTCCCATGAATATAATTGCTAACAAACGCACAGGTCTACAAAATAAACACATGCGCACACAAACAAGCCTACCTGCGTACAAATACGCGCAGTAGCGTATATATCTGCACGTACACGAAGCCCAACGTACACGGTACATAATACAATACAGTACACATCAGTGTAGCGTCTACGAACATCAGATACTAATGCGGATTAACATTCTGATACATAAAGTGTCTGGGGAAGAAAGAACGGCCACGCTTCTGGCAAGTTTCATATCGAATTAGGCGCTGTATCAATGTGCAATAGCGATTACGTTTAGAACTCTCGGAGTGCTTTAAAAGCATTTAGGTAGCAATAATTGCTGCTTAAAGTGTATCTACACATACGCATTTAATAAAAATAAATAAAAATTAGTGTATATTTAATAAATGTAGTTTCTTTTTATTTCGTTGCTTATATTTATCTTGTAACTTTTATTTTGTTACTTTTATATTGTTATTTTTATTTTGTTACTTTATTTAATAAAAGAATTGTGTTGCTAAATTATTTTGATTATGTAATATAATGTACCTTATTTTAATTCAATTTCAGTGTTTACAACTTTACACTGTTTTCAGTGTTTATTGATTGATAAAAATAATGAAATTTTTGTACAAAATTCCATAATTGTTCAGTTCTGGAACCTTTTTCTCTAAAAAAGCACTGGTTATTTATCTTTATTTTGTTACCTTCATTTTTTGTGCTTTAAATTTGTTACTAATTCGAAATTGAGCATTATTTATCATTGACTACCTACCGTCTGCGACACGTGTTATATTTACGTTCAAATTGTGTGCGGTGGTTATCCGTTGATCGAAAGAAATAAATCAGAAAAATTGGGCATATAATTATATACATGATATATTTAAAACCCTCTTATGAATAAATGTGCATATATATACATGTAGATATGAACATGTTTCTTATGAATATATCTCCATTTCTTGCACGTATGAGATTCAAGGAAATGGAAACTATTATACATGATCTTATACAAGAAAGCTGGAGATAATATATCTAAGAGAAAGATGCATGCATAATCTATATGTATAATATAGATGAAAAAGAAATACATACGCTTACGTATTTATATAAACATACATAATCTCTGTCTGTTTCCATATATATATAATATATATATATAATATATATGTGTGTAGGTGTGTGTGTGTAAGCGTGTGTGTGCATTTCTTTATATATATACATATATATATATATAAAACAGCTGGAAATTAATTATATATGTACAGATAAGTAAACGTTTGCATTTCTTATATATATATATATGAAAACTGCTAGAGATTATATATGTACATAAACGTATGCATTTCTTCTTCATATCGATGTCTGTGTATGTTAGTATGCATGAGAAAGAGATGGAGATGAGGCTGATGAGTTGAGGCGGATATTCCATCTCTCTCGACGGACTATGCCGTCGTTATCCCGTGTGCGTGTGCTTGTGTGTGTGTGTGTATGCGTGAATGTGTGTATGCATGTGTGTATGTACGTGTGCATGTAAGTGTGTATGTATGTGTCTGTGTGTCTGCATGTGTGTTTGTATGTGTATGTGCATGTGTGTGTTTGTGTGTGTATGTGTGCGTATTTATGTATTTGTGTGTGCATGTGTGCGCAAGTGTGTTTCTATGTATGTATGTGTGTACGTATGTACGTATGTATGTATGAATGTATGTGTGTATGTATGTATGTATGCGTATGTTTGTGTGAGTCAGCGCGTGTGTAGCCTACAAGGCAGGCTCAGCGTATAAGCCCCTCTTCCCACTTGGCCCTCTGCCTGTTATGGTCGCCCTCAGCCCTGTCGTCGTGGTCAGCGTTGCATGCAGTCGGCCCAAGAGTCGTCTGCTGCGTTGGACGGCGTTGGCCAAGTGGACGAAGAGATTTGCAAAGAGATCGTTGAAGGTACATCTGACCTACTATGCTTTGAAATCGTGTGTCTATGTATGTGTGTGCATGAGTCTATGCGTGTATGTAAGTATGTTTGTAGGTATGTATGTGTGCATTTTTGTATGTATGTATGTATGATTATATGTATGTATGTATGTATGTATGTATGTATGTATGTATGTATGATTATATGTACAGTATGTATGTGTGTATGTATGTATGCATGTATGTATGTATGTGCGTATGTATGTATGTATGTATATGAGTACTTATGTGTATATATATGTATATATATGTATGTGTATGTATGTATGTGAGTATTTATGTATATATGTATTTATTGATTGTAGTTCAAACAGATTATTTGTTAGCCATCAGAGGGAGCGAGCTACTTCTATGGTCGTTTAAGTTGTTAATTTTTGAAGTATTTTTGTTATTTGTAATCAAGCACCGTAGCTTGTCTGAAATAAAGGTATAACTTATTTAAGAAACAACAAAGGAACATTTGGACCGAGGTTTTTAGCGCAAGAGTTGTTGATTTGTTGATTGGTTTGGATGAATCTAAAAAGGATTGGCTGTTATAACATTCCGGATTAATTTGCATTAGTTCAAACACAGATTATATGCCTTCTAAACCATAAAACCCTAGTTTTGCTATGTTATGCTATTTTATATTATGTTATGTTATACTATGCTATGTTATGTTATGTTATGCTATGTTATGTTATGTTATGTTATGCTATGTTATATTATGTTATGCTATGTTAGGTTATGTTATGTTATGCTATGTTATGTTATGCTATGTTATGTTATGCTATATTATGCTATGTTATGCCATGTTATGCTAAGTTATGCTATGTTATGGTATGTTATGCCATGTTATGCTATGTTATGGTATGTTATGCTATGTTATGGTATGTTATGCCATGTTATGCTATGTTATGCCATGTTATAGTATGCTATGCTATGTTATGGTATGTTATGCTATGTTATGGTATGTTATGCTATGTTATGCCATGTTATGTTATGTTATGCCATGTTATGGTATGTTATGCTATGTTATGCCATGTTATGCTATGTTATGTTATGATAAATTTTTTAAGTTTGTTATATCTTGACCTTTTTCATTTCTATGGGTTTTCTTCAGAAGATTACGATTTTTGAATACGGTTTCACTTATAGCGATCATCAGTTGGTGTCCAATGCATATTGACAACGGCGTTATACAAGTCCAGAAATCGGTTCAGCTGTAGTAATGTTTCACATAATAGTATCTCATCAGTTACAGACTTAAAATCTAAGAATATTGGTGGCGCGGTGAAACATAATAGCCTCTCCAGCGCAAAGCAGCTGGTTTGGTTTAGGCTGCGCGCTAATTCGGTTAAATGTCCCTTCTGTGAAAACCCTGTATTCTCGCGAACACTCCTTCTTCTAAAGATTGTTGTCTTTTTCATTTTCCCTCGTTCTTATCGAAAACTAAACCTTCCTTGTTATCATATTACTTGCTAGATAGCGTCAGCGTCTCAGTCACGTTCATATAGCAGGACCACGACACACGAGTGTTTGTAGGGCACTGTAGCCGATTGGTTATACAGCTCGGCTTGTAATGCGAAGAGTACAGGTTCGAGTCTCCTCTGAGACGATTACTGTGCAGGAACCTTGAGCAAGTTCTTCACTCACAATTGCTCGGCGCCATCGATTGATGCTAAGTCATTAGATAGTGGCGCTTAATAAATGCAGAGAAAATAACGAGTCTAAGGCTATTACTATAAAGATCCCTCCGCGAAGTTATCGATCATTCCAGTTCTCGTTCCGAACTACTTTCTTGTTGTTTGAACTTCGGTTCTACCATTCCATCTGTCACTCAGGAATTCATTCATCTTGTCCTGCTTCTAATGCGATTTTTATGCGATAGGATATCTTTGATTCTTGGCCACTTCTCTTGGGACCGCTTCTCGCAATTACTGCCGATCTGAAGCTATTGCGCTCTGAAAGTGATGTCTGAAACCAGCAGACATTCACGTTGCCGAAACTGTTATATAGCCTACGTAATTCCATGATGATAAAGCACGGTCGCTGTGGCCCTTAGCTAGACAGTAATGTGGTATTTTACAGTCATTGCATAACAATTTCTTGCAGTTGACGAGTAAAATGTATTTGAGAAAAGAAGTTTCTGTCTTCGAAAAGACTAGACATTAATCTTATCTAATTTGGAAACTTCTATACCGCCGTTTTCATAACTGATGTACAACGCCTCGTCAGATTGTGGTCGCTTCTAAACAGACCTGCATTCCGAAATCATAGTTCCTTGGACGGGACCAGTCGCGATCCATGAGACATCAGAGACAGTAAGACAGGGCACATTAGTGTCTACTGTTTGCAGACATGACTTTTAAGAGTTGCATATAGTTGTCATTTATATGGGAGCAATCAGCCAACCTTTGTATGTATGTATGTATGTATGCATGTATGTATGTATGTATGTATGCATGTATGTATGTATGCATGTATATATGTGTATGTATGTATGTATGTGTAAGTATGCGTGTATATTTGCATGTGTATATGTATTTATTTATGTAGGTATGTATGCATATAAGTATGTATGCATATATGCATGGATGCATATATATATATGCATGTATGTATGTACATGTATGCATGTATGTGTGTATGTATACATGTATGTATGTATGTATGTATGTATGAATGTATGTATGCTTGTATGTATGTGTCCAGGTATTTATGCATGCGTGTATGTATTTGAACATTAATATAGCGCCTTTAGGGACTTATTTACAAATGCTCATCTTACAACTGAAACAATTTATCTCTCGTATTCCTGCTTTTCTTAATAATGTCCTTATTTCAATATGATCATATATTTATATAGCGCCTTTATGGCCTCTCGAAAACGTGCTGTGTGCTTAGGACTCCACGTGAGATCTTCACTTCGCACCCAATCGAGTACAGACACATTTCAGTGAGATAAAAATTTTGCAATGGATCTGGAGAAGATTCGATAGAGAATCAAATCTAATCTAAAAACATCTATAGCGCCACTGCAGTAAAGCTCAAGGCATCAGTCTATGATCGCTGCTAAACAAAATCATCCGAGCCAAATTCCATGGTGAGTCCGGATCGATAAGCCAAGAAGGAGTCCAGAAGACACAGAGACGGCCTACGGAGGAAATGAGTCCACGAAGAGGTAAGTTTTTAGTCGAGATCTGAAGGCCGAAACAGACTTTGTCGAGCGAACATTTGTCGGAAGAGAGTTCCAGAGTCTAGGGCCAGCGACAGAAAGGGCACGCCTGCCAAGAGCTGTTCTTGTCCACTAAATAGTCAGATTTAGAAAGACAGAAGAAAAGGCCGAATAGAGATAAGTCTTGGGAGTGAGTACAGAGTGAAGATAGTGAGGTTGGCTGAAATGTAGAGTAGAGAAATGTAGAGAGTAGAGAACTGAAATGTAGAGAAGGAATAATACTAATGCTGAACGATTTGGCTTTGACTGAGCGTCTATTAATAAGTTGGTTCCCGCGACTTTGCTTTCGTTGGGCGCTGTAGAAATATCGAGCTTACCTAGGCACTCTCGCATTCGTAGGCCCCAACTGTTCACTCTGCAATAGAGCTAAACACATTGAAAACGACTTAATGCGGGAAATGACATTTGAGGACATTATATGTGATTTTGCTAAAGCAAAGAGCCGCAAAGTTAACATAATGTAGCACAGCTTAACTTAAACTGTTTCAGTACAAACCTTTAGGTTATTAAATTCGTATTGCCTTTTTCTTTTTTCGGGTCAATCAATAAATTTATTTTTTTTCAATATCTCATTTTTGAGTTTAGTAGGCCCCTATAAAATTCGTAGGCCCTAGCCACAGTGCCTACAGTGCCTAATGGATAAGACGGCCCTGACGATACTGAAAAGGACAAACAATATCCTTGTCATGTCGCCAAGTTGGCGCATGTTTGTCTAGCGTGTTGCTTTTGATCTATTACTTGGTCACATGCGGAGTTTTCTCGTTAATTCTCGCTTGCTCCGACTTCTAGTGTGACCTTTATATGCGTTATTGAAGTCATTTCTTTCTTTAGCTGTCATTTTTGAGTGTTGTGGACGATGTTCGGACATTTATAACCGAAGTCTCGTGCGCCGCTATTTGACTCGTCCGCACTGAGGGGATTCAGGTTACTGTCTGGACAGTGTCAAGTTCCTGTTGGATAAACCAAGAGGATCCTTGGATTGGTGCTGGCTGTTCTGTTGGAGGAGAACATCAAGAGATTGGAGGCCTTCGAAATGAGGATTTGGTGGAGGATTGAAAAATTAGTTGGATGGAGCACAAAACAAACGAGGAAGTGCGGAAAAAAGTTGCGGGAGAAGATGGATTGATCACATACTGAGAGAGGACTCAATCTTGGGAACCGTAATTGAGGGCAGAATGGAGGGGAGGAAGACAAGAGGAAGACACAGACAGATGCTGCTGGATTGGATGATGACGGACGGATACAGGAGGCTGAAAGAAGAAGCTCAGCACCGAGAGGAGTGGCGTCATCGGACCTTTGAACCTGCCTGAGGGCAGAGAACCAGAAAAAGAAGAAGTTCTGTTGGCGAGAGACTCCATGCTCTGTTGAAGAATGTCTCCTCCATAGAGCTGGTTGCTAAGGGATGCCGCAACGCAGCATTTCTATCATCTGTGAGGGACTGCGTGCCGCTGGGATTCGTATGTTGCGAGTCTCATCGCCTCTTCTTCGAAGCTGCGTCGTCCATAAACTCTGAACATGGTATCTAATATTAATATTAAGAATACGTCGGCCAGGCTCTGCGTGTCTGCGAGAGCTCGTCGGTGGTGACTCTTCTGGTTATCTGAGCAATGTTCGCACTATTTGTTCCTAATGGTCTTAACATCATTTAGGTTATCGCAGGCAGAGCTACTGTAGGTACATGAAAAGTGCTATACATGCATACAAACAAACAAACAAACACACACACATACATATATACATACATACATACATACATATATGCAGGCATTAAACAAAAAATGTATTAATGAGTGCATGATGGTGGTGATGACGACGACGACGACGATGATAATGATGATAATAGTGGTGTTTGTGTTGGCGATGGTGGTTATCACGGTGATTGTTAGGATAAAATGTGGAGAGCGAAAACAGTGATAACGAAAATACGGATATTTATTATTGTCGCTCATACTGGCAGCCAGGCAGACAGACAGACAGACAGACAGACAGGCAGACAAACAGGCAGACAGACAGGGAGGCAGATATGTAGACAGACAAACACAGGCAGACAGACAGACAGTCAGATAGACAGACAGACATGCAGACAGATAGACAGACAGACAGACAGATAGAGAGACGGATAGATAGGTAGACAGACAGACAGACAGAGGCAAACAGACGCACAGGCAGACAAACAAATCCAGGAAGTGGACAACAAGTAGGAAGAGGAGAGACAAGAACTTGGTAAATATGAGGACGAAGGCGACGAGGAATAAGTAGGACGTGATAGAAATGATAAGAGGATGATGGAGAGGAATAGAAAGATAAGCAGGAGGAGGAGAAGGAGGAGAAATTACAGCAGTATATAGAAGCCGCAGGGGGGATGAGGATTGAAAGAGGATCAGTAATAGAGTAAAAGAACTGATAAATGAGATAAACAAGGAGAAGAAGGAAGAGGAGGCGGAGGATTATAACGATTCAGGGAGGAATAATAACTGAAGGAAAAGATAGACAATGAGCAAAGAGAAGGAGGATGAAGAAGGAGTAAATGTTAGGATGAAGAGGAGGAGTAACCGTGAGGTTGAAGAGGTAACAGTGATGGTTAAGAAGAGGAGTAGCTGTGAGGATTAAGAAGAGGAGTAGCTGTGATGATGAAGAAGAGGAATAGCCGTGAGGATGAAGAGGAATAACTGTGAGGACGAAGAAGAGGAACAGCCGTGAGGATGAAGAAGAGGAATAGCTGTGAGGATGAAGAAAAGGAATAACAGTGAGGATGAAGAAAAGGAACAGCCATGAGGATGGAGAAGAGAGATGGAGAGGACTAAGACTGACAGCTTCACAGGTGGGTCGATGGTGGGATATGCTGCGTCGTGTGGAAAGCCTTTCCCTATGTGGAAAGCGTCATATTAGTGTCACAAGGGGCAGCCGTTAGCAACCGTCAAGAGCCCATCTCTGGCGGATTTATATGAGTTGCTGAAGCCGAGAAGATACGGAAATACAAATGCCACCAACGCCGACCAGCATCGGCCTAAGACACAAAACATTTGTTGGTATGTCCTTGCGTTCTCAAGATATATACGCCATGCATACATCATTTATATATATTTGTAGCTATACATCCCTATATATCTACATACCTATTTATTGATATATCTATATATCTACACATCTATATATGTATATAGATATGTAAATATATAGGTACATATATCGATGTTATATCGATATATACATATATCGTTATATACATATACCGATATGTGCACATGTATATATCGATATGTTCATTTATCTGTATATCAATTAATCTATAAATCAATATATCTGTGTGTTCAGTGTATCTATGCATCTGCGTTGCTTTAGAGAGGTCGTAATAAGCGCTATACAAAAATGCAGACAAATACATACATATTTATGTACATAAGTAAGTAAAGTAAAATTGTCATATCCCATAGTGGAACGTTGGGGAGGCATTCATTTCCTACTCTTCAGCCCTTGAGCTGGCAATGCACGAATTCCAAGAATTCATCTCCGTTGACTTCCCAGCTTACACCTATATTGAATTATACTGCTTGGTGACAGAGACAGGTGTGTGCGAACAACTTTTCCAGAGTCGTTATACTGAGGCCGCTCAGCAGGCTTGAGCCCACAATCGTTAGATTACAGCTCAAGCGTTCTACCGAACAGACCACCGCAGGTTTGGCAATGCGCAAA
This sequence comes from Norana najaformis, assembly GCA_964023275.1. Classification (NCBI taxonomy): domain Eukaryota; kingdom Metazoa; phylum Annelida; class Clitellata; order Crassiclitellata; family Hormogastridae; genus Norana; species Norana najaformis. The sequence goes on from OZ029922.1 coordinate 28,157,598, forward strand.
TCGCATTGTTTAGAGGACACTATGAAAGATATTCTGTAGGATATGCACGATATCTTGATATTTGTGTGAAATTGCTCGTCCCTATCTGCATATCATATGAATAAGAAATTTTACATTTTGCTGCGTCTGTATATATATATATATATCAGCCTCTTTCTACTCATATATATATATGAGTAGAAAGAGGCTGCTGCTTGTTATTTTGATGATGATGAAGAGACAACGAAAATGACGATGATGATGAAAATGGTGACGGTGATGATAATAATGATGATAGTAATGATAATAATGATGATAATGATGGCGATGGTGGTGATGGTGATGATAATGATGGCGATGATGGTGATGATGATGATGATGATGATGATGGTGATGAAGATGATGATGATGAAGATGACGATGACGACGACCACGACGATTATGATGATGATAAAAACGAGTATCAACGTTCCTGATATCAGTGAAGGAGTTCGATGGCATCCGGCGGTGGACCAATGCCTGCTTCATCATCCTCATCCAGCGCCATCTACCATGGCTTTGCGACGATGTACATGCGCATGCCGATGTCCAGCTCCACCCTTCCGATCCAGGGCCAGTGCAGCGTCGAGGACAAGCGAATAACCCTCAAGTTCCCCTTCACGGGAATCGAGTTCGAGCTGCCGAGCAGTCCGAAGGAGAACCGCAATGACTTCGACTTCACGATCCGCAGCGCCCGCGGGGATATGACGATGACGATCGGGTACGTGGCTGAGCTGAAGGCGTTTACGGGCATCGGGAGACTACACGAGGAGGACGAGGCCCCGGTTCTCACCTTCTGCTTCTACTCGCATGAGAGTCCTCTCAACCGCCTCCCGAGGCTCTGATCGCCACTTTCCGATGACCTTCCTCTGCTGAACGACCTTGGAAAAACCCTCTTCGACTGAATGTCCTGGGAACACCTTCTTCGACTGATGATCTTCTTAGAATGAACGACCCTGAGATGATCTTATTCTGCCAAGCGACCTTGAAATGACCTTCCTCTGCTGGGCGACCTTGGGATGACCTTCTTAGAATGAACGATCCTGAGATGACCTTATTCTGCCGAACGACCTTGGGGCGACCTTCCTCTGCTGGACCACTTTGTAATAATCTTCTACTGAACGATTACCTTATTCTGCCAAACGACCTTGGAATGAACTTCTGCCAAAGCACTTTGCGATAAACCTCTTCTTAGATGGGTAGAATCACTCATGGCAGGCAGATGACTCCCTCTAGGTCAGTCAGTGGAATGACCTTAAGCGAAATGACCGTGAAAGTTCCTTATTCCATTGATGACATTTCGTGAACTATTGGCCATGATATAGCAACAACCTTCGACAAATTGATAGTGAAATGACCTTCGATTCAATTACCAAAATCACCTTGGAACTGAAATAACCTTCGATTCAATTAAGAATTACCCTGGAACTGAAATGACCTTCGGTTCAAATATCAAATCACCTTGGAACTGAAATGACCTTCGATTCAATTATCAAATTACCCTGGAACTGAAATGACCTTCGTTTCAATTACCAAACCACCTTGGAGCTGAAATGTCCTTCTAAAACCTGAACGTGCGAGCACAATAGCTTTAGCTCTACATGAGGACAATATTTCACGGCTCATGCTGTTCCTCTTGGCCGTAGATATGATCTTGAGCTGTTAGGATGACATGGACTTGATGTGTAGCAGCGCTACATAATTGCTTATAGCTAAAGCTATTCGTGGGTTTGAATTGTGCAAAACTTCACGTTCGTGCTTTTCAGTTGCAAAGATACTTAATGGAAACAATATACTCTTACTCGACATGCTTACTCCATTTGCTAACCCTCAAAGAAATAATTTATATCACCTAGGTAACCGTTGTCACCTTGGTAACCGTTGTCGCCTTGGTAACCGTTGTCACTCGTTGAATGTTAGCCGTTATAATTGTCCAACTGTTCTTTGACATAAGAAACATTAGTTCGTCACCATGATAAGTGTTTTCACCATAACTTGTTGATAAGGAGAGTGGATATTATTGTCCCGGACGCTGTTCCCATGGCTACTTGTTGATCTGTAAACATTTTAGTGTTTGCTGTTGTTGCCGTTGTTGTTATGTTGCATGCAGAGTAGAATCCGTGTAAGAATCGATCTTTAGAATGAAGCCGCTAGGCATAAAGCAGTTTGAAGGCTGTTCTTAAAATGATATTTGATCGGACATTGCTCTCGTAAAATACCAGGAAATTTAAAATATACTTAATAAATTCACAACTCTTAGCAAACAAAATCTGTCTTTTAGCCCAATTCCGAGGATATAAGTATTTTTAATGTGGAACCCGTTGAAAGCATAATTCATGAGGAATAATCGCTTCTAGTATGAATTCTTTTTAAATAAATGCTGTTGGACACCTGACCAGTTATAGATGCCTTTGAAAGCAAGTTTTTGTGAAAGTTTCTTGCCTGATAGAAGCCTTTAAAACAAATTTCCCACAAAGTAATTGCTTGAAATCTTGATACCTTTAAAGCAGTTCCTTGAAATATGGATGGCTTTCACAGGCAGTTTTTATAAATCAGTTCCTTCCCTGATGGATGTCTTTAAAACTAATTTCCTTTAATTTGACTACTTAATATTTGGATACCTTCAAAATCAATTTTCCGTAAAGCAGTTACACGGAAGTATGGATACCTTTAAATTCAAATTTATACAAGTAGTTGCTTGCAGTATGGATCCCATTAAAAGCAATTTCAAATTCAGCAATTGACTCCAGTGGAGGAATCCTTTTGAGTTTTCCCAAAAAAAAACCTAACAAGAAGTTCATTAAAGCACAGCTTTGAAAAATATTATTTTTCAGAAACAAATACATCGATTCAAAAATTATATAGAGCAAACTTTATTTTATACTTTATCTTCTTTATACAAATTATCTTTACATAACTTTATATAACTTGTCTTCTATTTAAGCAGCGCATGCGACATTCAGCAGTTTCAGGAACTCCGCCACGGCCTTTAGTCGGGTGATGCCAGTCCCAAGCTTGGATAAAAGAGGAGGGCGACGTCAACAGCCTTTGATGCCATAAGATGTCGTTAAACATTGGAATTACTACTCCATCAGGTTCAGCATCGACCGTTAAATCTGAACCATGTGCCTTAACTTGGAGATTTCTCTGTCACGTTCGGCCAGCTCGAACTTCATCTGCTTCTCTCTGTCCACGAACTTTTCCACCTTCGTCTCCAGCGCTTCCAACTGCCGTTCCAGCTTCTGTATGACGGCCGTCTTGTCCTCAACTTCCATGTGCGCGTTGACCGTCCTTCCCGTAATTCCGCTGATGACCTCGTCCAGTGCTACTCGTTGATTCTTAACCCCCAACAACTTTAAACTCTTCTCCTTCTCGTACAGCAACGACTCTCTCTGGTTCAAGGCCAAGGTCATCTGCTTGAACAGTCGCTCGAGGTTCTCGTGTAGTTGATCGAGTACCTTGTTCGTCGGCTCCCTCAGGCACTTCCTGATGACGTCCTGGGTGGTGACCATGTCGTGGGAGTGAGTGACCAGCTGTGTTTCCCGATCCCGGACGAAGGTTCGGGTCATGTCGTAGACCTGGAGCGCGAGGTCATCTCGTAACCTCAGCTGGGCTATGACCTCGGCGACCTCGTTCTTGGACTTGGACAGGTCCTGCTGCCACTCCTCCTGCGCGATCAGAAGCTTGATGGCGATCATTTCGGCCATGTCCTTCTTGTCCGTCTCCGAGAAGCGCTTGCTCGTTCCGAACTTCCTACAGTGTTATTAGTAAAAGCCCTTTCACATCCAATTCCCTACAAGCCATTACATGTGGTGACAATTATGACAGCTATGATGATGATGATGATGATGATGATGATGATGATAATGATGATGATGATGATGATGACGATGATGATGATGATGTTGACGATAAAGATTATGATAATCATGATTATATCAGTTTCCGACTGATTACATCAGGTCCCGACTGAGCCACTCTGACTATGATGACGAAGAGACAACGACGACGACGGCGATGATGATGATGATGATGACGATGATGTTGACGATGATGGCGATATGACGATGATGACTATGATGACGATGACAATGATGAAGATGATGACAATGATGTCTATGATGACGATGATGACGACGACGGCTATAATGGCAATGATGATGATGACGACGACGATGGCGACTGTCCACCTGTGTACAAGAACGGCTGCTTCTTGAATAAGTTCCGGCGAAGGTTCGATCTCTCCATTCTCCACTCGTACATCGGCCATCAGGTCCCGACTGAGCCACTTGTACTGGTTGCTGAGGACCAAACAGAGCTTAGAAAAGCCTCCCTGTGGCTTCAGCGACAGAATGACATCAATCAGTCGACACATCCGAACTGAGTTCGCCTTCTCCGACTAAAACCGAATGCAACAAAGAAAATTATTATTAATTTGAAACTTCTATAGCGCCGGAGTCTGCTGCAAGGCATCAACCGATGGCGCACCAAAATCAAGCCACAATCAGATCAATACTCAGGTCATTCCGCCGATAGACAGACTACGGTGAATCAAGCCAGCTGGAAAAGGTAAGACACCTTAAAACTTATAAAAACAAAAGACAGGGCCTGTAAGTTCAGAAAAAATTGACAACCAATTGTAATTGTAATTGTAATTTGAGATTTATAAAGCGCCTCTTAGAGGATAAGCTCAACAGAGGTGCTTCCGACCCGAAAAAGTAAAATCACTGTTAAACAGTACAGTCTTCAGGCGTCTGCGGAACACTGAGAGGGGGAGAGAAAGGAGCTCAAGCTCAAGATCAACCAAACTAAATTACATTGTGCAAAGAAAAACGGGGGAAAGAAACCAGCATAAGCTGAGGCGAACTATTTATGACGCACCGTTTTACATCAGTTACACAGCCCTGCTTCAGCGCCTTTCTGAAGTTGTTCAAACAAGTTATTCACGAATAGTGCTAACACAAAATACATGTATATTTAGCAAAAAGAAACGGACAGGCTATAAGCCATACCTTTTTGCCTTTCGTGCTTCTTTAGAACCTTTGCAAGATTCTAAAAAGGACCTATATAAATAGCCCCTCTCTTTATATGTTTACATATGCATGCATATAAGATCAACAGAAGTATTGATTAAAATAAAATTACTGCAAGACCATATACCTGATAAATAGATAATACAGATATATACAAAAAACTATGAGTAACTTGTAAAGTAAACAGTAGTGAGATAACAACTTTCTTGTCTCTGCTTCGGCCGACAGTTCCTTCAATCCAAAAGCCTCTCTTCTATGTTAGTAATCGTAATCGTAAATTCGAAATGCCTAAAATCGCTACTTAAAAGCTGAGGGCAGTGCACCAGCTTATTCACGAGCGCTGCGTCAAGTCAGAGGGGTCGTCCAAAGATGTCATGTCAAGACCAAGTCCGGTTGTCAGAAGACCAGAGAGAGAAGGGGAAAGGAGTATTAGGGTGGACTGCGTTTAAACTGAGAGAAAAGTTATTCCTATAGCTACTGTAGGTTGGATTGAAAGTTCTTACCAGGATCGCTTTGACTGTCTCGTCTGTGATGACGTCAAGAGCTCTGAGGTCATTGACGAACTCCGCTGTTACTTCGACGACCTCCGACAGATACTGCTTCCTCCGCTTCAGGACCAACTTCTCCGTGTCCTCCATCTACAAAATGTCCTACAGTATCATCCGCGTCATCATCATCATCATTGTCATCATCAGCATCATCATCATCGATGTTATCATAGTTTTTCATCATCATCGTCATCATCTTCATCATCATCGCTGTTATCATAGTCATCATCGTCATCATTGTCGTCGTCGTCATTTTAATCATCGTCATTACCACACTCGCCATCATTATCATCCTAATCGTTGTCATCACCATCAACATCATCATTACCATCATCATCAACCATCTACAGTATCTATCATTTCTATCAGTATAGTGTTACTGTACACAGATTCTTCAACTAAGATGTTTAGAGTTTTGCGAAGTAATCTATTCTTGTTTACATGTCACATCAATTTACCTATATAAAAAGCCGTAGCCAGGGTGGGAATCGAACTCACGACCTTCAGATCGCTCTTCCTTCAGTTTTGATTACGAGACTGACACGATACCTACTGAGCTATTTAGACACTCGGTTTCTCTAGCTTTTAAGTTTAATCTAAACCAAATAAAACCTAATACATCTATGTTAATATTTCTTTTTAAGGGCGGCCCGATAACTCTAGTGAATTGTGATTTAAACTCAGGGGATACAGAGAGATTGAATCCAACAAAAATCCAGCATAACTGAGAGCCTGTTTATCCAGAGTGTTATTAAAATGCCCTGCTTAGAGTGAGGATCGAACTCACGACCTTCAGATCGCTCAACCCTTCTTTTGGATTATGAGACTGAGGCGCTACCCACTGCGCTACCAAGACACTTGTCACCCTATCAATATAAGTGCATTTGAAATTAAATCGGTTTTATATGCAGAGCACCGCAAGCAAATATTAATCGTAATCGTAATTCGTAATCGTATTCACGAGATTTCTACAGCGCCCAACAAAAGTCACGTCACGGGGACCAGCTTATTAACAGGCGCTCAGTCAAGACAAATTCGATAGACAAAAGGGTTCGGTTCCAGGTCAAGATCCAAAGGTCAGGCAGAGAGACAGCGTGGCAGCTACGGTGGGTGGTGTTTGGGATTGGAGCAGAGAGACAGACAGACATACAGACAGATAGACAGACAGACAGAGACAGACAGACAGAGACAGAGAGAGACAGATAAGAGGAAGAAGGGGTGAAAGCAAATCATGCTATTTTTACAGATTTGACAGTTTCTCGCTGACTGTAACCCCATGCAAAGCATTTATCGTAATCGTAATCGTAATCGTAAACTCGAAATGTCTAAAGCGCTACTTATAAACTGAGTGCAGGGCACTAACGTATTCACGAGCGCTGCGTCAAGTCAAAGGGGTTGTCCAAAGATGCCACGTCAAGAACCAAGTCCAGTTGCCAAGAAGACCAGAGAGAAAAGGGGGAGAAGGGTTGTTAGGGTGGATTGTGTTTAAGCTGATAGAAATGGGAAGGCAGGGGATTCGATGGATCAGTGTGGGATTTTGTCAGCGGCAAGACCTGAACACTACCTTACAATGTAACAATCGGGCCTCGAGTTAAACATATCGGTGCAGCACTGAATATATTTTACATTTCAGCGCTATATAAATTCATCAATGCTACGCAATACTAATGCTACACATGGCCACATGTTTACCTTTTCGTTGACGTTTTCCTTAAGTATAGAATAAGTTTCAACTTCTTGCTGCCTTGGTAGGCTTCGGAAGAACTAATCGTTTAGCCGTTGTATTGGGCAATCGACGACATGCATAGTGGTCCAATTTATATTTAGTGCTATAACAATAAAGTTTATGGTTCGGCCTAATTATAATTCGGCGTCAGACTTTACGAAGCAAACTGACGAATAGGAAGAAATTTGTGGTATTTTTCAGAGTTGTGGCTTACAGAGAGAGCGAGCGAGAGAGAGACAGAGAGAGAGGGAGAGAGAGGAAGGCAGAGACGAGAAATAACAAGACTCAACAAGAGTGAAATTCGAGAGCAGGAGAAGAATAAATTAAGACAATAGTGAGTCAGATAAAGACAGACAGAGAGACAGACAGACAGAGACAGACAGACATGCATACATACATACAGATAAATACAAAACAAGAAAGAAAGGAAAGAAGAACTAGAAGCAATGTGGACTAAATTACTTGAGAAACACCAATACCTGAAAAGACACAGAACAGGTAAGAGAGACACACACAGACGGAGAGACAGACAGAGAGAGACAGAGACAAATACAGGCAAAGCCACTGAGATCAAGTGAGCCGATCTTAGAGAGATAGCCTCCACTTCGAACCTGAACGGCAACCGGTCCAACGAGATAAAGCTTAGGTCAAGCACTATAAGCCGAGAAGCATTTGATCTTTGGATTTGTTAATAAGCATGTTACATGCTAAGCTCGTTAAAGCCAAGACCAATAACTTATATAGCAGATAATATTCATTGAAGTAGTGTGCACACATGCTATACAAGTCCTTTTACACACTCCCTGACACGTATGCATACCTCAACAACATGTTGAACATGCATATGCATGTATATGACTCAGTGGCGAATTTAGCTATAGGAGTGGGGGCGGTTCGCCCCTCGCCCCTCTTGGTTACATGTCGGCGTCCATCACACCAGACCCGTTCATGGTGGAACTGCCAGAATGTGTCGCCCCTCTAGAAATACCCTTGCCCCCACGCAAGCAAGCCTGGAGCTGCCACTGATCTACACGTGTGTATGCACGAATCTAGATGTGTATGTGCATAGATATTCATATAGCGCTTCTAAGAACCGGTCAAAGGTATTTAAGCACAGCTATTTACCGAGTTATACAGAGATGCCGCATAAGATTAATATTGGAAATGTTTCGCGACCTGTCTGCTTGTGATGTCTCGATTTTAAACAATAGGTTGTCACACACAAGTTGGTCCAATTCCCAAGATAGAAGGCTGTGCTCGAGACGTTGCAAGTGAGCCCGGGACCAACAGGTCCCCATAGGCTGCAAAGCGGAGTGAACGCCGACTCGCGTATCCTCTTCAAAATCTTGACCCTTATGCGGAACTATCTTGTTGGCTGTGCCCCGCATTATCTAAGGGAGATCTGCGTCCCCTTTCTTCTATCCCTGGCCGCAGACCACTGCGTTCGTCGGTTCAGGGTGATCTCGCCGTCCCTCGAGCTCGAACCGCCACCGCTCAGCGCCGCAGCTTTGCTGCTGCTGGCCCTACCTCTTGGAACGACTTACCTACCGACCTTCAACGGGAGCTTCTCTCCCTCTCTCTCTCCCTCTTCCTTAAGCGTTTGAAGACCGTATTATTCCCCAGTTCTGGGACGATGGGCCGGGAGCGCCTCTGATGAGGCTACCTTGGTCGCTTCAAGTCAAAATCGCAGTCAAAAATCATATACCGCTGGAGAAGCCGGGTCGAATTCCGATGGGTCAGAGGAACTTGTTTTGTCTGAGCGCCTGTGAATAAGCTGGTTCCCGCGACTTGGCTTTCACTGGGCGCTGTAGAAATCCCAAGATTACGATTACGATTCGAGCGTCGCCATTGAGGACGGACTAAAATAGCCGTATCCGAGACCTCGGGAGCTCTGCAAGGAGAGAGTTGCAATGATCCAAGCACATCAAAGTGAAAGACTAAGCGAAGTTCACGTGATGCAGAGGCGCAAACCGAAATATTTCGCCGTCCCGCTATGATCTGATACAGTTGCTAAGAATCTGACCAGCAACAGAAGTTAACATGGAGTGAAATTAATTGTGTCTTTATTGAAGTTACAATCACGCGTTTGTTTAACTTTAAAACATGGCGGGTAATTAATTTCTTTTGACATGGTAACAGTGTCCTCTTTGCAACTCTACATGTCAAAATTGACGCTCAACTCTTCATTTATCATGCGAGATTAAATGATGAAGAGGCAGCCTAGATTAATATCTTCGCCTCTGACATTTACTTTTTCTCATTCTCTCTTCCTTAGCCTGGGCCACCAGCTTGACGCCATTGTTAGACACCCAGTTTTCATATAGTAACGCTATATAAACACGGTGATAAGTGACTGTTCAGAAAGACAGCGTTGGCTTAATGCTAAAAGCAGCTGTTCGAAAAACACCCCCTTGCTTGTTCTAGAACTGTTGCTAATATCATTGGTCAAAAGCGGACGAAATATTATGATTAATGGTGACGCTGATTATGGTGATGATGATGACGATGATGAAGACGAAGAAGAAGGAGGAAATGACGATTATTATGCCAAGTTTGATGTCATTCCGACTTCACCTTAAGATATGTATGTACAAACATGTAGGATGTATGTATATAGGTATGCATGCATGTTTGCAATGTATGCATGCACGTGTGTATGCATGTATATGTATGTATGCATGTATGTATGTGTGTATGAATGTATGTATGTGTGTATGTATGTGTATGTATATAGGTATGCATGCATGTTTGCAATGTATGCATGCACGTGTGTATGCATGTATATGTATGTATGTATGTATGTATGTATGTGTGTATGTGTATGTATGTATGCATGTATGTATGTGTGTGTGAATGTATGTATGTGTGTATGTGTGTATGTATGTGTATGTGTGTATGTATGTATGTATGTATGTATGCATATATATCTATTTATTTATGCACGTGTATACGCATACTTTGACATTAATCTCAGACTCTGTTACTAACTGTTACTAATATGATACCCCTTATTAATATAAGACTTTGACATAATATATAATAATAATATGTTAAAATATATGACAAAATTCGTGGCCCTTGAGCTGCCAATGGACAAATCCCAAGGTCCTGGACACGGGGCCAGTACATCGCAGGATATGACACTGAAGTCAAAGACCCTTACCGTATTAAATGCCAACTGCATGGTGGCGCCACAATTGACGAAGTTTTGGGCCCAATCAGCGAAGCCATATCACATATAGTTCCCAAGGAGTGTGACTGTATCATCTAGCTCCGCCACTGCCTTAAGTCGGGTGGTGCCAGTCCCAAGCCTGGATAAAGGAGGAGGGCGACGTCAACGGCCTTTGATGCCGTAAGATGTATTTAAACTGAGGAACTACTACTACTGTATCATCTGACCCTGACCTTCGTCATACCGCGCCCCTAGGTGGCGCCGCTGTTTGCTTTGTTGACCACCCCGCACGACATTTACATTTTATACAACAGAGAAAGGGGGGGGGGGCAATATCTTACTGTACTCTAAATTCTTTGCAACAGGTGTGCATGTGTGCAAATGTACGGTAAGTGCTCCATGTACTTATATATGTGAAACGGCGATTATATGTAGGTCTTTTTGCTTGGAGTCCTCTTGGCGAAATAGGTTAACAGGCTACTTAACGATGTACGACTGTTTATGTTGCTTTAGACAAGTGGATGTCGCTCTTTATTTTCTGCTTGGTAGGAATAGATGTGCGAGTGAAACTGTACATGCTGTATGTGCTGTAGGGCTCATGTATGTATGTATGTATGTATGTATGTATGTATGTATGTATGTATGTATGTATGTATGTATGTATGTATATGTATGTATGTGTATGTATGTATGTGTGTGTATTTGTATGTATGTATGTATGTATGTATGTATGTATGCATGCAAGTATTGAATGTACATGTATGTATGCATGCCTGTATGTATGTTTGCATGCATTCATACCATATATTTAGAAAAGGTAGGTACCTTTGAATGGCGCTGAATGTATGTATCTATGTATGTATATATATGTATGTATTTTTGTTTGTATGTATGTAGGTATGCATGAATTTATGTCTGTCTGTATGTATGTATGTATTTGTATGTATGTAGCGCCTTGAAGGAGCCCTTGAATGGCGGAGAATTTATGTAACGACGCCTTGATTGCCTCTCCCTTCTAAACAGCATGTATGGCTTTTATGGCTCAACTCGAACAGTCTTTACTTACGCAATTCCGACCGCAATGAAGACGAAGCTTATTGCGTTAGAAAGCTTCTTTTTATTACTACCTGAATTCCTTAACTAAAGTCTGTTCGTGTTCAGCCATAAACGACAGCCTTGCAGTTAAGAAAGGAGTCTCGCTAATAAAAGAATGTCCGCGAACGCATATTAACATTACATACAGCATCGATGTCATTGCTTATGAATATTTATTAGACCCTAGCATCCAATCAACAGCAGGACGTCAATATTCGTGAATATTCATATCTGAATTCGTATGTAGAATGTTAATATGCGAACCGGACACTTAGGCCAACGTAACCTGAACGCTCCTAGATATCAACTGTCTCCTAATAAAAACAGTCAATGTGGCCCATAGCCGGCAAAAATGTGACCTCTTTTGATACCTACACACAAGTGTCTGGCAGTATGTGACCATGATATCATCAGACAGCTCATTACTGTGAGCGTTCTGATCATACTGTTGTGTCTGCCAGAAGCACACTTTACTAGCAGACTTTAAGAGTGTTTCATAATCATCGTCGTCTTCATCATCATCATCATTGTCGTCGTCATCGTTGTCGTCGTCATCATCATAATCATCAGGAAAATCATCATCATCATCATCATTTTCGTAATGAAGGCTTAATTATCGTAATCATCGTTATGATCAACATTATCATCGTCGTCATCATCATTATCATGACCACCATCATCAATCAATCATCAGCAGCAGCAGCACCTGACGCCAGCCATTTTGGCGGCCGTGGGTGCGAATGAAGGATCTCAATTCTCGGTGATTTGTCAGATCAAGAGTGTTTAGGACGTAAATATATGAAGCTGTCTCAGCCTTTTTATCACACAAGCTTCGAGTCTTTGTCTGCCTTGCCTCGTCTCAATAGCTGGCCAATGCAACCGGTCGACACCTGCCATCTAGCGAATACAGGCTAAGCTATAACTAGTAAGGTATTCCCTAGGTGTCGCTGAAGATATTTCGCCCCGTCATCTATGGGTTCCAGACAAATTACAGAAATGAGCAGCTCTCGGATCGCAGTCGTAATTTGTAATCGTAAACCAGAGAATTCAACAGCGCCCAACAAAAGCCACGTCACGGGGACCAGCTCATTCACAGGCGCTCAGTCAAAACAAAATCGATAGGCAAAAGTGTTCGGTCCAGGTCAAGATCTGAGAGACTACTATGGGTATAAAGCGTCAGCAACCTCGTTTTCTTAGCCTCGGCATACGACGGCGGGTGACCAGTCTTCTCTCTCACCGTCTGATCCTCCCACCGATGGTGTACGACCTGTGTGCTACTTTTATAGCTAAATTCGCTAGGGGCGAAAGTGGAGCAGAACTGTTTAAGTATCATTCTGCCCTGGGGATTTGTACCCTTGACTTTTGGGTTGACAGTACAGCACCCTAAACCAATAGACTATCGCGCAGTGCCATAACTATTTCAAAATACCATATGAATGCTATCAAGGTTTTTGTGGTTTCTGTCTATTACTCTCGTTCTTACAGCTTAACATCGTTCCGAACTTGTACAACATGTAATCGTAATCGTAATACCAATTTCTACAGCGCCCAACGAAAGCCATGTCACGGGGATTAGCTTATTCACAGGCGCTCAGTCAAAACAAAATCGATAGGCAAAAGAGTTAGGTTCCTGGTAAAGATGCAAAAGTCAGACAGAGAGACATTCAAACTGGCAGCGGTGGTAAAGGACCTCACCTGATATCAGATTAGATTAGAGTAGATTAGATTAGATTAGATTAGATTAAACTGAAAACTGCATTAAAAGAATTATGAGAGCAGTGGTTTATGGAAGCCGCAATCGGAGAAGACAAAAGAAGAGATGGAGAGACATGATTCAGCAAGACCTAAAGCTCCTCAGATTGAAGAAAGAGGATACTGGAGATAGAAACAAATGGAAAAGATAGATTCATGTGGCTGACCCCTCCCCTAGGAGGGATTAATTCCAGCCAGAAAGAGGAGGAATTAGATTAGATTTGATTAGGTTAGGTTATGTTAGATTAGATTAGATCAGACTAGACTAGATTAGATTAGATTAGATTAGATTAGATTGCATTGGATTGAATCGGACTGGATTGTATTGCAGTGGGTTGAACTCGACTAATCTGGTTTTGTTTGGTTTGAACTGGAGTGTTCCGGATCGGAAGGAATCGGTACAGATTACACATAAACGCTAAGAAGAGTTTGGAGTATCTACGGCGTAGTATTGAAACACAAGTTTTTCACAAATGGCATTGATTTCGGAGTCTTGTTCAAGACCACCTGTTCTTCGATCTGTGTTTATGTTCGTTCGCTTAGGAAAAACAAAAACAGATCCTGAGAAACTCTTCCTCTTTGTTTTGCCAACACCTGATGCAGAGTCTTATAATAAATATAAACTGGCGCTATATAGTGATGCAGGGTCGTAGCAATAGACTGTGCAAGTTGTGCAAAGCACAAGGGCCCACGGGGCCAGGGATCACCTGGGCCCACAATGGACCAAGGCCCGGTTGCTCAGTTACATAAAGCACAATAGCCAAAGTTCAGTTTGCTCAAGGGCCCTCGGAAGGCTAGGTGCGCCAATGTAGTGACGGTCTGTTTTAAAAACCGGCAATTAATCCAAATTACTGAAGCAATTTAATTAATAATTAACTCCATGCACAAAGCATTTACTTTATAAATGAGGAAATAAACTACCCGTTAGAAATAGGTCCATCCCTTTACTCCTCTGTCCTGATCTCTCAGTCCTAAGCATGTAATTAAGCGCAATCAGTTGCAAATGTACACGTTTTTAAATAGCGACCGTATGGCCTCTATCCTGCTCATTTTCAATGAATTTATCAGGTGAGATCCTTCACCACTGCTACCCGTTTGAATGGGTGCCACGCCATTTAAGGTCCCCCGTGTACGGACCGTGCTAGCCCGAGATTCAAATCTCTTGAGTTAAGCCACACGATCTGTATGCGAACCGGCATCCTCGTGCATAGGGGTGCCTTAGCGTACGCTTTAACCAACGCAGCTAACTAAGCCAGCGACTTGATAGTGGCACAGTTGAAGTTAGCTGTCCGTGGGTACAGTTAATGGGACGTGGTGGTGTAGTGGTATGGTCTGTGCCTCGTAACCGAAGGATCGCGGGTTCGAATCTGCCTCAAGCCACTGCGTAGCGACCTTGGACAAGTTGCTCACCCACAATTGTCTGTGAGGAAGGCAAAGGGAAACCACCTCACTCATCTCATCCCCAGTGGCACAGTGGCAACGGTCCTGCTTTCAGGCAGAGAACTCATCATCGTCATCGTCATCGTCATCATCATCATCATCATCATCATCATCATCATCATCATCATCATCATCATCATCATCATCATCATCATCATCATCAACACAGCAACAACATCATCATCATCATCAAGTACAGTTAGCGCGGAATGTGGAATCACGAAGGGAATTTGAAACTGGCGAACTTGATGTATCTTTTTTCAACCTTGGGAACGCGGAATGATAAATAGGTTGCTGGAATTGAAAAATTCAAACTGGATAGCATTCGGCATTACATGTATTTTCCTTCTTAAGCCACTGGAATTCCACAATACTCCCAAGATCCTTTGCTCCGCTACTCTGTCATAGGGTCACGACCTCTATCTCTCTTACATCAATATTAACACAGTACACCCCTAATTAGCTCCATCCCTATACCGTTTACCACATGCGGTCTGCCAGGGCTGGCTGGCAGCGGCCTATAGCCCATCCTTAAAGATGGTAGGGGGAGGAAGCTAGCAAGGCTGACATTCTGGCTACACCGCTAGAAAGTCTTCCTCCGCGCTACCCCATCCCTTGATGGGCCTACGCAACAGGTCGCAGGGATGTCACGGGGTCGAGAGTTCCACACCGCTACACTCTTCTTCCTCAAGTCTGATTTCCATTCGCTCTGCCTTAACCTGACACCCTCCTGGTGACTCTAGGTGGCGCTATTATTTCTGTATGAAACGCCGATTGCATCAAAACTGTAACGTTTCTCAGGCACTTCGTAATCGTAATCTCGAAATGTCTAAAGCGCTGCTTAAAAGCTAAGCGCAGGGCACCAGCACATTCACGAGCACTGCATCAATTCCGTGGGGTTGTCCAGAGATGCCATGTAATCGTAATCGTAATCGTAATCCCAAGATTTCTTCAGCGCCCAACGAAAGCCGCGCCGCGGGGACCAGCTTATTCACAGGCGCTCAGTCAAAACAAAATCTATAGGCAAAAGAGTTCGGTTCCGGGTCAAGAACCAAGTCCGGTTGCCAGGAGACCAGAGCAAGAGAGAGAGAGAGCGAGAGAGAGAAGAGAGAGAGAGAGAGTGAGAGAGAGAGAGAAGAGGAGAGCAGGTTAGGGTGGGTTGTGTTTAAGCTGAGAGAAATGGGAAGATAGAGGATTCGATTGATCAGGGTAGTATTTCGCTACAGATTGTTGTAAAGTAACAACGAAGATATTCGAATATGCTTAGGATTAACATTACCAAAACAAAATAGCAGCGCCACCTAGTGGAAGGCGTGATCAAGGCCAGGGTCAGATGAAACAACCACTTTCATTGGACTCCTTTAAACAATACTATCTTATCTTAAACGCAATCAACCCCAGCCTCCTATCCCTACTCTCTCTAGTCTCCTGGCAACTTGATTCTTGACATGGCGTCTTTGAACAACCCCACGGACTTGACGCAGCGATCGTGAATAAGCTGGTGCCATGCGCTTAGCTTTTAAGTAGAGCTTTATAAATTTCGAGTTTACGATTACGATTACTATTACAACCTCGAACGATTGCTGATTGGGCCCAAAACTTCGTCGATTGCGTCGCCACCAAGTGACTGGCATTATAAGCTAAGGGCCGTGGCCATTAGGATGCACTGAGTGTCATATCTTAATATACTGTAAGATCTTTGGTAACAGCTGCCTCTCCACAACTTGATCTTACATATATAGTAGCGGGCTCTTGACATGGCATCTTTTTGGAACATAGCAAAGGCGATTACTTTTTATTCTGACCAGTGATAGTCCTGAACAGCCTGCCTGACTTGAAACAACGCTCGCACAAAAGCTAATGCCCTACACGAAGCTTTCAAAATTTCTGTAGAATTGTCAGGTTTAATATTACTACACTGCCCAATATTTTTATTTGGGACTCCAGCTTTAAAGTAATAAATTATTGGGCAATTATAGCCAGCGTATTATGAAAACCGTGACTAATGGCCAAAATGGGAAAGTAACGTAGAGGCAGTTTTACACGAATGTAATTATAGTAATAACTCGTCTACCGAAATTTTGTTTGAAGACTGAATTAGTTAATAGCTAAACTCTATGCATGGTCCAAAATTCAGATATTTCGCCACTGTTATTATAAAAACAGAGACAAATTAACCCACGTGTGTGTTAATTTTTTGGATATTTGCTTTTGCTAGCAAATATATAATTATACACAGTGTGTAGACAAAGTTTTATGATTAATAAACAAATTAACAAAAAGCAAATAAACAAAAATAATCAAAGAGGGTTATAATTATGATATTCACAAAAAAACGATGCTATAAATTTGTTTATTAGGTCTACTTGTAGTATGATAAATTGCTTAAAATTTTATTAACCGAGATTTATTCACAAATATATGTGACTATAACATATAAAATGTTAATAGGTTGATTGTTGCTGGAATTCTGGATATTGATCTGACTACGGCATGAATTTGGTGCGCCATCAATTGATACCTTGTGCATCAGACATCAGCGCAGTAGAAGTTTATAATTAATAATAATTATTAATAATTGGATTTATCGGTAGAAGAGCGTCGTCGTTTGTTGCTGAATCTACTTTGAGCTCAGTATTTATTCTTCATCCGGACCAGGAACTCTAAACGAGAGTTAACTGTCAACTGTTGATGGAAATTCCTTGGTCGGTGTCTATGTGTCTGCGCGAGACCGCCAGTGGAGACCTTCTTCCACTACACGACCACGAGCATCATTTGTATATAGACGAATGTGTAATTTCTTCAGATCTATAACTGCAGTTAGGATTACGATAACCACGTTCATGAGGTTCGTAATCGTAATCGTAAACTCCAAATTTCTAAAGCGCTACTTGAAAGCTAAGCGCAGGGCACCAGCTTACTCGCGCGCTCTGCGTCAAGTCAGTGGGGTTATCGAACGATGTCTGTCAAGAACCAAGTCCGGTTGTCTGAAAACCAGGGATAGAGAGACAGACAGAGAGACAGAGAGATAGAGACAGAGAAAGAGGCAGAGAGAGACAGAGACAGAGAGAGACAGAGAGAGACAGAGAGAGAAAGGGAAAGCAACTGTTAGGGTTGTGTTTAAGGTGAGAGAAATGGGAAGGCAGCGCATTATAAAAGGTCGTAAAAATGTGGTGTAAAAAATTAGCGGCGTCGATCCGTTGTGAAAATTGGGAGATCCGGATTCTAAATAAGAGCGTTCTAAGTATTTGTTAGAGATAGCTGCCCATTTAAAGCGTTCTAGTATTGCTGTAAATTGAGCTCTTCGGCGAGCCATACACAGTTGCAGCTGTGAAACGATACACGAGGCTTAATGTCGTCAGCTGTGATACCAGTCTTCTCAGCCGATCCTCCGCAAGACTGTCGCATCACAAACACTGGGTGTA
Organism: Norana najaformis; assembly: GCA_964023275.1. NCBI lineage: Eukaryota > Metazoa > Annelida > Clitellata > Crassiclitellata > Hormogastridae > Norana > Norana najaformis. Next base: position 28,175,807 of record OZ029922.1, read on the forward strand.
ATGGCGTGAAGAGTAACCCGCATTGAGTGTAGGTAGAAGCCGTATGTAATCTTAATTCTGAGATTTCTACAGCGCCCAACGAAAGCTCAGTCAAAACAAAATCGATAGGCAGAAGGAACCAGGTTCCAGGTTGAGCCAAAAGCAGACGGAGAGACAGCGTGGCAGCTACGGGTGGTGGTGGTGGTTGGGGTTGGAGAGCAGAGATAAGAGGAAGAAGGGGTGTCAGGATAGGATCTGTTAAAGAGGAATGTTTTCAGTTTTGAGTGAAAGGCCGAAGCGGAAATTGGAAACGTAAATATGTAGTCTGAACATTTAGGCTACGTGGCACATTTTAAACCTTCAAAAGGTGCTGAAACATGGCCAGAGTACAAAATCTAACAGATTATCTCAGTGGTATAAGCTGAAAAGAAATTATCTAGGCCTACAAGTTTAATAATTAATAAATGAAAATTTACAGGAACCAAAGGTTATAATCTTATCATACCGGATGCAATTATCCTCTTTTGCCAGCCCGTACCAGCATCCCGTATCACAGAAAGTCGGTCATCCGCCGACGACAGGCTTGCGTGTACACCTCCATGTGCCCTCCTCTTGCGCCCCGCCAGCCTAACACCGACCAGCCGGGAGTCCTCTGGGCTATCAGCCACCCCTCCTAGTTTTACCAAGTTACTCGGCGCTTATATTGGGCCGTTAACGCTGAAAAAACTTGTTATTTATAACGCTTCCGAGGTAGACGGCGTGCGGTAGACTTCGACCTGGAGGTAATGTCTGACGAACGGTTAGTGTTAGCGGGATTGGTTTCCTCCGGCGAAGCTGATAGTGTTAGGTAGGATTCGCGTTGACTGTTGTTTCATAGTTCAGAGGTAATCTGGGTCATATGTGAAACGTTGGCGAATTGTTTTAGCGCTTGCCTCCTAGCTCGGAATGCACAGGTTAGAGCCGCATGTCTTGAGGTGTTTATTTACGAGTCCTTGTGGCAAAAGGAGTAATCGTTATTACCTGCCTGACTCTTGGATCTTGACCTGGTACCAAACCCTTTTGCCTGTCGATTTTGTTTTGACTGAGCGCCTGTGAATAAGCTGGTTCCCGCGACTTAGCTTTCGTTGGGCTCGGTAGAAATCTTGAGATTACGATTACGATGTACGGTTTAAGAACACCTTCTCTTGGGTAACTCGCTTATCGGCACTCATTGAGAACTTGCTACCGGGTTATATATTGGATCGTATTGTATTTGTAAAATTATGCTGTATCTGTGTGAGAAGATGACTTCAGCAGGTGGAGCAACAGTGAGCAAAATTAATTAGTTTTTAAATGATTGAGAAGTGTTTTGATTATTTGCACACATAAAATAGCATAAAGTAACAAGGTGACGTTATTATTTTTATGCATTTATCAAGCGCCGCTAACTAATGACAACGCGTCAATCGCTGGCACTGGGTATTTGTGAGTGAAGGACTTGCTCAAGGTCCCTGAACAGTAACAGGTTCAGGGGGGTTCGAACCTGTAACGTCTGTGTTACAAGCTCAGTGCTCTAACAAATCGGCCCTCTGGTGGCGTGATGTGACAGAACAGAACAAGATATACTTAGCAATGGAAACATTAAATAGCATTGCAAAGCTATTTAGCAACAGAACATAACATTTCATAAAAACAACATAGAACGATATAACAATAGAATAATTTAACAATATAACATTAAAACAATATAACAGTAGAACAATATAACAATGGAACAGTATGACAAAGCATAAGCAGCACAACATTATGTTCACTGATGACCTGTTACACAAAGTTGTAACAGCATATGGTAGTAAAATCGGTGTAAACATTCATTAAACTCTAGCTTTATGCATGCATTAACATATTACATATTATTATTAACCTATTACACAGAGTATATATATCAGAGTATCATATTAGTAACAAAGTCTGAAATTAGTATCAGAGTATCATATGATTTACTCTGTTTCAGATTACATTGGGCAAAATTATCTTATTGAACTGCATGTGAACCATATTATGTAAGAAGATGCAGGCTAATAATAATAATTTTTGCCTGTTTATCTATAATAGCTCAAGTGCATTGTTCTATAGAAATGTACGCCAGAAACTCGCTATGACGCTATCTCTGCGAGTCATATTAAGAACTGCGTTATAACAAGGTCCTTGTTATAACCAATTTCTATAGAAATGTACGCCAGAAACTCGCTATGACGCTATCTCTGCGAGTCATATTAAGAACTGCGTTATAACAAGGTCCTTGTTATAACCAATTTCTATAGAAATGTACGCCAGAAACTCGCGAGTCATAATAAGAACTGCGTTATAACAAGGTCCTTGTTATAACCAGTTTGGTTTCTACAGCGGAAGTAACGTGGGTATCCATGCCCTTGATCGTGTGATATCAGAACTCGTGTTATGATGTAACGCATTACAACGAGTGTCGAGTGTAGTTGATCAAGTGGTTCAGGTGCGTTCTGGTTTATGCCAGATGCCTGGCCAGTTACGAGACAAGTCATGGGGGTTGGCACGAATCGAAATCGGTGAGGAGGAGTTAACTACTGGGTCTTGGCATTCCAGTTATTTACCAAGTGGTGGAGGGGAGTACATACGGGCAGATATTCAGTGAGAGATGGAAGGAAAGAGAATAAGACATAAACAAACACACAGAACGGTAATTCAGAAATAGAGATAAAGAGGTGGGAGGGAAAGACGGAATAAGACAGAACGATAGAGAGACAGAGATAGACAGAGAGAGGGAGAGAGACAGAAAGACAGAAAAAGAGACGGAGAGGTGGGAGGGAAAGATGGAATAAGACAGAACGATAGAGAGACAGACAGAGGAGAGAGGAGACAGACAGACAGACAGACAGAAAGAGAGAGAGAGGTGGGAGGGAAAGACGGAATAAGACAGAACGATAGAGAGACAGACAGAGACCGAGAGAGACAGAGAGAGTGACAGACAGAGAGACAGAGAGATGGGAGGGAAAGACAGAATAAGACAGAACGATAGAGAGACAGACAGACAGAGAGAGACAGAGAGAGAGAGTGAGAGACAGAAAGAGAGACAGAGAGGTGGGAGGGACAGACAGACAGCAGACAGGCAGACAGGGAAATAGAGAGAAACCAGGTATAACTGTAGTTAGTAAGGTACCAAAACAGAAAGCTAAACAAACAGAGACAGAGAGAAAGGCACAAAACAGAGAGAGACAGACAGACATAGACAGAGAGACAGACAGAGAGACAGACAGAGAAAGAGAGGCAAAACCAATCATTAAGGTTATACCACTCCTTCTATAGATCAACGTAATTCATGTATACCGTATACCTTCGTGCCAGTGCAAAGGATGATGCCAGTGCTTACCACGATCCAGGAGCCATGCACAAAAGTCATCACCACGCACCAGTGGTTTACTGCAGTCCTTGTTCTGCCTACCTTGCTTACTTAAGTGATTGCTGGAGTGCTCACTTTCGCTGGACTGTTGCTTGTATCCTGGTCATGTTTCTAGGATGCACTGGCATCTCCTCAAGCTGGTCTTAAGGGCTCGGCTGTACTGCACATTCCAATCTTAAATCTCTGTATACACCTGAGCTATCTGTGTCTAGTGTTGGCCTGGGCTTCGGTAAGATGGAACCTTTTCGAACTCGGCTAGAAACCAGACCGGTTTATTAAAACCTGTACTCTGGCTTACGCACAACCCATCCTAACAGCTCCTTCCCCACCTCTCTCGTCTTCTGGCCACCGGACTTGTTTCTTTGGACAACCCCACTGACTTGACACAGCACTCGTGGTGCCCTGCGCTTAGCTTTTAAGTAGTGCTTTAGAAATATTTAGACTGCGATTACAAGATTATAAGATTGTGATTATCGGTAGTTTTCTGAGCAGTCATAGAGAGCGCTTTGAAGAAGAATAAGATTAAGAAAGAGAAGGAAGAGAAGAAGAAGAAAAAGAGACTTTGAAAGGAAGTGATGGATACAAAGTGTTAGCAACTTCATTTCTTGGCCTCGGCATATCAAGATGGCTGGCCAGTCCTCTCCCATGCTGTCTGAATTTCCCATTGATAGTGTGCTCGCCACTGTGCTCCTATAGCTGAGCGTGCTTAGGCTCAAGTAGAGCAGAACTCTTGAAACATCTTTCTGCTTGCTGGGAAATTGAATGCTGATCTTGAATGACAATCCAGCGCGGTAAAAATAGCCTACCTTGCATCTTAGAGCGATCCTTGAGCTTTCTTTGTTTAAAATACAAAGAGTTATTGTGGTTTTCCTTGGTTGTATGTTCGTTAAAACTGTCTGGTTTATCTCATTTGGCCTTGCCAACATCTCAATCTGTTCAGCATAGGATCTGTGACTTTAAAGTTTTTGCACCATTATAAAATTCTCGCTTCTCAAGTGTTTTTCAACTTCCAGATAGAATTACTCAGCGGTAAGAGATATTAGACAGAACAATTAGCCTTTCAGTCTCCGTGGAAAATCTTTTAACCCTCAAATAAAAAGTTCAGTTATTTTGAATGAGTTTTTCAACTTCCTTTTTTGGCATTGAAGGAGTTTCTAAGTTTAAGTTTCTAAAGCGAGTTTATGTTACACAATCTGTTGGTCCAAGGTTGGAATTACACCAGTCACTAAAATTTCATACCCTGTTTACATTCTTCATTATAAGTTGGATTCCGATATAAGAAAGTCATGGGTGTGGATCCAGAATTTAATAGAAAAAAATGGGGAATGGAATACTCTGCCTGTTTCGTATTTCGGCTGATTCAGAAGTATTGCTGGAGAGCATTTGAAAGATGTTGAAGGCCAGTGTCTATGACTGGCTATTTCAACGCATTTGCCATGCAATTGATTACATTATCTTGTGTTTACAGACTGACTAGTAATAATGAGGGTCATTCATAAGATAAAAGCTAGTTGTGATGTGGTAATGGAGATAGGTCCCAAAGACAGCTTTATAAATGGTTTTCAGTATGTTATCTTTAACATACTGTCTTAAGGGTTAGCCTGGTGGACTGTCAGCCGACAGGTGGGAGATTTAGATCCCTGCACCAACAGAAAATTTGTTTTGAGGTTTTGGCTCCACTTGTGCTACCTAGCAGACTCAGCCATAATCGTAATCGTAATCTCGAGATTTCTACAGCACCCAACGAAAGCTAAGTCGCGGGAACCAGCTTATTCGCAGGCGCTGAGTCAAAACAAAATCGATAGGCAAAAGGGTTCGGTTCCAGGTCAAGCTCCAGGAGTCAGGCAGTCAGACAGTTGGACGGCTACAGTGGATGATGTTTGAAATCGAAGCGAGAAGAGAGATAAGGGGAGGAGGAAGAATCAGGATAAGATTTCTGGAAAAGAAATGTTTTCAGTCTTGAGTGAAAGACCAGCGCAGAAACTGAAAGAGGTGAAGTATTGGTGAGTTCGTATGATGAATCAGATAATTGTAATTCTATAATGAATACAGTGGTCAGGTTCTGTCATTGGGAGGATCTGATGGTGAGGTAAAGGACTGTCATTTGCCCTCATATGCCGAGGCTAAGAAAATGTAGTCGCTAACATTTCATACCCAGGCTTAGGGGTATGCTTCACTGTTCTTCTGTGCTTAACTTAATGCTTAACTCTGGGTTATTCGATGTTGCTAAGATACTTTCAGTTACAATTGTCCTTGTTGTCCTTACTTAACTCTAACATCTTAGGCTTTAGGATGTACTTAGCAGGTGTCACCCACACGCCTAGTTACTTTACTTTACGAATTATACCTTGTATTTACAACTTGCACTAGCCTATTGCAACCCTCTGACCGAGAATTGAAAGTGATCCGTCTTCAAAAGGAAAAGCCACAAACTTATCTGCTTAACAAGCCGTGGTTTCAGTGTTGTGAGTCAGAAATCTGCTTTCATTTGCTGATAAGCTGTTGTGATTTATTTAGCTGCATAAACGATGTAAATATAATCCGCTGATGTCCAGCAAATTACCCGACAGAACTTGTTCTGCATTAATTTGTCTCACTGATCTTGGGCAGATTACAAATCTAAACTTGCTGATTGGTTTATGACTGTTTTGGGTTAGTATTCTGCATGTTATCGCCGAGGAATTTCAGAGGTGTTGATCTAAATGCCGTGAATATTGCCCAGCTGTAGGGGAAAGACGTTCCCTGATCTGCCAAAATCCGGTGTTAGCACTCGCCCCAACCTCCCCCACTGTAATAATATTAACATTTCATTTGCCTATCTGTAATATTGGTTATGTATATTATATATATATATAAGTGTGTATATATGTGCAAATAATGTACTTATATGTAGGCCTACAGGTGCACGGTTTCGTGTAGCGATGTATCGCCTCAACCCTGCTTATTTTTCAATGAATTAATCGGGTGAGATCCTTTATTACCCATGCCCGTTTGTATGGGTGCCACTCCATTTAAGGTCTCCGTGTACGGACCGTGCTAATCCGAGATTTAAATCTCTGAAATATAGCCATCATAATCGTAATCATAAACTCAAAATTTCTAAAGCACTACTTAAAAGCCAAGCGAAGGGCACCAGCTTATTAACGAGCGCTGCGTCAAGTCTGTGGGATTGTCCAAGGATGCTATGCCAAGAACCAACTCCGGATGCTAGAAGACTAGAGAGAGGAGGAGAGAGGGTGCTAGGGTGGATTGTGTTTAAGCTGAGAGAAATGGGAAGACCGATCAGAGTGGGATTTCTTGTAAAGATGAGATAGGTATACAATATACAATACGATATTAGTAGTTATGCCCAATTTATAATGTTTTAGAGATCGTAATTGTAATCGTAATATAGAGATTTCTACAGCGCCCAACGAAAGCTAAGTCGCGGGAACCAGCTTTTTCACAGGCGCTATGTCAAAACAAAATCGATAGGCAAAAGGGTTCGGTTCCAGGTCAAGAACCAGGAGTCAGGCAGTCAGACAGTCGGACGGCTACGGTGGATGGTGTTTGAAATTGAAGCGAAAAGAGAGCTTAGGGGAAGAGGAAGAATCAGGATAAGAATTTTGGAAAAGAAATGAAAAGCGAGATGAATGTTGAAGTCGTGTATGTTTTTGTCGTGACTATGTCTACCGCACGTGGTGGCTCATCTATTTATGCATACGTCACTACGTGACATCTTGCACTGTGTGGTATTACCAATTGGGTGACCTCTTAGAATCAAGTCTGTCATTCATCGTAGGCTAGCTTCGGGGTAGTTGACTGGGCCGTACAAAAGGCTTGGCTCTAGGCCAGGGTCTTTGTCCTCGATGTTCCTTGCTTAAGTACAGGTAGGAAGGAGTAGAAGGAAGGGGGTGGTGTATGCTGTGTTCAGAGAGTAGGTCGTGCATGACTGAACGCCCCTTAGGCTGAGTTGACTTTGGTTCTGCGTTGTCCCAGATTTCGTGAGTGTTTGCATGGACATGCAGTGGAAATTTTGAAATCAGGTTTGCTGTGGAACATTTAATATTCAGACAGACACGTTTGTCATGCTTTAAAGCTACTTAACTGGCAGTTCCTGTATAATTGGACTCTTCGGGTTTTATAACTGAATTGTTGTAAAGGAAAGTTATACGGGATTTAAATGGAAGTTGTCCTTACCCAAAAAGAGGCTTTGTAAAGCGTGGTAAAGTAAACTTCAGTTATACGAGGTGTTCCAGAAGTACTTTACTTAAAGCGAAACAGCTTAGTCGATATCGGTAAGTAGCCTATTTCAATGAGTGACAATGTCAGTCCTGTATAGAAAACAGTTGTGAAAATGATGTTTGACTTAGCTCAAAATGCCTGACTGATGATCTCTGCAGCACACCAGACACTAGATCGTAATCACGAGATTTCTACCGTGTCCAGCGAAAGCCACGTCACGGGAACCAGCTTATTCACAGAGGCTCAGTCAATACCAAATCGATGGGCAAAAGGGGTTCGGTTTCAGGTCAAGATCCAAAAGCTTGGGCAGAGAGACAGCATGGCAGCTACGGTGGGTGAAGTTTGGGGTTGGAGCAGAAAGAGAGATAAAAAGAAGAGGAGGAATCAGGATAGGACCTGTGAAAGAGGAGTGTCTATCACCCCATGAATATAATATATTTTATATAATTATTTATTAAATATAATAATTATATATATAATTTTATATATAATTATTATATATTATTATAATTATATATATAATATTTATATATAATATAAATATGTATATGTATAAACTTGATCTATGATATATGTAAATACATAACATTAATATATGATGAAAACAAATATATTTACACTTGACAAAATGCACTGCGAATAGGTGCATGTAAATATGTGTTGTGCGTAATGTGTGTATGCACCCAGTGGCACAAAAAGTTGTTTGCTTGTTTTTGCTGTTATATTCATATATATTAACTTGTTTGTTTAAACATCTTTCTGCCCTTTTGGGGCATTGAACTCTGACCTCTTGATTGACACTCCCACACGCAAAACACTAGACTCATGCACCCACTTTGGAGAATCCACAAAATCCAATGGGTGTGTACCTTAGAGTGTGTTAAAGGTAAATAAGGGCAATTTTGCTATAAAAGTCAGCTTTAAAAACATGTCATCGACTACTTTGTGAAATTAGAAAACCATATCTGAAGAACTGACATTTGATGTATGCGAAAATCATATCAAATTTTTGTAATTTCTTTGCCTGACGGTACAAAATGGTGCATGTAATAATTGTGAACTGGTATTCGTTCGGACGTCTCAATTACGACATTTCAAAACAAAGCCTGAGGGAAAGAGCAGTTAAATTGGCAGAGCTGGCCTGGCTAGACTTACCGTATGCCCTGGACGAAATGTAGATGGTGGAGTGGTTTGGCAGCGAGTAATCATTCACAGGTTGTGACTCGACGAGAAAGGGTTGGTTGTGTAAGGGTAGGAAGCAGCAGATGGAGAAGGAAGCCATCTCGGTTCCTCTGTTGACTTGTGGGTAAAATTCATTTGCAGATATTTTTGTGTTGGCTTCCAAGAGATATTAGCTAGTCAGTCAGCTATTCTTTTCTTTTCCTTTTCTATCCTACCTGCCTGCCTGCATGCCTAACTACAATCTTGTAGCTGGGCTGGTTAGCTACATTGGTTAACGCATACGTCAAAGCGCCTCTGAGCGTGAGAATGCCTGTTTGCATCCCGGTCATGGCTTATTTCAGAGATTTTAATCTCAGGCTAGCACGGTCTGTACACGGGGATCTTAAATGGCGTGGCACCGGGGATCTTAAATGGCGTGGCACCGATTCGAACGGGCAGGGGTGGTGAAGGACCTCGCCCGATTAGTTCATTGAAAAATGAACAGGGTCGAGGCCATACGGTCGCCATAGAAAAATTTGTACATTCTTGTTTGTGCTTCAGAATAGTGCATTGCAGTAGTCAATTTCGATGTGAACATTGTACGTGGTAGTGATGCAAGCTGCTGTCTTGCTGCCATGATAGGAGATAGTGTGCGTGTTCTTGTGTGGGTGTTAGAATCTATTTTAGTTCTGTATCTCAAGATGTCATGTGCAGTAAATGCTGGTCATATTTGCATAAGTCAGTCCCATCTAAGTAGATGCGTGGGTTTTTATGCATATCTGATCTGGTGAAATGATAATAGGATCTTTGGTACACAGTTATCCTGGCTGGATCATGGTTGCATTGAGGATTTAGACGTAGGTGGCTGTTTGACGAGGTGTCTACGTTGTGATGTTGTCGAGTTTGTCTGAAGTATGAGGAAGGTGCTAGGTTGCGTTTAGTTAGTTTCTTATTGGATCTGGAATTTTTGTGTTTGATAAGAAAATCGATATAAAAATTCAGTTTCTTTATCACTTCTTATCGTCATCGTCATTATTTCCATTGGACAGCGATGGATGTGAATAAATGATCATCATTGTTTTCAGTCTTTGTAAAATTCATTTCTATTCTCATATTTAGTCCAAGTCTTGTTACCTCTGAGTTTATAGTTTCTAACTGGTTGCAAGGTAGTCTAGTGGTTAGTGTGCAGGCCTGTCAGTCAAGGGATCAGGGGTTCAAATCCACCCCAGGGGAGAAGGTTGTTTAGAAATTACTGCTTTGCCTGTGTCTTCTAGTGAACTCGACTGTAAAATGAGTATGAGTACTCCGTCTGTGGAAAGGTCAGGCAATTAGGGAGAGGCCAGTCACGTGCCCTTGTTAGGGCTGCCAACCATCCCGGATTCGCCTGGACAGACCCGGAATCGGCCTTTGTGCGTCCCATGTCCCGGATTCATCCCAAAATGTCCCGGAACTTGGTGTAAATATCCACTTCACCAAATGTTTTTCTTCTTTTCGCACACTGAACTCGAACAGCCGGCCGTAAATAATTTTTACAGATATACCATAGAGTAGAGGGTAGTTAGGTTAGTAGACCCGATAAATGACATCTACAAATTGCATGCATCATGCATGAATATGTGAACTTTGCTCGTGCTAGGCCCTGAAGCCTGGTAGGTTACTGGAATTTAATAAACCTTTTGCTCTTGAAGTTAATTCAAACTTTATGTATAGGACACTTATCTCTTGGTGATTTGAGTCAAATCATTTGACTGTAATTTTTAACGGCTATTTGCAGTAGATCCTACATTAGGCTGACACAACATTCTGTACATATAGTGATGTGGACAGGGTAAATTGATACTGGCATATCGAGTGACTGTTGGCGTCTGGGATTGGCAGAATCAAAAGTTGGCAGCTCAAGCCCTTGTATGCCGAGGCTATAAAAATTGAAGTCTCTGACATCTTGTACTTATCAGGGTTAAAGGACTGTTAATAGATATTGTGTATCCAATGTAGATGGGGTCTTACTTTGCTTCCGTTTCCTTTGTCACTTGCATGTTGTGCATTCGTAATTGTAAACTTGAGATTTTTACAGCGCCCAACGAAAGCTAAGCTGCAGGAACCAACTTATTCGCAGGCACTCAATCAGTACAAAATCGATAGGCTGGAAGGATTCTCGGTTCGATGTAGAGATCAAAGAGTCGGGCAGGCAGTCAGACGGTTACGGTGGGTGTTGTTTGGAAATGGATCTGCAGAATAGATAACTTTGGGGAAGAAGAGAAATCAGGATGGATTTGAGGAAGAGGAGTGCTTTCAGTTTTGAGTGGAAGACCTGCACAGAGATTGCAAGGGGTGAAGTGTTGGTGAGTTCGTATGATGGATCATATAATTGTCATAATTCTGATGGGAATGCATTGTGTTGGATTGTTCAGCTGGCTGTATTTCCACATGACCAACCCACCTGAGTTTTTGCTTAATGATTTCTTCTAAGAGATCGGCAGCTGCATAACCAACTATTGTCATATTTTGTTGTTTCTATTCTTTTGTAGTCTTAAGATTTCTGCAAATTTCCGTGGACATCTTATTTTTGTTTTGGGGATTCTTTTTCATATTGCTTTCTGATGGTCTAGCATTCCAATCCATTTAGAAAAATAGATTGTATCATCGTCTCATGTATTCTTGCTTTTGTTTTTATCTCTTTTGTAGTAATGTAATGAAACATCTTTAATTTGAAGTGTAGTTTGAATGTAGCACTGGCCAACATCCATTTAAAAAAAAATATTTCCCTGAATAACCCGGACCTTTACAAGCGACATTGCATCTTGTTTATCAAAGGGTATATTTCTTGTTTTTGCAGGAATTTGTTGAGAAGATACAGTACATAACAAGTTTCAAGTCAGAAGAAAAAGTGAAAGAAACTAATAGGTAACTATACAAACTAGAGCTTGTAAAAATTGCATATGTGTTGGTTCTTGTTCCGAGAACGTAATATCTCTCACTATCTGTCACAAGTTGACTAAGACGAAACTAAAATCTGAATTTATGGATGGTGGTTCAGAGTGTTTATGCTAACATCTGAAACTTTCAGTTTCAAACTGATGCTTTCTGGGTGTGTTTTGGAAAATTGGAAACCAGTTCCCATTAAAGATATTTTCCTTCACACATTTCCCTTCTGTCCATAAGTCTTCCACGCTGGTTCAAACTATCTCTGATTGAAGATGCATGCTTCTCATACATTTTGCTCCCGCCTATATGTTTTTTCTTCACTACCTCCCACTTTGCTCCTCCAAATCGGTTCCCTTATGCTGCCAACTGTAAACGGCACCCTGGCTGTATTTTTCTGATATGCGAGAAGAGTTTGAGCAGAAAAAACTCATCCAAGGTCGTTACACAGGGTCTGCAGAGCAGGCTCAAATCCACAGAGGTTGTATTAGTAAAGAACTAATCTAATCTAATGACTTCTGTAGCGCCGTTATCGTAAAGCCCAAGGCATCAATCAATGATTGCTTCAATTCAAAATCGCAATCCAAAATCATAATCCGTTGGAGAAGCTGGGTCGAATTCTGATAGGTTAGAGAAACCTGAAGCCAGGCTGCTGTGGGCGAGAAGTTGAAAGAGATGCGTCTTTAGTTTAAACCTGAATAACATCAAAGAAGAACCAGCATACTACAAATTAAACCACCATACCAGACAAGGATAATGAGAAATTATGGTTTAGATATCGTCTAAAATATGCACATATTGTAATATTTGACGTTTTTCGTTTAACAGAGTAACAGAAGTTGATTTTGATCCGACGAGAGATTACCGGTGACAGTTTTCCGACAATGGCTCATCCTCTTTTTGTCGTCGGTTCTCTGTCTCTGACACTGGCGCTGGTCGCTTGCGGCATCAGCTTCTTCGGTCCTTACTGGCTCTACAACGTGACGAATCCAATTCAGGGTACACAGGGGCAGAACCTGGAACTGAAAGAGCAATACATAGTGCAGTCAAGCTACCAACGGAACTACACGTTTCGCGGACTCTGGGCTCAGTGTGCTGTGGAGTGCCAGTGGTTTTGGCAGAATGACTACGCACTCGAGTACAAAGTTTTCAAGCCTCTAGGTTGGTTCTGTCGGTCATATCTTATCACTAAAATAATCTTATTGCTTCTAATCTAATCTCTGCAAATCTTGCTACACTTAATCTAATCTATTCAAATTATTTCTGTACTACTATTAGCATAATTCACAAGGCATTAATCAGTGGATGCAATGTGTAAAGAAGTTCACTGGGCCATTAAACTTTGTGCCTTTGTGGAAATATTTTTGGCAGGTTTTTACATGAGTGCAAATCATATGTGAACAGCTTTGGACTTTACTAGGAAGTTAGTTGTATGCAGCAAGTGTTATACTTTGGGCTTTACTGGGAAGTTAGTGGCAAGTCCTAACGTTTATTTTGGGAACTGGGCTGCAGTATTTACTAGGGTATGCTTGTACGTCATAACAAGGAAGTATGAATCTCTGAGCTGGATTCAACAACCCACAAATACAGGTTATATTGCGAAGAACTGCCTGCTATTAATGCATGCCTTCTTTTGCATCATAGCAACAAAATATCTTTTTATCCTTCATATTTGTTTTTAGCTGACAAAGTGATAAATGCTGCTAGAAACTTGATTTACCTGGACCTCTAATTGCGTCTATGATTTACAATGCATCAATTGTTGATGGCTTCAAGTGAAATTTTAGTCATACTCCCAATCCGTTGGGGTAGCCAGATAAAACCAAACTTAACTCCTCAATTCAGAGACTTTGGAGCCATCAAATGCAGATAACCATCAGGGTCATTAACGTTTGCAGGAAGACTCAAATTACCCGACAGTATCATCACATAATATCATAGCACTGCCGGAATTCCAGCTATTTGGCACTAGACCAGGATGCAATTAGCCCCATCAAATGAGACCAGATACAACTGCTAAAATTATGCCATCATGTAAACTTCACATCAGGAAACCTTATATCATGATGTATGCGGGTATATCTATATGCCCAGTAGTGGAACTACATGTATGTGAATATAAATAATTGAATATATATATATATAATTTACTATATAATTGAATTTGTAAGTGCATATGAATATATATATATATAATTGTATGTTCTGTATATATCTGTATAGTCATAGGCACATGGTCTTATGATAAATATGATTGTGATAATTGTACATTCAAATTCCTAAATTTTGCTACTGGATTATCGGTAAATAGCTTCTAATCTGAAAGCATTGTGTGCTGAAGATCTAGAAATCCCCCGCTGTGTGTCAACTTTTATTATTTGTCATTGACTCCCCCGTTTTTATGATATTTGAACTTAACCTGAAACTGTAATATTATACAGGCCAGTAAGCCAAACAAGAGAGGCAGCCCTGGCTATGAAATGTTGGCAGCTTCATTTTCTCAGTCTCAGCATATCAGGGCATGTGGCTAGTCTACTAAGTAAGTAAGTAAGTAGTTCATTTGTTAACATGTCCATCAGCTGAGTGAGTAATTGTAGGCGTGGACATACACAAACAATTAAATACGTAACACAGCAAACAAATGGAGGAAGATGCAGAGACACAGAGGCAGACATACAGAATGGCACATAAACCCGAATGGTTGAAGAACCTCCCTTGCTGTCTGATCTTCCCACCGACAGTGGATGGTCGTTGTACTCATAACTGAGTTTGCTAGGTGGCGCTAGTGAAACAGAAATCTAGAAACATCTTTCAGCCATGGTAAGGATCTGAACTTTTGATCTCTGAGTCAACAGTCCAGCATGCTAATCACTAGACTACCTCAACCAATTCTGTACTGATGTTGTACTGCGTTTGATCAGAATAATTTTCATTCTTCTCTTACAATGTTTAAAAAAGATCTGTCTTTATTTCAGGCTGGCACTTGGCTGTTCAGGTGCTGTATTTCGTCGGTGCCTTTTTGGTCCTTTTCTGCGAAATTTTTGCTCGTGTTCAGCTGTGCTGTTCATCGCACAAGTCCGTCTACAGGGCGCTTGGCTTCACTCTGCTTTGCTCCTGTAAGTACACAATTTACATGTTGACTGTAGGTAGCAATTGGTAGAGATTAGTAGAAGGTAACAGTGGTTTGGTAGAAGGTAACAATGGTTTGGTAAAAGGTAACAATGGCTTGGTAGAAGGTAAGAATGATTTTGTAGAAGGTAACTATGGTTTGGTAGAAGGTAACAGTGGTTTTGTAGAAGGTAATTGGTAGAAAGTAACAATGGTTTGGTAGAAGGTAAGAATGATTTTGTAGAAGGTAACAATGGTTTGGTAGAAGGTAACAGTGGTTTTGTAGAAAGTAAGTGTAGAAGGTAACAATGGTTTGGTAGAAGGTAACATTGGTTTGGTAGAAGGTAACAATGGTTTGGTAGAAGGTAATTGGTAGAAGGTAACAATGGTTTGGTACAAGGTAATTGGTAGGTAACAATGCTTTCATACATGTATTTTTGTTTATTGAATTGGGGACAACAGAACTACTGAAATATAACCCTCAGCTTTGTACTTACTTAGTATGAGTTTCATACTTTAGCGTGTGAATGAATATCATTAGTTTTCTGCGATGGCTTAAAACGTTCTCCTACTTGAAGTTTTGAAGAATATGGTTTTACATTTTATTTGACTGATTAGAAATCGTAAAATGTTGCTCTGAACCCAATGTAACGTGAACATTTACACCAAACTTTTATTGATGGTGAAACTGAAATCGAAAATTGAAAGCTGATAACGAAAACCAAAATATCAAAAATTAATAACTATTCCTCGCTAGTGTTCAACTTGGTATACATGTTGAGCAAACAGTTCGTGTTCATGTTTATTTGTTTAAATTTGTCAATTTTTGTTTGTTTTGTTGTAATATGTTTAGTTTTTACTCTGTTAC
Organism: Norana najaformis; assembly: GCA_964023275.1. NCBI lineage: Eukaryota > Metazoa > Annelida > Clitellata > Crassiclitellata > Hormogastridae > Norana > Norana najaformis. Next base: position 28,191,484 of record OZ029922.1, read on the forward strand.
TGTTGCCAGTTGTCATTCAGTCGGCAGCCGTTGCTGTCTTTGGTGGCTTTGCCAATCGAGATTATGGTGCCACTCCTTACGCCACTCAGAACACCTACCTTGGCTGGTGCTTTTGGATGACTGTGGCCGGAGGCACCATGACCCTGCTCTCGGGAATTCTCTTCCTCTTCATGGAGTGCTGCGGGTACGACGACGACGATGATGACTACGACAAATAGCATGGAGTGGCCGAGTTTTTTGCTACACTGTGTACTTTTTACCTGCACACCTAATGCGCTGTACCTTGTGCATGTTCTGATTGAAGTCAAATTAAATGTAACTGTAGAAAACGGAGAATGTCGATGAGAGAAGACGTTAGCTCTCGGCAACAAACTGTAATTCTTGTCACCAAATATGAGTCTGAAGTCTGAATCCTCTCTCTTAATAGTATTAGTACTTTGGAGTTACAAAAACTAATGTTTCTGTATTTATTTTGATTTTCTTTTGATTTTTCTTTTTTCGTTAAGGTTGCCTCAAATGGTTAACTGATGTGTTGAGATCGTGTCTGAAATATGTTGATTTCCATGTCACTTTATTGCCCAGCGTTTGAGAGATTCTTAAAGGAGCTAAATAAATGCCCCGATGTTTGTTCAATGTTGCATGCAGTTTGATGCGATCTAAAACGAAAATTACATTTACCCGTTTTTCCAAAAATTCTGACATTGTCCATTGTTCCCGCTTAGATATTCAGTGTGGAGGTTTGTGAACTTTTGCAGAAAAACTTCTGGATAGATTGATACAGTTTGAGCATTTCTTGCGCAAGATACGAAACTGCGTAGAGGGAAAACAGACATAGTCTAATTTTAGCGTAATGCTTTTACAGCCTCTGTTAAGAACTTCTCGGACTACATCTATAGTGTTTGGACAAATGCTTGTATGTTTGTATTAGTGTAACTGTGTATGTATGTCCGTATTGCTGATTGTTTTGTGATATGGTTAGTTTATAACTGCAATGCAAGAATTGCAGTGATGCATAGCTGATTGTTTTGAGAAACTGGTTGAATTATTCGTTATACCTGATGTAAGCAATAGATATATAGAGCAACAATAGCATGTGTGTGTATGTATATGTGTCTATATACACACCATATATATATATATATATATATATATAAATGTCCTGCACATGTACAAGTATATACATATGCATATACTGTATTAAAATAGCATATGTGTAGGTACCTACTGAAATTTCAGGGGATTTGTCTGTATGCTGTTGTTAGCAGTTTGTTGGTTACTTTCAAAGTTGATGGTGACCATACAGCCTCGACCCTGCTCACTTTTCAATGAATTAATCAGATTATGTTCTTGGTCAAGCCATTTACTTTAATGAAATTATCAAACATTGTTAGACAACAAATTAATATTTAAAGTTTGCTTCTAGTTGGAAGGCTTAGGATACAATATTCAATGTACATTCTTAATCTGTCGTGGTTATGCTTGTTGACTGATCTGTAAGCCCGGTGGAAATCAGATGGGTCCAAGAAAGCACAAGTCACTTACAGTGGACGAGCAAATTGAAATATTCTTCAGTTTACACCTAAATGACAGAATACACAAAACTGACAGTGAATTCCTAGTTTTTGGGGACCAACCACAGAGAATGCCCAAGAGCCCAACACTGTCAAATGGTGCTAGCCACAGCGAGAGGCAGATAATACTGTATTAGTAAGCTTCAGTTTCGTTTTGATAACCAGCAAATAAGTCTTGGGTTATTTCTGCACAAAACTCTGTGAATAAGACTTTTGACTGACGTTTGACTCTCTTTGACTTTGTTCTTAGTCTCTGAAGAGGAGTATTTCGTTTGTGTTTGAGTTTGACCTTGACCTGAGGTCAAAGCTATGGTGCATTTACATTTAACAAACCAGCAACAAAACTTTTTTGATAATTGTGTACTAGAATTGTAACTCGTTTCACTTAATTGTAACTCGTTTCACTTAATTATAATTCGTTTCACTTAATTGTAACTCGTTTCACTTAATTGTAACTCGTTTCATATTTTTTGAGACTTTCAAATTACTTATATTAAAATATATTCTGTAATCTTTTTACAAAATATGTGCCTTGCAATTCCTGTTATGGTTTGTAAGAGCTAGTTATGTATTAAAATGATTTTGATGGATTTATTGATGTAAGCTAAAATCGATGAAGTAGGCAAGTCGGGTAGCTGTGTTCACTGCGCCAGCTGTTTCTTGTTTATTAATTTTTTGTTCTGGAACAATCCGCTGCTGACGACATGTATTGTGCCGCTTTATGCTACAGTTTCAACTTATCTTAGGCCTTGCGTCTGACCGTTAGACGCAAGACTTTTTTGTGTATTTGCAAACTTTTATAACATTTCGGATCTATTTGGAGTTGATGTTCTTATTTTCAGTTCTTTCTATTATGTCATCTTGTGCGTAATTTTAGTTTTCTTTCATTGCCTTCTAAGTTAGGAACTAGTATAGCGCCTTTGCTGTAAGTAAGGCATCAATTACTGGTCACTCGAAGGTTTTTTATTGAGCTGAGCCTTACTAAAGTATTTTGTAAGCAATAGATTAACCAAAGGGGCCTTATGAAGTTAAAATGAGGAAGCGTAGTGTGAAGTTAATGATATGGTGACAGCAAAATTAGCGGTGATATACAGAGTTAGAAATGAGTTGCAAATGAGCAATAATATGGCGCTGGTAACTGCAGGTAAATTTACCAATTAGGCTTCGTTTGCCCAAAGACTTGACAGTGTCATGAACCTAAGCCTATCATTTCGGCATGTGTTGATGAAGGTTTTTGGAAATTAATTGTTAGCCGTTTAATGTAACATGTTTGAAAGACGTATACGGATATTAAAATAACTGTGGAACGAAATGGTGTCGTGCAATTTACGTGTAGGTCATTTCATGCAGCATTGTGACCTACGTTGCGCCCTTAGCTACATTGGTTAACGCATACGTCAAGGCGCTTCAGGGAGTGAGGATGCTGGTTCGCGTCCCGATCGTGGCTTATATCAGAGATTTGAATCTCGGGCTTGAACGGTCCGTGCACGGGGACCTTAAATGGCGTGGAGCCCCGTTCAAAATGGGCGGCGGTGGTGAAGGATCTCGCCCGATTAATTCATTGAAAAGTGAGCAGGTTCGAGGCCATATGGTCGCTGTAGAAAAATGTGTACATTTACATTTACCTCTGAGTGTTGTGTGTAGTAGGATTGGGACCGGTCGTGGTTATGTAGCCTATATGACGCACCTCCAAGGATGTGTGTGTATCATGCAAACACCATGGTATCGACGATATAGAATAGACACGATGGGCACGATAGTTCATATTGGTTTAGCATGGACCCTTATGTTATAGGCCTTGGACTGACAAACAGCCCATATTCTTAATGACCTCGGCTAGGTTATACATTCCCCTTACTTACCTGTCGCAATGTTGCAGTCGTTTCCTACCATTCTGCTGGCTGCATTTAGACATACATTTATTAGTGTATAAGTAAGTGAGTTAGTTGTCTAGACATTTGATATGGCGCCTTTAAGTACATCACGAAAGCGCTGTCTACGCCAGGCTAAATGATGTTAAATGTCATAAAAGAATTGAAACTACGTCAGGAATCGAAACAATGCACAGATGACTAGGAGAGTGGCGGGCCCACTCACACACGTAGCGACCAACCAACAGATTCCTATACAGTTGGAAAGATGACAAGATGTTCAGTTTCTGAACCAAGTTGCGTCGATGGTGTAGATCGACGACGGGGAAGACAGATAATCTGAATCAGCGGGGGCAGTTCCCACTTCCCCTAGAAATTGAACCTTGAATATTATATGTACAAAATATTATTACCTATTTTTAGTATTGTAAAAATTGTCATGTCTGAATTCGCTTCAAGTTTTTATCTGCTGTTGAGCGTCTGGCCTGTTATGTTTTTACTGGTACAATATCGAATGAAATCCCATTTATGTAGCACCATTAAAATAGTACACTTCAACTGATGGCACTCCAAAGCCAATTAGCAATCCGGTCAATTTCAAGGGTCAGCCGATGAGACAGAAAGACAGCCTTTGGAAGGCAAGTACACTGAAAAAAGCGTCGGAGACGATAACGAAAATGCATCAAGGAGTCGGTAGTAGGGCTGCCAACTTTTGATTCTGCAAATCCGGGACGCCCGCATAGTCACTCGATATGCCAGTACCAATTTACCCTGTCCACATCACTGTATGTAACGAATGTTGCGTCAGCCTAATGTAGGATCTACTGCAAATTGTCGTTAGAAATTATAGTCAAATGATTTGACTCAAATAATCAAGAGACAAGTGGCCTATTTATAAAATTTGAATCAACTTCAAGAGCAAAACGTTTACTAAATTCCAGTGACCTACCAGGTTTCAGGGCCTAGCACGAGCAAAGTTCACATATACATGCATGATGCATGCAATTTCCAGATGTCATTTATTTGACTACCCTCTATTCTATTGTCACTCTGTAAAACTTACGGCCGGCTGTTCGAGTTTAGTGTGCGAAAAGAAGAACATTTGGTGAAGTGATATTTACACAAAGTTCCAGGACAACTTGGAATCAATCCGGGACACGGGACATACAAGACCGATTCCGAGACTGTAAAGGCGAATCCGGGACGTTTCGCAGCCCTACTCGGTAGTGCAAAGAGAGTGCTACTATATGACAGAACCATGGCCCAGCAACAGAAGAAGTCCTGCTGCTAAGAGCAGTATTCAATCGAGGCGCGGCAAGAGGAAGACAATTGATTCAGCTCGCATACGGTCGCTATAGAAAAACATTTACATTTATGCAGACACTTGATTCGGCTCGCTTGCATGTCCGTAGAAAGGGAAATTCTTGGGCAAAATAATTGCGTTAGACAATGAAAGAATTGGTGATTCAGATGTAGACAGCAGAAAAATTCTCTTAATTGAACAGTACGAATGTTTCCCAATGAAGAAGAAGAAACAAAAGGGCAGGAATATTATCAAACCGCCATTGTTTGCGCTCCGCTGATGCAAAGAAGGTACAAGATCTGATCCATGTATCGAATGAGACATTTGTGTGAAGAGGCTTGAGTGAATGAAATCTTGTATGATGCATGCCAAACAAATATGTGTTTTAAGCCTGTTTGCTTGTAAAGAAAAGTCTACCTGAGCAAAGTTTCAAATGACTGACCACAAAGTATTTTGGATATTTCCATAGAAAGCGAACGCTCTGCTGAGAACGAGTATATTGAATTGTATATATGTAGGTGTGCATCCATGCATGCATGTATGTATCTACGTAGACCTATGTGTTTATGTATTTATGTATGTTTGTATGTGTGTATTTATATTGTGTGTGTCCATTAATTTTATTTTCTTTCAATTCCTTAAACGCTTCTCAAATATCTCAAACGTTTACAAGGAGTAGATGTCTACCAAGACAACCCGGGCGAGAAAGCAAGAGGCGATCTGTCCTTAAACAAAGTGTGTAGACCCTAAAACCATCTCATTGGTGTCAGTTGGATATTAACATTAAAACTAAGGAAAAAACATCAAATTTTCATTCTTGGATTCTGTAATAATTGTTATCGTCGGCTCCAAGTGAGCAATAAACTAAGAGGCTGGGAAACACAAGAGAAAGTCACAAGAAGTTTTAGCGGCAAACCTTAAAGGCAAAGTCATATGTTTAGCGACTACACAGAGAAATGTTATAGCATTTCAAATGGAGTAATGTTACATTGGCAGATTCTCGCTTAACTAGAACTCTGCAACTTTAATAATGTCACATTTTTGGAATAATTTTAAGTTTTGGCTACCAAGTGCAATCACTGTTACAATTCTTCACAACACCAACAATATTTCCTAACTAGTGTTAAGATATGCGATAGCAGGAACTATGTCTATAATTATGTCCTCTTATTTCAACGTTTCTTTCTTGATTTCCGAAACAATTATATATACTTAGGAAAAACGATACACTATATTTCTCTAACTGGAACAATGTTGCGGTGTCGAAAGTGAAATAATCTTAATGCTACTGGAAACTAGTGATACAAAAGTTCACACAGAGCAGAATTTCTTTCAGTGGCAGATGCTACTCGATACGGTTTTAGTTGCTTCTGAGCATCATTCTGGCTGCCTGTAATCTTCCGTCGGGCAAAGAATACCATCCAAATTTTGTACCGTTAAGTGCGCATGTCAAGCAGGAGTAAAAGCAATTGTTGTGCCACCATCCAGAGAGGTATTGCTGCGCACAGTTATAGCCTGGGGTTCTATCGTTGTCTTCATCAAAAGTGCTGAAATTCATCCCATCATGATACCATTTCGAGGGCAAAGAAATGTTGGCCAGCGAGTCTCCAGCGTTCCCAACGTATCCAGACACGTGAATCATGTACTTGTTAGTTTCCGAGTCAAGACAGAATGTTGCGTATTCAGCGTAGTACCATTTTCCAGTCGTCTTGCTTTGAACCTGCGTGTAGATTGTCTACTGAATATTGAAATTTTCAACATCTAAACTTTGAAAGACATTGTTACGATCTAGAACACTTGTGGACAGAAAAAAATAATGAACATTTTCCCCCTTCGCATCTCACTGGCTGCCATGGCTTGACCGGATTTATACCAGGTCCCTGCAAAACTGGTCCAACAATTATTCTGTTGCATGCTGGAATGACTAAACGCCAGTAAATTTGGCTAATCTCCAGACACAGCTTTTGTGTGGTTTTAGGAAATTTCGGCGAGCTATATTTACATTTACATTTTCACAGACTGTCATGAACTATAGCATAGTTCCACATTATTCAGGTCAAGTGCCATAACAGACCAATAGAAAAATATGTTCAAATTTTGTGCACAGTAACAACACTGGAAGAATGCTTCAATATCTTACTTCAACACGAAGCCTGTAGGAAGCTCCAAGTCGATTGGTATAAAGGTGAATGTTTTCGTTTCCGATCCAGAATTCTGAAGATCTAATGTCACCGAATCCCCATTTGTATTCCGCCCATGTGCGAATGAAAGACACTGATCCGTCGAAACGGAACAGCATGATGATCCAGTTGTTAATGCACGGCAAAGGAACAGCTAATGTTCCCAAAGTTACATTCATGACTTCTTGTTTGGCGATGTATCCTGTATTGATTTATAATCACAGTAATACAGTGTATGCAATGTCTACAGCGCATTCAGTGATACTATTCCGTCGAAACACTGCAGCATGATGATTCAGTTGTTAATACATGGCTAAGGAACAATTGATGTTCTCAACGTTACATCACTGACTTTCTTATTTTACGACGAGTCCAGTTTTGGATTATACATCGCAAAATTTCCTGTCTTATACCGTTCTTAAAAGTAAGTAAGTAAAGTGCACCCGTCTCAAGCCCCTCTATCTATATTCCTGAGGTATTCCATTCAAGATTGAAGTCAGTGTCCCAATCTGATCTATCCACTCCGCTGCCTTCTCTCAGCTAAAACACAACCCGCCCTAAAAGCTCCTCTCCTTCTTTTTCTGGTCTTCTGACAAACGGACTTGGTTCTTGATGTGGCAACTTTGGACAACCCCACTGACTTGGCGCAGCGCTCGTGAAATAAGCTGGTGCCCTGCGCTTAGCTTTTAAGTAGCGCTTTAGAAATTTCGAGTTTACGATTACAAATGCCATTAAAGTCTACTAACAGCAGACACTAATGTCGCTTACAGAAATGCTGTTTATATAAAAGTATAATCATGCCAGCCTGATGTCAGACACTTGTGTACAATTATAGCGTTCTGTAAAGTACTCGTTTGTTTCAACTTGCTCGTTCACCGTAGCGCGACTTCTGGGTTCATCCGGGCTTCTCCAACAGATTGCGATTTTCGACTACGGTTTCACTCTATGGGGCCATCGATTGATGGTTTCTGAATTATGATATCGGCGCAATAGAAGTGATCAAAATGGGTTATGTCCAATTGCGATATATCCTATATTGATTTTAAAGCATTTATAAAATCATGTTATGGCTAAAATAATGCCGGCTGCTTCCAAAGCATTACTTTAATTGTGTACCCTGTGATCTGTAGCCTTTGTTAACCCTGCTTTTTCCTGCAGCCACTCACCCACTCGAGAGCATTATGCCGAGCAGATAACGTATTGGACATTCTTTCTAGGATATTCTTCTATATGATTCACTGAATAGTAATCCTGAGCAGCCGCTTGCTCTTCGAGTTGAATGATAATACATCGGCTATAGTGCAACAATAATGTGACATTTGGACTTAAAGCCAAAGAGAAATTAGAGAAGTCTTTTCGGTAGACCTGGAAACAGCACTACCTACCTGGTGGAACAATGCAGCTGGCTAGGGTTCCATTAGGAGTGACGCACTGAGGAGTTTCGATTCCAGTTACGTTGATACACTCGTTATATTGTTCGTAGTTGTACTGGAACGGTAGGCTGCAACCATTTGGATCTATGCGAACAGTTCCTGTTCGTTGAGTAATAGAACAAATTTTATATATAGTTAACTTACTGAAATTTTAGGAAACCAAATGCAATGTTTCAAAAGCATTGAGCTACATTTTCGCGTAGACCTCCCCAATCGACATAGTTTACTTAGTAAAATATTCAGTAGTATCTGAGACACAGAATGAATCACAAATCATCAAAAAATTTCACGATGCTAATGAAACTAGATGAAACAAATGATCACAAAGAAAAGTGGAAAATTTATAGAAAGCACTGGCTCAGCAAAACATTTCTACTGGTATATGATAAAAAAAGTTCTTTTTTTAACAACTGCCAATAAAATAACATTGTTAACGTGTCAGCTAGGAAATTTTAGCTGGGAAATTTCTAAATATAATGCTTACCTGAAGGTAAACTACCTTGAATCGTCTCAGGTTTCTATAAAACCAAAAATAATACAAATGTTATTAAAATGTTTACTATTATTATTTTCATATTTATTATTACCTTAACAAATTAGAATTAAAAGTTCGACAGTTCAACTTAACATAATAATATGAACTAAATTAATATCAATATTTCAAACTATTTCAATAGTACATTGACCTTACATATTAAATGCAGTGATTATTTTATTGCAGTTTTTATTCAATTCATTTCTTAAGACTATCTTGCTAAAGAAAACCTACCAGCATAAACGTGCAGTCTGGAGTTGGTAATAATCTGTCCGGTGTCGACATATACAAATGACAGAGTTTGTTGTCCTTATAATAATCATGATAGATGCAATCCTCAACGATGTTGCACCGTCTGGCACAATCCAACTGAGATCGAGCTGGCACAGTTGTGCTTGACATCGCATACGACGGATCAGGACACTGACCCTTTCCTTGAACGGTCAGGACAAACTTCCCCGTGATCATCAGCTGAGTCCACGCCACGCCTAACTTAAAAGAAGCCAGTATAAATACAATACAGAGATCTGAATCCATCTTTCTTATTGTAATTTCTGTATGTATGTATGTAAGAACGTCTGCTATTATTATTACAGTACACGTATTTTAGTCTCAGTCGCTAGAGGGAAATGTTGTAACTATGACTTTCACCATCAGCATGCACATGCTTTGGTCTCTGCTCATAGCCCGCATACATGTTTGGCACTGAACACTTAATATTTATAAGGAATACTTACTGTATAAGGTATATTAATATTAATATTAAGGAATATTAATACTAATGCTAATTATATAAATAATAGTACTAATATTAATATTAAGGAATAATCATATTAATACGGAACACTAATAAGAAATATTACATAACTCCTAAAGAAAACATGCATTACTTGCTTATTTCCATGAATGGATGGATGTTATGGGGAGTCAGCGAATGCCTGACCTTTGGATCGTGACCTGGCACCGAATCTGACCTACATGTCTTGCGAATTTGTTTTGATTGAGCGTCTATGAATCAGCTGATTCCCGCGACCAGGAATTATTACTAATTAACATTTGTTTGCACAACGACTTGACAGTGTCATGAACCTAAGCCTGTCATTTCGGCATGTGTTGATAAAGGTTTCTGGAAATTAATTGTTAACCGTTTAATGTAACATGTTTGAAAGACGTATACGGATATTAAAATAACTGTGGAACGAAATGGTGTCGTGCAATTTACGTGTAGGTCATTTCATGCAGCATTGTGACCTACGTTGCGCCCTTAGCTACATTGGTTAACGCATACGTCAAGGCGCTTCAGGGAGTGAGGATGCTGGTTCGTATCCCGGTCGTGGCTTATATCAGAGATTTGAATCTCGGGCTTGAACGGTCCGTGCACGGGGACCTTAAATGGCGTGGAGCCCCGTTCAAAATGGGCGGCGGTGGTGAAGGATCTCGCCCGATTAATTCATTGAAAAGTGAGCAGGTTCGAGGCCATATGGTCACTATAGAAAAATGTGTACATTTACATTTACCTCTGAGTGTTGTGTGTAGTAGGATTGGGACCGGTCGTGGTTATGTAGCCTATATGACGCACCTCCAAGGATGTGTGTTTATCATGCAAACACCATGGTATCGACGATATAGAATAGACACGATGGGCACGATAGTTCATATTGGTTTAGCATGGACCCATATGTTATAGGCCTTGGACTGACAAACAGCCCATATTCTTAATGACCTCGGCTAGGTTATACATTCCCCTTACTTACCTGTCGCAATGTTGCAGTCGTTTCCCACCATTCTGCTGGCTGCATTTAGACATACATTTATTAGTGTATAAGTAAGTGAGTTAGTTGTCTAGACATTTGATATGGCGCCTTTAAGTACCTTACGAAAGCGCTGTCTACGCCAGGCTAAATGATGTTAAATGTCATAAAAGAATTGAAACTACGTCAGGAATCGAAACAATGCACAGATGACTAGGAGAGTGGTGGGCCCACTCACACACGTAGCGACCAACCAACAGATTCCTATACAGTTGGAAAGATGACACGGTGTTCAGTTTCTGAACCAAGTTGCGTCGATGGTTTGGAGCGATGACGGGGGAGGCAGATAATCTGAATCAGTGGGGGCAGTTCCCACTTCCCCTAGAAATTGAACCTTGAATATTATATGTACAAAATATTATTACCTATTTTTAGTATTGTAAAAATTGTCATGTCTGAATTCGCTTCAAGTTTTTATCTGCTGTTGAGCGTCTGGCCTGTTATGCTTTTACTGGTACAATATCGAATGAAATCTAATCTTAGAACTTGTGTAGCGCCGTTATAATAGTACATTAGGAGTCAATAGATGGCACTCTGGAGTCAATTCGCAATCCGGTCAATTTCAAGGGTCAGCCGATGAGACAGAAAGACAGCCTTTGGAAAACAAGTACACTGAAAAGCGTTGGAGACCAGAACGGAAAGGTAGCAAGGACTCGGCATTGCAAACAAGTTGTATTGTATTGTATTTGATAACTTATATAGCGCTTCTTACACAATAAATTACTCAGAGGCGCTTTCAGCATGAGAACTTCGGGGAAATAAGAACGTCTTTAAACAACAAGCTGACTGAACTCTATCACCAACAGTGACCCTTGCACAAACATAGAGCGCAAATATATGGCAGAACCGTGGCCGAGAAACAGAAGAAGTCCTGCTGCTAAGAGCACCATTCAGCGGAGTCACTGCAAGAGGCAGATAATTGATTCAACTCGTTTGCGTGTCCTAGAAATGGAAATTCATGGACAGAATTAAATGAACAGGTCGAGGTCGTACCGGCCGCTTTAGAAAAACGTGCACATTTGAACGTTTATTTACAGTCCTGCGTTTACCATTGAAAGAATTGGTGATTCAGATGTAGACAGCAGAAAAATTCTCTGAATTGAACAGTACGAATGTTTCTAAATGAAAAAGAGCAAATAGACGGGTGGTGCATGCAGGAATATTATAAAACCGTCATTGTTGGCGCTTCGCCGACGCAAGGAAGACAAAAGATATTTGTTGCATGTATCGAATGAGACATTTGTGTGAAGAGGCGTGAGTGAATGAAATCTTGAACGGTGCATGCTAGACAAATACGTGTCGTGTGCGTATTTGCGCTGTAAAGAAAAGTCTAAGTGAGCGAAGTTTCAAATGACTGACCACACTGTATTTTGAATTTGTAGGCTACCTCTGCCGAGAACGAGTATATTGAATTGTAGATGTGTAGGTATGCATGCATGCATGCATGTATGTACCTACGTGCTATGTGTTTATGTATTTATGTATGTTTAGGCCTATGTATGTGTGTATTTGTATTTGTGTGTGTGACCGTTAATTTTATTTTCTTGCAATTCCTTAAACGCTCCTGAAATATCTCAAACATTTACAGGGAGTAGATGTCTACCAAGATATCCCGGGCGAGAAAGCAAGAGACGATCTGTCCTTAAACATAGTATGTAGACCCTAAAACCATCTCATTGGTGTCAGTTGGATATTAACATTAAAACTATGAGAAAAACATCAAATTTTCATTCTTGGATTCTGTAATAATTGTTATCGTCGGCTCCAAGTGAGCAATAAACTAAGAGGCTGGGAAACACAAGAGAAAGTCACAAGAAGTTTTAGCGGCAAACTTTAAAGGCAATGTCATATGTTTAGCGACTACATAGAGAAATGTTATAGCATTTCAACTGGAGTAATGTTACATTGGCAGATTCTCGCTTAACTAGAACTCTGCAACTTTAATAATGTCACATTTTTGGAACAGTTTTACGAAGTACAATCACTGTTACAATTCTTGGCAACATCATTAATTTTTGCTAACTAGTATTAAGCTTTTTGGTAACTGGAAATATGTCTATAATTGTAATTGTAATTGTTATCACAACGACTTATACAGCATCATCAGTAGCAAACTACTTCAAGAGTGCTTTACAATGTCAAATATCAGCGCACCTAAAAGTCTGATAATAAATAATAAACGGAAGATGTACAAAATCAGATGCTGATACTAGAATCAGACAGTAAACAGAAAATTTTAACTGTTAGTATATAATAGATGGGATCTCAAGAGTCTCTTAAAAACAAAAATATTTTCGGCTTCTTCGACAGCTACAGGTAGACTACAGTATTCCAGGCAACTGATTATGTTCTCCTATTTCAATGTTCGATTATTGATATCCAAAACAATTATAGGGGCCTATATATTTAGAACAAGCAACACAATAATTTCTTTAACTGGAACATGATGCGGTGTCGAAAGTAAAGTAATATTAATGCTACTGGAAACCAGTGATCCAGAAGTTCTCATAGTGCAGACATTCTTTCAGTGGCAGGCACACTCGGTACGTTTTGCTTTATCTCAGAGATAGTTGCTTCTGATCATCATCCTCGCTGTCTTTAACATTGCGTTAGGCTCGTAATCTTTCAAAGAATGCCATGCAAAATATGAACTGTTAAATTTGCAGGTCAAGCAGGAGTAAAAGCAATTGCTGTGCCACCATCCAGCGAGGTATTGCTTCGCGCAATTTCCGCTTGGTTGTCTATCGTTGTCTACATCAAAAGTGCTGAAATTCATCCCATCATGATACCAATTTGAGGGCAAAGAATTGTTGGCCAGCGAGTCTCCGGCGTTCCCAGCGTATCCGGACACATTAATTGCGTAGTTGTTAGTTTCCGAGTCCAGAGAAAATGTTGGATATTCAGCGTAGAACCATTTTCCAGTTGTCTTGCTTTGGACCTGCGTGTAGATAGTCTACTGAATATTGAAATTTTCAACATCTAAACTTTGAAAGATCAGGATATGTTATGGTCTAGAACTCTTGTGGACAGTGAAATTAATAAACATTTCTGCCTTCGCATCTCACTGGCTTTCGTGGTTTGCTTGAAATTCTGCCATGTTTCGGCAAAACAGGTCCAATGAATATTCTGTTGCATATTTGAACTGACTAAACGCCAGTAAATTTGCCTAATCTGGTCTCCATGACACAGCTTTTGTAAGGTTTTAGGAAATTTCGGCGAGCTATATTTACATTTACATTTACACATGAGCTATAGCATAACTATAGTGAACCACTTGTTCAGTTTTATCCAGGTCAAGTGGCATAACGGACCAATAGAAAAATATGCTCAAATTTTGTGCATAATAAGAACATTGGAAGAATGCTTCAATATCTTACTTCAACACGAAGTCTATAGGAAGCTCCAGGTTGACTGATATGGAGATGAATGTTTTCGTTTCCGATCCAGAATTCTGAAGATCTAATGTCACCGAATCCCCATTTGTATTCCGCCCATTTGCGATTGAAAGACACTGATCCGTCGAAACGGAACAGCATGATGATCCAGTTGTTAATGCACGGCAAAGGAACAACTAATGTTCCCAAAGTTACATTCATGACTTCTTGTTTGGCGATGTATCCTGTATTGATTTATAAGCACAGAAATACAGTGTATGCAGTGTCTACATCGCATTCAGTGATACTGTTCCATCGAAACGTGCAACATGATGATCCAGTTGTCTATGCAAGTCAGAGCAACAATCAGTGTTCTCAAAGTTACATTAGCAACTTCTTGTTTTACGACGATTCCTGTTTTGGATTATGCATTGCAAAATTTCCTGTCTTATACCTTTCTTACAAGTAATTAAGTAAAGTGAACCCGTCTCAAGCCCCTCTATCTATTACTCCTCAGGTATTCCATTCAAAACTGAATTCTCGCCTCTTCAAGAAATCTAAACCCTGATCTATCCACTCCGCTGCCTTCCCATTTCACTCAGCTGAAATACAACCCGCCCCAAAAGTTCCTCTTCTGTCTCTGGTCTTCTGACAACCGGACTTGATTCTTGACATGGCACTTTTGAACAACACCACTGACTTGACGCAGCGCTCGTGATTAAGCTGGCGCTTCACTTTCAAGTAGCGCTTTAGAAATTTCGAGTTTTACATTAAAATCAAAGTCTTGCGATCAAAGTCTACTATCAGCAGACATTATTGTCGCTTGAAGACATATGATGTCTTATATAAACGTACTTTCGTGCGAGCCTGCTGTCAGACACTTTTGTACAATTATAGCGTTCTGTAAGGTACTCGTTTGTTTCAACTTGCTCGTTCACCGTAGCCCGACTTCTGGTTTCAACCGGGTTTCTCCAACGGATTGCGATTTTCGACTAAGGTTTCACTTTGTGTGGCCATCGACTGATGGTCTCTACATTATGATAGCGGCGCTATAGAAGTAACCAGAATAGGTTACGTCCAATTACTCAAAAAAATCACATTCTGGCTAAAATAATGCCGGCTGCTTCCAAAGCATTACTTTAATTGTGTACCCTGTGATCTGTAGCCTTTGTTAACCCTGCTTTTTCCTGCAGCCACTCACCCACTCGAGAGCATTATGCCGAGCAGATAACGTATTGGACATTCTTTCTAGGATATTCTTCTATATGATTCACTGAATAGTAATCCTGAGCAGCCGCTTGCTCTTCGAGTTGAATGATAATACATCGGCTATAGTGCAACAATAATGTGACATTTGGACTTAAAGCCAAAGAGAAATTAGAGAAGTCTTTTCGGTAGACCTGGAAACAGCACTACCTACCTGGTGGAACAATGCAGTTGGCTAGGGTTCCATTAGGAGTGACGCACTGAGGAGTTTCGATTCCAGTTACGTTGATACACTCGTTATATTGTTCGTAGTTGTACTGGAACGGTAGGCTGCAACCATTTGGATCTATGCGAACAGTTCCTGTTCGTTGAGTAATAGAACAAATTTTATATATAGTTAACTTACTGAAATTTTAGAGAACCAAATGCAATGTTTCAAAAGCATTGAGCTACATTTCCGCGTAGACCTCCCCAATCGACATAGTTTACTTAGTAAAATATTCAGTAGTATCTGAGACACAGAATGATTCACAAATCATCAAAAAATTTCACGATGCTAATGAGACTATATGAAACAAATGATCACAAAGAAAAGTGGAAAATTTATAGAAACCACTGGCTCAGCAAAACATTTCTACTGGTATAAAAAAGTTCTTTTTTTAAACAACTGCCAATAAAATAACATTATTAACGTTTCAGCTAGGAAATTTTAGCTGGAGAATTTCTAAATATAATGCTTACCTGAAGGTAAACTACCTTGAATCGTCTCAGGTTTCTATAAAACCAAAAATAATACAAATGTTATTAAAATGTTTACTATTATTATTTTCATATTTATTATTACCTTAACAAATTAGAATTAAAAGTTCGACAGTTCAACTTAACATAATAATATGAACTAAATTAATATCAATATTTCAAACTATTTCAATAGTACATTGACCTTACATATTAAATGCAGTGATTATTTTATTGCAGTTTTTATTCAATTCATTTCTTAAGACTATCTTGCTAAAGAAAACCTACCAGCATAAACTTGCAGTCTGGAGTTGGAAATAATCTGTCCGGTGTCGACATGTACAAATGACAGAGTTTGTTGTCCTTATAATAATCATGATGGATGCAATCCTTCACGATGTTGCACCGTCTGGCACAATCCAACTGAGATCGAGCTGGCACAGTTGTGCTTGACACCGCATAAGACGGATCAGGACACTGACCCTTTCCTTGAACGGTCAGAACAAACCTTCCGCTGACCACCAGCTGACTCCATACCACGGCTAACTTACAAGAGGTCAGTATAAATATAATACAGAGATCTGAATCCATCTTTCGTGTAGTTTCCGATGCAAACCGCATATGTTAGAACGTCTACTATTATTGAAGTACACGTATTTTAGTCTCAGTCGCAAGAGGAAAATGTTGTAACTATGGCTTTCACCATCAGCCTGCACATGCTTTGGTCTCTGCTCTTAGCCCGCAAACATGTTTAGTATTAAACACTTAATATCAATAAGGAATACTTATAAGAATATGAATATTAAATAATATTAATATTAATGAATACTGATATTAATATTAAGGAATAATCATATTAATACGGAACAATATTAAGAAATATTACACGACTCCTAAAGCCAATGCAATCCATCTAATTCATTCAAGTAAGGAAGTCGTCGTTTGAAGTTAGTGGCTAGATTGGAGGCAAAGAATGCATCCTGTATCTTTAAGTCGATGATATTTTCTTGTACTGGGTTCATCAAGAATTTAATACGTTGTTGATATGTAGGCTGTCTAGCTGAGAAGAGTGTTCAAACTAAATTTAAAAGCTCGCGACATTCTCGAACGCTTCTGATTCTTATTAGAAAGTTTGTAATTTCTTTATAGGAGGAGCTGGTAGGTCTTTATTTGCTTGCCACCTGCACTAAAGCCTGTGATAATCTATACTCCGAAGAGGGTGGAGTTTCTCGTGTGACGTTAAGTCCGTGAGTGACCCGCGGCCCTGATCTATGGCTATGACATTCTATAAATATTCATCTCCAACAAATTGCAGCTTGAATATTATTTATAGAATATATTTTTAGGCCTATATATTTCTAATCTATGGAAGTAATGCTCATATTTGAATTTACTTGAAGTTACTGCCTGTTATTGCGCCGCTGACTCATCACTTTTATATTGGTACAAGAATTTAATCGTTTCTGAGTCAATAAGATGAGAAATTCCTGGGCCGAATAATATCGACAGCCACTGGAAGAATCGGAAAATCGGATGATGAGACAACACAAGATTCTTATGGAAACAGAGCGCAGCCGTTTCTAAACAAAAGAACCGGAAACAAACAGGCAACACGTGGACGGGAATTTATATGCAGCTGTTATTGTTGGCGGTGTACTGACGCCACTAAGAAAAATATTTACTGCATGTATTCAATGCGGCTTCTTCTGACGCGTGGGAAACTAGAATCCTGTGCGGAGCACAGCTTCCTGTAACAAAGGTGTGTTGCACTGCCTGTACGTATGGCTTTGAAAACAAAAGTCCGATTGAATCATATCAGAGGGCTGTTGGCAAACAACACTAGCATTCATTTTCGGATGTGTAGACCATAATACTGAGAGCGAGTATATTGATTTTGTTTGTATGTGTTGTTGCAGGTTATTTAGGGGCAGGAATTAACACCAGCTGTGACTTAAAATTGGAATATATTCCAAAGTTACTTACAAGCATAACAAGACTTACATGCTCACAGAAAATAAAACGGCCTCAGGCGGCCAAGCGAACAGCAGAAATATCACTCAACAGATGTCATCTTCAAAAGATAACAAACCATCCAATCTGGGAGACGATATCAACGACATGTTAGAAGTCCCGCAAAAAACCCGAAAAATCCCGACAGGGTCAAAACCCTCAAATACCAAGAGGATCGAAAACCAAAGCCGGACTGACTCAACATCAAAAGCGTGCGTACAACTCACACCCTAACACAAGATCTCATCCTAAGCAGTATGTTACAGTATGTATGTATTTATGCATGTATGTATGTATATCTGTATGTATATATGTATGTATGTATGTATGTATGTATGTATGCATGCATGCATGCATGTATTGTAATTGTAATTGTAAACGAAGATTTATAAAGCGCCACTTAGGAAACAGTGGCGCTCCCGACTTGAACAAACAAAAAGGATTTCAGGCGTTTGCGAGACTGGGTAGGAGAGAGACTAAGTAACTGAAGCCGCAGGTCAAGATGAAGTGAGTTCCAGCTGGAAGGGCCAACAAAGGCAAAGCTCCTGGACTGAGCTGTCGTAGTGCGGACGCGAGGGACTACCAAGAGACCACGGGTAGCTGCGCGAAGGGAGGCATGGGCAGGCAACGAGGAAACCGGAATACAAAAAGAAGTTAAGTAGGACGGAGCAGAGCCTAGAAGACAGTTGTATGTACGTATGTACGTATGTACGTATGTATGTATGTATGCATCTGTTTTTGCCATATGCATTAAAGCCTGTGAATAAACTGCTCCTTTTGACACGGATTTAGACACGAAAGAAGCTCGAGTTTTTCATTTAAGATTGAGTTCATTTGTGGCCTGAGACCCAAAGCTATTGCTATGGTGTTCTGTAAATATACTTCACCCACAAAGTGCAGTCTGAATATCATATATGAAATATTTATTAATTTCTTACATATGGAAGAAATGCTCGCGTATGAATTTGCTTGAAGTTGTAATGCTAGCTGATATCTCTGTTAGCTCTAATTCGTCACGATTGTATTGATACAAGATGCCGGTCGCTTGAACATAAAATAGAAAGGAAAATCAAGATCGTTGGTTATTCGGATAATCTAAGCTTCTAAAAGAAGTAGAGCAGACAGACAGACAGACAGACAGGCAGGCTGACAGACAGACAGACAGACAGACAATGCATTGACAGGAAAACTATACAGCCGTTGGAAATCTATACATTGTCGGCGCTTACTGTAACAAAGAGGCAAAAATATTTCTCGCACATATCGGATACGGCTTTTCGTGAAGCATGTAATCGACATCCTCCACGCGTAGCGCATGCTAGACAAAAGGATGTGTCGTATTGCAACCTGTATAATCGTAATCGTAATCGTAATTCCAAGATTTCTACAGCGCCCAACGAAAGCCGCGCCGCGGGACCAGCTTATTCACAGGCGCTCAGTCAAAACAAAATCGATAGGCAAAAGGGTTCGGTTCCGGGTCAAGATCCAAGAGTCAGGCAGAGAGACAAGAAGACAGAGATAGAAGCCTAATTGAAGAATATGGGAAGACTCCTGGCAAGCACTATTGTGTTTTCCCAATATGTAGGCTAAAATGTATAATAGAGTAAATAAGTCCGATATGTAAGCTAAAATGTATAATAGGGAAAATAAGTCCGATATGTAAGCTAAAATGTATAATAGGGTAAATATGCCCGAGATGTAGGCTAAAGGGTGATAGGTTGAATATTTAAGCTTACATCGGATGGAGCGTTTTTGTGAAGCTTCAGTAATTGGATTCCTGTGCGTTTGTGCATGCTAGACAAAAGGTGTCTTATTGCACTCAAAAGAAAAGTCTGAGTAAAGACCATTGCTGACAAAGAGCATTGGGTTTTTCCGATATGTAGGCTATGATGCTGAGAGCTAGTATATAGGGCTATTTATTGATTGTTTGTTATAAGCATGTGTGTATGCATGAATGTATGTTGTATGTATGTGTGTATGCATGTACGTATGCATGATTGAATATATGTATGTTACATGTATGTTATATGTATGCATGTATGTACGTATGTATGCATGTATGTACGTATGTATGCATGTATGTACGTATGTATGTATGTATATAGGAATGCATGCATGTATGTATACTGTATGTTTGTGTGGATGCATACATGTTTGCATGATTGAATATATGTATGTTGTATGTATGTATGTATGAATGTGTGTGTATTATGTGTCATGCATGAATACATGTGAGCATACCTATGTGTATATATGTGTGCGTATGTGTGTCTGAATGCATTTATACATTTATATTGTGCATTCACGCAAAACCTGTGTAAAGATTTTATCACAAATTGCAGGTCACACGACAACGTGGAATCTAACAACAGCTTTAACGACAATGGTTTTTCTTTAAAAATCTAAAATGCTAGTAAACTAGTAAAGACATCCAATTTTACATATTGTTTGCCTATATAGCAATTGTCGTAGTTTACAAATGCACAGTAAACTAACAACTAGTAAAGAAGAAAGTCATCTGAAGTTCAAGCGCGAAACAATGAAGAACAATATCACAAGTTTAGTTACTAAAACAACCGGAGGTTTGCTGCATTGGTTCAGTATTGCTAACTAAAACTATTTTAGGTACTAGACATCTATAGCAGTGTACATTTTTGGAACAGTTTTACATGCTGACAATATCAATTACAAACACAATAACTGAATAACTGGAAAAATATTCAATTCTCGGCAAATTAAAAATTTAATTTGTTATGTTTTTGGTACCTGAAACAACGTTAATCAATTTTAACATTTTCGTTAACTGGGACCATGTTAACAATTAAATCATCTTATTCCTACATTCCACCTTGGTACCTAAACAATGACACGTTATAGGTAAGTGATACATGATAAAATTCTCTCTCTTAACTGGTACAGTTTCACAAAGTATAGTAATGCTACTACGTTATGTTTGTAAACAAGCGACTAAAAGGTTCATATGACGCAGGGATCAGATGCCGCCACGACAGCTACGTTTGTTGAACCCACATTGAGCTCGTAGCTGGTCATCAGTCGCCACTAGCGGCGCAATGAGGTCAGCTGTCGGTCAGTGAAAGTGGCTGCCTGCCTGGGATCCACTATAGTTTTATTTATCTCAGAGATAGTTGCCTCTGAACATCATTCTCGCTGCCTTTAATGTACCGTAGGGTTCATAGTTAAGATCGTGCAACGTATACCACGTAAATGAAAAGGAGTCAAATGCGCAGGTCAGACACGAGTACCTACAGTTATTATGCCACCAGCCAGAGGGGTAGATCTTCGCGCAGTTGTCTGTGGAGTTCCCATCGTTATCTTTGTCAACAGTGCTGAAGTTCATTCCATTTTGATACCATTTCGAGGGCAAAGAAATGTTGGCCAGCGAGTCCCCAGCGTTCCCAACGTATCCAGACACGTGAATTGCGTACTTGTTGGTTTCCGAGTCAAGAAAGAAGGTTGAGTATTCAGCGTAGAACCATCTTCCAGTCGTCTTAACTCGAACCTATAGGCAGATGGTCTATTTTGTATTGATATATGTAAAATATAGGCTGCGAAAGATCAAAAATGCCAAGGTCTAGACATTGAAGACTGTGAAAAATACAAACATTTCAGCCTTCCTCCTACCAAAATTGCCGATGACGAATTTTTGAGTCTCCTATCAGTACCAATACAGTACACATTCAGTAATACAAATCTTTAACTTAGTCAATCCGAAAAAAACTGGAGACCTAACATTATCTTGAGGATTAAAAATGGAGGACACATTCCTGCTCCTGTGTCGATTAATGCTTTCTCAGTCTTTGACATCTGTAGAATATTGGACTGTTAAAATGGTACTATATGTTTACGACTTTCACCGATTTTATTTGACAGAACCTTAAGGTAAGAATAATATACAAATAATTATGCTAAGATTTTATGAAGATTATTGTCTTACTTCTACACGAAGTCTGTATGAAGTTCCAGGTTGATTGGTGTAGAGATGAATGTTGTCGTTTCCAATCCAGAATTCTGATGTTCTAATATCACCGAACCCGATCTTGTAATCCGCCCATGGACGATCGAACGCCACTGATCCATCGAAACGGTAGAGCATGATGATCCAATTGCTTATGCACGGCAAAGGAACAACTGATGTTCCCAAACTTACATTCACGACTTCTTGTTTTGCGATGTATCCTGTATCGATTCATATATAATCACAGGAATATAGTGTTTGTCAGGTTGACGGCGCATTCAGGAACTAGTAGTATGTCCAGAGTTACACTAAAAACTTCCTATTTTGTGATGAGTTGGATTCAGCCGAAGATGATGGATGACAGAAACTTGTGTACTTCAGCTTATAGCCAGAGTAAAATTTACTCAAGTATTTGCGTCAGACTGAGTCTAAAGTACATTTCTACGTCGTCAGCACGTGAAGAATCCGCGTTTTAAGAGCAGTGGTAAGTTGAGACAAATCAGTCTTGTAGTCGTTGTTCACTGTACACATAAGCATGTGTGCAATGGACCTCCTGAATTGCAACTGATCATCCTAGTTATATATGTTCTTAAATTTTTCTTATGGATGAAAGTTCCCATCCTCAGTGTACGGAGTATTGTAATAACACCACATGACTCTGAATATGGATAGGGGACCTCATCAGATTGAATCAAAATTTTGTCTGAAGTGAAACCACTCCAACAACAACAATCCAATATTTAAGACAAATTAGAGAAAATAAAGAAGTCTTTCCAGTGAACCTGGAGACAGCAGCACCTACCAGGTGGAAATGTGCAATTGGTTAACGTTCCATTGGAAGTGACACATTGAAGAATACTATTTCCAGTTACGTTGATACACTCGTTGTATTCTTTGTTCTTGTATTGGAAAGGTAGGCTGCAACCATTCGGATCTATGCGCACAGTTGCTGTTTGTCGATCAATTGAACAACAATTTATGTATAATTAACAGGCCAAAATGTTTACAGAAATGCTTGTAAAACTATTGAGTTACGGTTTGCACTGAAACCTTTCCAATCGATAATAGTCTATTCAGAAACAATCCAACATCATTTAGAACTTAGAATGGACCCACAGATCATTGGAAAATTCTATGATTCTAATGGAAGCAGATGTCACAGAGATAAATGAAAAACTTATAGAACGCATTCGCTCAGTAAACCATATCTAACGTTAAGAAACAAGTTAGAGTATATCATCAGCTTCCAATAAATAACATTATTAATGTTTTAGCTAACGAATTGCTAAATATAATGATTACCTGGAGGCAAACTACCTTGAAACGCCTCAGGTTTCTGTGAAAGAAAATTAATGCCAATATTAATAAAATATTTTAAAATTATTATTTTTATAATACTACCTTAACAAATTAAAATTGAAGGTTTAAAAAATTCCAATAAAAATAGTAATATGAACTAAATTATGCTAACACAGAAACTATTTCATCAATATATAGACAATATAGACACGACATTTTCAAGGCAAAGTGATTGTTTTTATAGCAGATTTTATTGAATTCTGAATACTTTTCTTACGGCGATCTTGCTAAAGAAAACCTACCAGCATAAACTTGCAGCCTGGAGTTGGAAATAATTTGTCCGGTGTCGACATATACAAATTACAGAGTTTGTTTTCCTTATAATAATCATGATAGATGCAATCCTCAACGATGTTGCACCGTCTGGCACAATCCAACTGAGATCGAGCTGGCACAGTTGTGCTTGACATCGCATACGACGGATCAGGACACTGACCCTTCCCTTGAACGGTCAGAACAAACTTCCCCGTGATCATCAGCTGAGTCCATGCCACAACTAACTTACAAGAAGCCAGTATAAATAGAATGTAAGAATATTGACCCATCCTCCAAATTGTAGTTTCTGATTCAAACCACTTATGTAAGAAAGTCTACTATATTGTAATATATGTATTTTCTGTCTCAATCGCTAGAGGTAAATGTTGTAACTATGGCCTTCAACGTCTGCCTGTTATGCGTCAGCCCGACATATAGCGCGCATTTATGAGCCCTCTGATATAATTAGCATTGGGACAAACGTATTGTGATAGAATATATGCAACGTCTTACGCCAATAAATCTAATTCATTTCATTCCATTTCTTTCCAAGTCCTTTTAATGCATTCACAATCTTTCCAGTACAAATCTAGCTTAATCCAATCTCATCTATTCTACTCTCTCCCATTCCATTCTTTTACGCGGACCTCAAATGGCGTAGCGCCCATTCAGACGGGCGGCGGTGGTGAAGGATCTCACCCGATGAATTCATTGAAAAATGAGTGGGGTCTAGATCATTCGGGCGTTATATAAAATGTGTATATATGCATTTACATTTATTCTGTTACTATTATATTCTGAGAATTTCTCCGAATGTCTGTACAGTTCAGATTGGCTCTGAAAGTTTATTACATATGAGGTGATCGAAATTGCTCCAAAATTCATCATAAGAAGTTTGGATAACCGATGGTGACAGAGAAAAGCTGAAACTGGACTCCCTGCTTCATTGGCATAGGGTGTAACTCACCATCTCCCACGAATCCGTCCCAACGGCAAGGGTTCGGACCAATGGACACACAGACAGACGCACTGCCTTACGCGGCACCAGCCGAAAGCTATGCATGTCTCACACTAGGCGATGGAGGGTAGGCTTCATGCGGTGCAGAAATTCAAGATGTTGCATTGTCAAAAGATGCATTGGCCAGAATTTCCTACTGCATGATGAACTTCAACTGCAGATTTCTCACTTGTAGCCGCGAAGACATCAATAACTTTAAAAATTATGACTCTTGAACTACTGCTCGGAGCCATCGATTGATGCTGTCATTAGATAATGGCGCCTAATAAATGCAGAAATAATAATATCTGTGACAGAATCATGCGGTGTTCAACTAAACATCCGGCAATTCCAGCCAGCCCAATCCAGTGCTCTATCAAAATCAGTTTTGAGTTATGTTGACTCTGTGAGGGTTTTCTCATGCTCAACCACATATGTCTGTCAAAAACAAGCGAAGTCGTATTCTAAGGTTTTTTCTTTAAAATGACAACCGGAATAATGAATGCTACCCATAATTTATCCGTCAATGTCAACGGATGAGATTTAACATGGCCCAATGTCATACTGTGCTATTAGTGGGGTAGTGTAGTGTAGTATATAATATGTATTTATTTATGCATAATTATAGTTAAACGGGTTAATTATTTAGCGCTTCTAAGTCAATCTAATAATTGTGCTATGTATTATACTAAAGTCTAAGTATGTAAAATTTATAAATTGGATCAACATAAAGATAAATGCCACACTTTACATGGTTTTCTTCAACAACAATTGATGTCATTCAAATTCACAACTCATGTTGGTGGGATCACAAATTATTGTTCAAATTCAAAAGACATTTTACGAATCACATATAGAACAATATCACATTCATAGTAACTAGAACATTATTACATCATGCCACAATTTCTGTCGAAGAATCTATATTCGTTAATTAATCTTATGAAAAAATCTACGTAAGATAAGGTACACGTCAACGGCCCTTGCAGCCATAAATGTCTTCAAAAACACTCGGTACTACCACAAAAATTATGCTACTCTCTAGATAATCATTTTATTATCTATATATCAAATAGGCTAGCTATGCATCTTATGGCAAGAATCAGTTGTTGTTCAAGGCCAGGCAACAAATCACCAAGGCCAGGCATCAAATCACCAAGGCCAGGCATCAAATCACCAAGGCCAGGCATCAAATCACCAAGGCCAGGCATCAAATCACTGGTGGACACTTCTATAGTCTCAGTGGACGATCTAATTCGTACACTGAAAACTATGTTTTATTCTAGGCACTTACAAATGATTTTAGCATATATGAGCAAAACTTAGTAAGCACATGCAACGAGTAATAATAATTAAAAGATAAAGTTATCAACATATTACTCCATTCACTGCACTGCCTATCCATTTCGCAGAGGATTCTGGCTAAAACTAGCCTTAGAGTTTTAAAGGTACTACGTTTAAATCAGCGGTCCAGGAACACTTTGGCTAATGCTGTAGCTCACATCAGGACAGAATTGGGCTCTCTGAGGTTCTCGGTTGCTGGTCCCAATTTTTTGAATCGACTGCCTAGTTCTGTGCGTTCAAGCAGTTCTTGTAGAACCATTATAAACGTTATACTCACATGTTCCAACTCGCCTCCCAAGTGCATCCCCAATTCTGGAATCCATGAACTGATGCACTTCGATTGAACTTCTCCAACGGATTAAGGTTTTTGAATTAACGGTTTCACTTGAAATGACCATCGACTGATGGCATGTGTATTATGATAACGGCGCTATAGAAGTCATCAGGTAACATTAGATTAGAAAAGGTCAAGATAATGTACTCATTTACATCCCTCGGTAGAAACCCCTTAAAATCATGAACCTTCAACTCAGGCGAAAAAACAAAGAAATGAAGCTACATGACAGGTTTTTAACTCATACAACTTACGTTGGTACTCATCTACCTAATCAGAGCCAAGTGGCATAGTATTCACGGATGATACTAACCCTGCTCGATTTTGCTCAACGTCGTATCGCATGCATCGCGAGTTCCATTTCAAGCATTACGTTAAAGGCTATACAGAATTATCCAGATAAGATTGGATAAATCTCCAGATAAGATTATACCTGCCCCCGTCAAATTAATAAAATTAAGCGGTCATATCAAAGACTTTGTTAAACACCTACATTGTTGTACGATTTAGTCTAAAGTTACTCATTCCACGAATTTTTCTTCAGTGTCAATAGTTTTCTTATGCCTCATGGATAGTTGCTTCTGATCATCATTCTGGCTGCTCCTAGCTTGCCTTCGCTCTCGTACTGATAATCGTGCAAAGTATACCACGAAAAGTCCACAGAGCCGTAGATGCAGGTGAG
The DNA here is from genome assembly GCA_964023275.1 of Norana najaformis. Taxonomy (NCBI): domain Eukaryota; kingdom Metazoa; phylum Annelida; class Clitellata; order Crassiclitellata; family Hormogastridae; genus Norana; species Norana najaformis. Next base: position 28,218,463 of record OZ029922.1, read on the forward strand.
ACAGGACCACCAACAATTATTGAACCACCATCCAGAAGGATACTGCGTCGCGCAACTTGCGCTTGACTTCAAGTCATTGTCGGCGTCAGGTGTACTAAACTTCATTCCATTATGGTACCACCAATTAGCTACTGAAGTGTTAGTAAGCGTGTCTCCGGCGTTCCCCATGAAGCCAGACAAGTGAATAGTGTAATGGTTAGCTTCTGAGTCGACGGAGAACGTTGCGTATTCAGCGTAGAACCATTTTCCACTCGTCATTCCTTGAACCTGAGTGCAGACAGATTAATAACTATCGATTTCTGGATCGACAGTGCAATGGACCCGGAACTGCCGTGGTCTCAAAAGGCTGTGAACAATGAATGTAGCCCAAGTATCAACTATCGCGAGAATTCGGTCATAAATTCAGTTTATATCGAGCTGTTTTTAAAATAGTCATCTGGTAATATCTTTCCGGGTATTTATTCTTTTGTCACACGATGTTTACGTAGGTTAATGACTTTCAAAAGATATTGATTGTTTGCATTTGTTAACAATAGCGCCTAATCGTTGTTTACAACGGATGGCGAATAATCGATTTCCTCAAAGGCTGGCATATTCTAAGTATTTATAATCTTGTCTTCCCGCGCATGGTTGATAATTAGTGAATACTAATTAGTTACAATTTGTAAAAGTAATAGGTCTACGAAGCATTAGGCCTAGAGCAGATTAGCATCGAGGTAGATGATGTCAGAATACGTTTACAAATATTTGTGCCTTACATTATAAAGCAGTAATACAGCAATTTTCTTTCACATAATAATTTAATTTTGTAATTTTCTGTTGCTATTTGTTTGCTAAACTGTCTTTACTGACATTGCAACATATTGAAGCTGTTGGTATTGGCAAAGGAAATGGTGTCAGAAACCGATAACTTGGTATTGAACTTCGACAGAGCGATCTAACTGTAATGTGGCATGTTCACTTTTTAACAAACAATTGTCTAATGGCGTGTAATGAATGCAATAATAAAAATAATATACTCCAATTTCGTCTATGAAACAATAATTTTAATAAGCGATCTCACTTCAACACGAAGTCTGTAGGAAGCTCCAGGTTGATTGGTATAAAGGTGAATGTTGTCGTTTCCAATCCAGAATTCTGAAGTTCTAATATTACCGAATCCGATCTTGTAATCCGCCCATTTGCGATTGAACGCCACTGATCCATCGAAGCGGTACAGCATGATGATCCAGTTGTTAATGCACGGCAGAGGAACTAAAGTTGTTCCCAGGGTTACACTAACAATGTCTTGCATCGCAGTGTATCCTGTATTAAAGTGTTCTTATACTTTGTTGCGCATGGTCTACATTGCATTAAAGAGATTCAAAAGAGGTGTAATGGAAATAACCAGCTATAACTTTGAAAGATAAAATCATGCCAGAATTTATTTACCATTAGTTATCGTGTTAATTGTTCGGTTTGGACTTACTGTTCAGGTAAAATTTGAGAACTGTTTTCGCATTGCCTATAGGCATATCTTAACACTTTCTACAATCTAGTGTGGTTATGACATACAAAGCTTAGAGGCATAAAAAAGAATAGCAATCGCTGTTTTCATAGTACTCTCTATACAGCATTGAAGAATCTTTTGGAAAGTTAAACAGCAACCCAAAAGTCGTAAACATAAGAGACGACAGTGTCTTCTCTTGTGTCGGCCCTTCCTTTTGGAACAGTCTTCCGTTGCACATACTACTGTTGCTTCCGCCTCTTCAAAACAAACATTTTCAAACTGTCTTAAAAGCACTTGTTCAGATCTGTCGGATAGTCAGGGATGCAGCACCTTTGTGAGGTACTAAAGGGCGCTATATCAAGTGTTCTGATACATACGTACGTACATACATACATACAAACATACATACATACAAACATACATACATACATACATATATACATGCATACCGAGACAGATTACCAACCATAGGGAACAATGCAGTTGGTTAAAGCTCCACTGGGAGTGACACACTGAGGAGTTTCGATTCCAATTACGTTGATACACTCGTTATATTCTATGTTGTTGTACTGGAACGGTAGACTGCAACCATTGGGATCTGTACGCACTGTTGCTGTTTGTTGAATAATAGAACAAAACTTCATGCACAATTATATGACTGGGTGACCTTTGGTTTTGCTGATACAATGGCAGCAGGTTATTTATTACTTGCAATGGTTATCACTTGTGAAATACCATGCCACATGCCAACCCTTCAACTGTCCATCTTTTATTAGTCAGTAAACGAGTACTAACGCAAGTTTAGGTTAAAGAGGTCTCATATTGCTGGATTACTGTGTTTTCGCTTGAGCTGAATGATCCTTCAACATATACAGACGTTTTAGAAAGAAACAAATGAGTTAGCTTTTAACAGTATAAAACGATTAAATTCTTTGCATATGAACAGAGCAAATACTTTGCATCAGTTCTTCGAACGATAACAACTGAGGCGTCATTTCTTTATTAAAATAGTACAATAAGTCCTGCCATCTCAGTGGATGCTTCAACTCGCAAAAACTCATCGTTCGGAAAATACACAGAGGGTAATATTAGGTCCTCGTTTGATAAAAGTATTTGCAATACAAAGTTGCAGCGAAAGATTCATGGTGCACTAGGTCAGAATAGGTTAAACAAAAGCACCAAGCATAAAATATCCATGCTTAGTATTACAAGCAATAGTATCAGGAAACATATCTGATCTAAAATAAGACATTAACGACAGCTTATATCAAATTATCCCACAATAAATAAATGTTTGCTCGTTGGACAGATGAGGTCTACCTGGAGGTAAAGGTCCCTGAAAGGCTTGAGTATTCTGTAAGAAAAACACCACATTAATTTCAAATTACTAATATAATTATTTTAGAACTTATACAAATCGTTGAATAAATGCAAAGTAACAACGAACTGACCACATCGAAAGTTGCATTTGCCTCAAAACGATTTGCATTAAAAATAACTCAGCATCTTTGAACAATGAACATTTGATATATAAGCTGCTCCTCTAAACCCGGCTGCATGCACCAAGTTTATTAGAAACCCTCTATCATCGGAACACTTTCATTCACCAAGAAAAAATCTAACTCATTGGAACGAAAGTTCCTGTACACCATGTATTGCAATTGTAATTTGAGATTTATAAAGGGCCTCTTAGAGGATAAGCTCAACAGAGGTGCTTCCGACCAGAAAAAGTAAAATCACTGTTAAACAGTGCAGACTTCAGGTGCCTGCGGAATATTGAGGGGGGGAGAGAAAGGTAGCTCAAGTTGCAATTCTCGAAGGAGACGGGTCCAGCAAGTGGAACCAACGTAGCCAAAGCTTCTGGACTAGGCAGTAGCGGTTCGCATTCGATGGACAAACGGTGCAATATTTTTTCCGATAGCAATCGACATACATTACTAGCTCAGAAGAAAGTAAGTGAAAAAAGTAGAAAAGAAGAAAGTAAGTAAGTAAAGGAAGTGAATCAGGTTGACCGACCAAAATACCTACCAGCATAAACTTGCAGTTTGGTGTTGCGAATAACTTGTCTGGTGTCGACGTGAGCAGATGACATATGTTGTTGTTCTTATGATAACTATAATAGATGCAACTTTCAATAATACGGCATCGCCTGGCACAATCCAGTTCTGATCGCGTTGATATAACCGTACTTGTCCCCGCATACAACGGATCTGGACACTGATCGATCCCATGATTGGTCAGAACGAAGTTTCCCGTAATATCTGCTTGCCTATATGCCACGCTATGAAAGCAAGACTTTCCTAAAATTACCAGTATAAATACAAAATCAGAATTTGAACCCATCTTCCAAATGGTTGTCACTGATGCAACCTTCCGTTTTTAGAACTTTAATATAGCTGTTGAACGCTCCACTAGTAAATGCCAACTGCTGTGGTACCGCTTGATAGTGTCTGCCTGTCTTTGCTTTGGCCAATATTTAGGCGAGCGCGCATGCATCAATTTAATTGTGTTTGCATGCAATATGCAAAAACTGCCTTCATCCAGAAAGCTCCCTGCTGTATCAATCTTCCCAATTTCCACAAGTTTCTAATCCGATTTATGGTTAGGCTAATGAAAATGTTGTTTATATGAAAGGTAACCAAATTTTAGTGAAGCCCGTTCGAAATTCTGTTCTAGCTTGATCTCGGAAGATGATTATCTATCCCTTTTCTGTCTGATGAAGAGTCCAATCAATTGGTTAGAAGACTCTTCCGTGTATAGAAGAGTATTCTTCTGAAAATGTAAGGCCACAAAAGTAGCCATCGTTACGATCCAAGTCAGGCACCAACTCGTACCCAGAGAACAATTGTTTCGCGATCAGTGCATCATCTATCAGATCTGACCAAACCAGCTGATTCTTTTTTTGCTGTGAAACATGCCTATGAGTGGCCAAGCACTATCATGCCGTCAAATAGCGCGTGTCTTGTGGTTCTGAAGTGGCATTTCAAAGTTAGTTTGCCGAAGACCTTCAAACTTGATCACTGGGGAGAGATTTATTCTGTGATACGCAGTATTCGACCGCTGATGTATTGCTACTGATAAAATGGCGCTGTAGAAATGTCGAGTTTACGATTACGATAACGACTGAAAAGCGAAGACTTCAGTCAATTCAGCTCAGACAAGTCTCTCAAACATAAATTTTTATCTCGCCACTGGAACATGATCTCTTAGGTTTAAAGAAAAATGGAGTTATGGTGTGGAGATCCGATTTTTAGCTGATCACGGTAAACAATTTATTAGCAGAGGAATGTAACGAACGAAGAAGGCGGTGATGAGACAAATGGCAACACAAAGAGACAGGCTGCTGCCGAGTGACTTGCCTTAAAAGCAGCAGCAACAAAAGGCATTGCGGTCTGCATTTGATTGAGTCATGGAGAGCGGGGTGGAAGCAACTATTCAAGTCCTAGATTGCTCAAAGTAGAGAGAGAGAGAGATCCGGCATTTCGCCAGCATTTGTAATGCACTTTTAGTAACACTGACCCATAACCAGGAAGATATTGTCCTCATTTTGTGCTGCACCTTTAGTAAGACTGACCCACAACCAGGAAGACATTGTCCTCATTTTGTGGTGCACCTTTAGTAAGACTGACCCACAACCAGGAAGACATTGTACTCATTTTGTGCTGCACCTTTAGTAAGACTGACCCACAATCAGGAAGACATTGTCCTCATTTTGTGCTGCACCTTTAGTAAGACTGACCCACAACCAGGAAGACATTGTCCTCATTTTGTGCTGCACCTTTAGTAAGACTGACCCACAACCAGGAAGACATTGTACTCATTTTGTAATGCACCTTTAGTTAGACTGGCCCATAACCAGGAAGACATTGACCTCATTTTGTACTGCACCTTTACTAAGACGGACCCAATCTCGATGGTCAACTGAGATCAGATGTTCTGGCACGCAGTGACATCGGTGTGGGTCAAATTAGTGTGTTTCTTCCGTGATCGACTGTTCCACTTTCCCGGCGAGCATGCATCGACGCCTTCATTACATGCGTAGGCAACTATCTGTTTAAACAGTGCCATATAGAACCCTTTCAAAGTCGCCACTAGAGTGTCATTATCATCCGAATCACCCACTCTGAACATTTGCATCAATGAGTCTGCATCACACAACGCCACTCCTCATCCGAATGGAGCTATTACTCCTGCAAACAGGGCCTGACTCAATTCTATTGATAAGAATTGAAGTGGTATTCTAAGGGTTTTGTTGTATGAAATGGCGACGTCCATAATGACACCATCTATGATTTACTATTGTCAAGTGATGCCATTTACATTATGCGGTGTCATTCAGTACTAATGGTATAGTGCAGTGTACTATAGGACAAGGCGCAAATTGCATGTATGTAGGTATGTACTTATGCATGCATGTATGTATGTATGCATGTATTTATGTATGTATGTATGTATGCATGTATTTATGTATGTATGTATGTACGTACTTATGTACGTATCTATGGATGTATGTGTATGAATGTGTTTATGCATGTGTGTGTATGTTTGCATGAATGTATGTATGTATGTATATATGTTTGTATGCATGTATGTATGTAGGAATGTACTAATGTATATATGTATGTACTTATTTAGGTATGAATGTATATTCTTATGTATGTGTGTACTTATGTATGTATGTAGGTATGTACTCATGTATGTCATGTATGTATGCAAGTATGTATGTATGATCTTATGTATGTATGTTTGTATGTATATATGTATGTTTGTATGTATGTATGTAGGAACGTACTTATGTATGCTTGTATGTACTTATGTAGGTATGAATGTATATACTTATGTATGTATATACTTATGTATGTATGTACTTATGTATGTATGTAGGTATGTACTTATGTATGTATGCATGAATGTATGTATGTATATATGTGTGTATGTATGTATGCATGTATTTATGAATGTATAGGTAGGCCTTAAACAGTTGAAAGTTCCGATTCACTGAACCGGTTCAACAAATTGGAGAGACTGTTGTTAGGCCATTGTCTGACTGCCTAACAATAGACCAACAGCCTTGCCGTTACTTCTGGCTGCATGTTTGTATGGGCAACATAGGGTTGCATAATCAAATCACGACAATGACTCTGATCATGGTTATGAATAATTTTCATGGTTATGAATAAGATTTTCGACTTTGGTAGCTCTATAGACCACCGGTCTTAAATTAGTCTTTTAATGACTTTTGACAGAGTGTTTTAGGCTAATCGGTAATTAAAAGTTCGAATGAATTATGAACAAGAAGGCATTCCTGATAACATTAGATTAGAATACATAAATTAGCCTATTCCTCTCTTGGAGTGGATCGTAGTATGCACATCCATGTTTTTGACTTTGCCCTGGATAAGATCATAAACCAGTCTGAATTATCTATGTCTGCATGTACGTCTGCATGTACATATATTTGTATGAATGTATGTATGTATTTATATATGTATGTATGTATGTTTGTATGTATCAATATAAATAAGTATGTATGTATATCAATATATGTATGTATGTATATATGTGTGTATGCATATATGTAGGTATGCTTGTATGTATGTCTTTATGAGTTATTATTATTTCTTCATTTATCAAGCATCACTAGCACTTCGCTCACAAATGCTCAGCGTCATCGATTGAAGCTAAGCTCAAGATCCCTACACAGTAACCGTCTGATAGGATAAAATGTTTGCTGAGGCTAGGTCCTTATACACCTATGGACCGTGCTTGCCCAAGATTCAAATTTCTTGATGTCGTCACTATCGGAATGCAATCCGACAACCTCTGACATAGAGTCGCAAGGCGCTACCGAAGTAGCTATCAAGGACAGTGTGGCGTGAATGTGTCAGTTTTCCCACTTCCTCGGGTGAGGCCTTGGCCCGCTGGGGCGTACACCGAGGAAACATTAGTCATAGACCTGATTATCATATCGATGTCCCTCATGTTTAAGTAGTTGGTACTGTCAACACTTTCGGGACGAGGATTAGGTCTTCTGTCGACTGTCATTTCGATGTACTGGGCACTGGTACGTCTTCCTTCGTCCATCATATCGCCGCAGTTGGCATACACGTCGTTAGATGAATTCCCATCCGAAAATTTGTTTGCAGTACTATTCGCAGAAAGAGTGGAGACTGAAGCACTTTGTCGACTGAATTCATATTGATTTGCATATACATCCTGGTAACTGTATGGATTTCTATCAACAGCTTCTGTACTCTGTACATGAGAAGCATTGTGTGGATGTGATTCGTCTACTGGTGGCTGCGTTTCCATGTTCCTGGTCAGAGAAACCGGCTGAAAACAAAGCATAAGATTTTAACCGTTTTAATTCCGACGTCTAAACATTCTTTCTGGTTCTCGTAGTGTTCCAATGTGTTGCACTGTATTGTATTGTATTGCAATGATTTGTATTGTATTCATAAAATTTATATAGCGTCTCTTACAGATTAAGACTACTAAAGTCGCTCCCGATATGCAATGTTCCCTTTAAGCTGCGCATGCGCACGCAACACCTTTGAGGTTAACCTGTACAATTATGTTGTTAAATTTTGGTTACTTGTTATAGCGGCTTCACTATTTAGCATACTATGTTCAGAAGGTCGAAACAAGCCCCGGGTTGCCAAACCAATTTATGTTTGAGAGACTCGTCTGAGCTGAAGTGGCTTATGTCTTCGTTTCTTAATCGTAATCGTAATCGTAAGCTCGACATTTCTACAGCGCCAGTTTTTCAGTAGCAATACATCAGCGATCGAATACTGCGTATCCCAGAATAAATCTCTCCCGAGTAATCAAGTTTGAAGGTCTTCGGCAAACTAACTTTGAAATGCCACTTCAGAACCCAAGACACGCGCTATTTGACGACATGATAGTGCTTGGCCACTCATAGGCATGTTTCACAGCAAACAAAGAATCAGCTGGTTTGTTCAGATCTGATAGATGATGCACTGATCGCGAAACAATTGTTCTCTGGGTTCGAGTTGGTGCCTGACTTGGATCGTAACAGTGGCTACTTTTGTGGCCTTACATTTTCAGAAGAATACTCTTCTATACACGGAAGAGTCTTATCCTCCCACGTGTTCTGTGCAATCACCAGCCCCACATATACAATCACTTGGGCAATATGCATGTATGTATGTACAGTAAGTGTATGTGTGCATATATGTATCTATGTATGTATGTATGATGTATTTGTGTATGTATGTGTATATATGTGCATGCGTAAATGTATGTATGTATGTGTATGTATGTGTATGTATGTATGTAATTATGTATGTGTGGATGTGTATATGTACAGTATGTATCTGAACATTATATAGCTCCTTTTAGGAACGTCTTTGAGACATGCTTATCTGACAGATATAAAAAGGTGCGTCGTAAGCTAAGGTAGAAATGTTTTTGAATTGTGTGTCAAGTGGTGAAGTACTATGCTATCCCCCATCTATCCTACCCCATTTTGCCTTTTAAAAAGAAATCAAATGTTTACCCTACGACGTGTAAAGCGTGAGAGCGTGCTGAGATTCCTCTTGCGAACGACAGCTACAACGACAATGGTAACAACGACGAGAACGATTAAGATGACGACACAAGGAATTGCCACAACGACAGCCGATAGACGTGTTGTTGAATTATTTGATGATAACATCTCTGTCATTGATGAAAGCGACGACGTGGTTTCGATCCACGACGACTGTGTCGTAGATGCTGCATTCGGATTCCTTGGAGTGTTTGTTAAAGTGGTTGTCATCGGTGTGGTTAGCGCAGTACTCTTTGGGGAAGTCAAGGAAGGTTTCCCTTTTGTAGCTGATACAGTGCTTTGATTCCATTCAATGGTCACTGTAGACGACGTAGAAGCTGTATTGACTCTATTTGTCGGCAGTATCTACAACATCGTCACCGTGAACTTTAGATTTCTTCATCGCTTAAAGAAAACTGAGTCGTTCTGAACCAGTAATCCACAGGCGCTCATTCAGCAACAAATTCGGTGAGGCAGACGTGGTCAGGTTTGCTTCCAGGTGTCAATCATAAAGTCACACACGTAATGAGTCTTGTGAAAGACTGCGGTGGATGGTGGATAGGATTGGAGCGATGAGAAAGATAAGGAGAAGAAGAGGAATAAGGATTGTAATTGTAATTTGAGATTTATAAAGCGCCTCTTAGAGGATAAACTCAACAGAGGTGCTTCCGACCAGGAAAAGTAAAATCACTGCTGAACAATACACTGTTCAGGCACCTGCGGAATACTGAGAGGGGAAGAGAAAGGAGCTCAAGTCGCAATTCTCGAGGGAGACGATTCCAGCCCTTGGGACCAACGTAGACAAAGCTTCTGGACTGGATAGGACATTGTGAAATGTACTGCTTTTAGTTTTTAATCAAACAAGCTTTCAAAGACATTCCACGAGGAGCAGAGGTGGATCGGATAGTCGCCATCGTTCTGGCGAAAGTTTGGTCACAGGTTAGGCAGCATGAGGTACTAAGATCGGTTCAAGTAGAAGCATTTCAGGCCCCACTTCGACAGGGTGACATAAAGGGGTTAGAGCAAAAAAGGAAGTAAAGTCTTAAATGCCTGTGTTATTCCTTAATGATAAGTATGATTTAAAGCAGTGTTTTCGTGATGTAAAAGGTTCTCAATTGGCCCTTTATAGATACCCTGTCTGTATATAAATGGCCTGAGACGCGTGCTTGCCTCAGTTGCAGCTGAGTCGGTCACGCTGGAGCTACCTAGCGAATAATACGAAAACAACAAAAGTTGTTCGAAAAGGCAACACGCAAATGTAACTTTTAATCTCATGATATGTCAACATGCAAATCATTTTATGTTTATTAATAAAAATCGTTTCACAAATTTCACATTAACGATATGGTAGCTTCTGACGTATGCATGTGTGGCCTGGTTGCACAGAGCATATACTGTATTATATAGGACAGCCCGAACAATAGGGCATTCACAAACGAATATCTAGCAATTATTAGTATTAGCAATTATCCGACCCGCTGTAATTCGGCTGTTAAACAGCTCTGTCATCGAGAAGAAGAGCAACAAACTGCGCCACTGGCCTTAGTCGAGTATAGCGCCAGTGCCAAGCCTGGATAAAGGAGGAGGAGGACGACATCAACGGCCTTTGATGCCATACGATGTCGTTGAACATTGGAACTACTACTAAAAAAGCAACGCAAGAAAACCAGTATGCGAAGAATCAAACAGAAGAAGAACTGAAAACCACCAAGCTGATAGACGTCGAAGAAGATGGGCAGTTTTGGCAAATGCTTTCATGGCCCGTACAGCTGACGGGGATAAACAAGGGATCGCACACAGAAGGGACATTGTGCTTAACTAGCACGCAGACACACTGCGCGGGAGAAGCTAGTTCTGTTCTTATACCTATCATTATACTCAGCGGTACATATGGGGACCTAAATATTAATAGTACGCCAAGGTAGCTCGTTTGACTCCACCTTACACAACTGCAGGAATTCAGGAAAGGCCTGGTTAATCAATCAGTCAGCCATGAAGAGTAACACCAAGATGCCCATATTTCTAAACTCGTGTTTTTCTGCGTCATTGATACTACTGTATGAACCATTCTATTAAACATGAAACTGGGGCGTAAGGCGTAAAGGTGGGTGGTGACTAGATGGATGGCTGGTTGGATGGATGGATGGATGGATCGATTGGATGAAGAGATGGATTGATGGATTGATTGATGGATGGATGAATTGACATGGATGAATTCACTGATATGGAGGGAGCAATTGACTGATGTATATTGATGGACGGACGGACAAATGGATGGATTGATGTCTGGATGGCTGGATGGATGGATGGATAGATGGATGGTCGAATAGACGGTGGAATGGAATAGACCTGTGGAGGCGCGCAATGCTGATGCTAATGATGACGAAAAAGAAGACGTCGACGATGACGATGGTGGCGATAATATCGATGATGATGATGATGATAAAGATGATGAGGATGAGACGACGACGTAGACAACAACGACGACCACGATGATGATGACTACGATGATATATGACAACGACAACAATGGAGTCTGTTTCTAAAATGGTCTCGTACCTGAATGTACCCAAAAAGGCTGGCGAGTAATGCCATCTTCAGTATTTCCGGTTGCTTCATCGCGGCAACTTCCGCGGCGAGAACAGAAGTCGAGCTAAGACAGCGTAAGGTAATATCCACTCGAATTTATATAGCACCTGTTCTTAAATTAACGCTGAAGCATCTTGATGTACCAATCATTCTAACCAAGGAATCTTCGAGATTCTAATTCAAGAGCTTCCATAGCGGCATAGTAATGGACTCATTCGATGGCCACGTGTAAAGATTAATATTTTAAAAATATTTTATGAATATGTATAATCCGTAAATCGTCAAGCAAAAGGTTTGAGATCAGTTTATCCAGCACTGAGAATGTAATAACCAATTCGACTCTTGCACAACCAGCTGCTTACAACCACTTAAATAGCCCATTTTGACGACCCGCTCAAGTACATCCGTCAGCTTTATGACGTATAATAAAATATTCAAACACCGTATGAAACTATTACAGTCTTTTTCCGCCTTAGCTCTGGTAACGGAGAACGAAAACAATGTAGCGGTGAGTCGTGAGAAGGTTTCACCGCAACTTGTAGCGTTTTCTCAAGGGTAGCTTCAGTCACCGGCCTTGAAGTACGGAGCTCTATAACGGACAAAAGCGATGCATAACCTTGAGGCAGTGTTGATAGAGACCGCCATATTGCATTCTTTTGCACTGTATTATATTGCTTTGTGTATTGTATGTTATTATATTTTTCATTGTTATTATTATTTTTATTATTAATATTGTTGTTGTTGTTGTAACTACTACTACTACTACTACTACTACTACTACCACCACTACTACTACTACTACTACTACTACTACTACTACCACTACTACCACCACTACCACTACTATAACTACTACTTATAGTGAATGTATTAAACTCCGCTCTCTAATGGCAATGAATCAATCGAGCAATTGTAGCGCTGAGCAATTGTGAGTGCAGGATTTGCTCAAGGTCCCTACACAATAACCGTCTCAGAGGAGTTTCGAACCCGCACACTTCGAGTAATAAGGCGAGCCCTCTAACCAATCGGCTACCGTGCCCCACACAGTATTATGTTTCATTCGAAAATTTGAATGGGCCTCTCGAACATTAATATATACTGCTCAGTGGAGCGAGCACCTTAGATGACAACGCCGAAGAAATACAGGAAAGTCTTAAAGACTACCGAGCAGCAGACGTTCTTTGTCCGATGCAATCAGTGTGCAATCAATGTCCAATCATCCTCCAGGATTACAATTACTGGAGGTTAAAAGCACCGTCAGCTGAAGAGCAGATGCAGCGGAAAAATATATTGCAATTTGTCGACGATTTTTTCACAGATGAAACTCATTTCGACAAGAAAACCAATCGTGAGTGGAACTTGATTTATCGATGGTTCTCCATTTTTTCATTCTTTCGTTCATTTTTCGTTCCTTCTCTCTTTATTTCATTCATTCATTCATTCATTTTTTTGTTTTTTGCTTAATTTCTTTCTTTCCATTTTTTTTCATTTATTTTTTCGTTCTTGCGTTATTTCATTCATTCATTCATTTATTCAATCATTCATTTCTTTCTTTCGTTCGTTCGTTCATTCATTCTGTCTTTAATTAATTAATTAATTAATTAAGTCATTCATTCGATCATTCATTCTTTAATTTATTCATTCTGTCCTTAATTAATTCATTCATTCAGCAGTTATGAACCCACAGTCGTTGGATAATAGATGCAACGAGCTACCGAATAGATCACCCTATCGTGTCATCAAGTAAATAAGCTAAAATTTCATTTGTAGAAAATAAAGCCTTATACGGCTCCGTATGTACGGTAGCATTTTATGGTACGCTTACTTCATTGCGTCTGATAGAGCGGATACACCTGAAGTGCTTTGTGTGCAGAAACCTTTGTTGTTATTCGGCAGTAGGCCTGTGAAGATGGCAAAGACTCACGTGTGGTAAGGCATATAGAGGTTAAAATGCACTGAAGTGCTTAGTATGCAAACAGTTTAGCTGCCCCTAGCTGAACACGATTAACCTCACCATAACTTCCGCGTAAAAGTTTCAACTGAATCAACGTAATTCAATCGGTAAATGTAAACAGAAATCTCCAAAATTTATCAGCAATTTCAAAAGCTACTTCAGGGAGACCAGCTTATTCACTCGTGCCTAGTCAAGTCCGCAGGAGTCGGGTGTTCGCTTCTCTTCTTCCATGCAACGGGGTCCATGAGCCCTGAATAGGTTGTCGGCTATCAGCTATGGTTGAGAATCCGTCGGTTGGGCTCTGCGTGTCTGCGGGAGTTCGCAAGTGTGGACTCTTTTAGTAAGCTGAGCACTGTTCGCTCATTTATGAACTCTGTTCTTAATGACCCTGACATCATTTATGCTTGTGCAGGCAACACTTTTGTGACATACTCAAAAGGCGGCATAATGAGTGTCTGCATACACACATATATATACATAAATACACATATATACATACTTGCATACATACATATATGCATACATCCATCGATACATACATACATAGTATATACATACAATGATTAATTCATACATTCATATGTACGTAAGTACATACATTCATACATACATACATTGTAAATACATACTACAATTCATACATACATACATACAAACAAACATAGATACATACATATATACATACATACATACATACACTTAATTAGGGGCCTTTAAGTAGCTGGGTAATACCAACCATTTTTCTCATAAAATATGTAACTACTTCCTGCTACATCTGGAATCTCACTTGCAGTCTAATAGTTTCTCAAGACAACGGATACCTGAAGTTTTTCTAATGATTAATCTCTTTCACAACACTGCGTCGTGTGATATATTATTTCGTTGAGCAACGTTCAAATCATTTATGTATGCATGCAGGTAAGGTGCAAATAATTGCAGTGAGTAATGTGCCATTTGTATGTTTCCTGTTTTGACTCCTTAATTGAAACGTCATGGTTGACTGCACAGGCATATCTTCTGGGGCTGTTCCTAGGTCCGTACTTCAGATGGCGTGGCGCCCGTTCAAACGGGCAGCAATGGTGAAGGATTTCATCTGGTTAAATCATCGAAAAATAAGCAGGGTCGAGGTTATACGGTTGATATAGAAAAACGTGTACAGTTACATTTACATTTTACAAACAATAGATTGTGATTAGTCACCTTGGCACGCGTCTAAAGACTGAATACTGATACGAAAGGCGTGGCGCCCATTCAAACGGGCAGCAGTGGTGAAGGATCTCACCCGATTTTTCAATTGAAAAATGAGCAAGGTCGAGGTCATACCCTCGCTATAGAAAATGTGTACATTTACATTTATATTTAGTATACGTCTCTCTGTCACACGTTGCGACAGCGAACTGGACCATGCCAGAGCTCGACAAGCCATGGTATCTGGCCCCACGAGGTTAACAGAAACCTGCTGGGCGCCCTCGAAATACTTGGACAAGGGTGCTGGAGTCCGACTTGCATCCTCTGAATGTCGGACTCAACTCAACGTGGAGAGGTCCCAGAACAGAGACGGTTGGCAGCGTGTTATGGTCGAGGCAACGCTTCGGAGAGGGGCAGGCCATAGATGATGATGATGTATGTTGTCTGTGTGTGTGTCTGTGTGTGTCTGTCTGTCTGTAAACCCTCTGGCTATCTGTCTGTATGCACTTTGGATGTCTGTCTCTCTGTCTTTGTGTCTGTCGATCTGTCTCCTTGTTTTGTCTCTGTGCGTTTCAGTTTACTGAGTGAATGGGAATAATAAGCTAAATAATTTCTATAGAAATGAGTGAATACGTTAATTGTGAACTATTTATTTATGAAAAACTGAGTCAGTAAATGAACGATTGAATGCTTAAATAAATAATTTCGCGAATGATTTAGATAAAATGAGTTTAAATTATGTGACTATATGACTGATTGCGCTATAAATGAGCGAATATACAAATCACTAATTAACCACTGATTAAGACTAAGGAGAACCAATGAACGTGTTAGAACAAGCGAACGATAAAATGAATGACAAAAGTGAATGTCCAGTAAAAAATCAGCGAATTAGGTCCCTGAAAGGCTTGAGTATTCTATAAGAAAACGACACAATAATTGAAATTACTAATAAAATTATTTTAGAACTTATACAAATCGTTGAATAAATGCAAAGTAACAACGAACTGACCACATCGAAAGTTGCATTTGCCTCAAAACGATTTGCATTCAAAATAACTCAACATCTTTGAACATTGAGCAATTGATATAAAAGCTACTCCTCTAAACCCGGCTGCATGCACCAAGTTTATCAGAAACTCTCTTTCATCCCAACACTTTCATTTACCAAGACAATCTAATTCAATGAAACGAAAGTTCCTGTACGCCATATATCATCATATATCTCGTGCAATATTTTCCGACAGCAGTCGACATAGACTACTGGCTTAAATTTGCTGAGAAGAAAGTAATAGTGATTCGTGTTGACCGACCAAAATACCTACCAGCATAAACTTGCAGTTTGGTGTTGCGAATAACTTGTCTGGTGTCGACGTGAACAGATGACATATGTTGTTGTTCTTATGATAACTATAATAGATGCAACTTTCAAGAATGCGGCATCGTCTGGCGCAATCCAGTTCTGATCGCGTTGACATAACCGTACTTGTCCCCGCATACAACGGATCTGGACACTGACCGATCCCATGATTGGTCAGAACGAAGTTTCCCGTAATATCTGCTTGCCTATATGCCACGCTATGAAAGCAAGACGTTCCTAAAATTACCAGTATAAATACAAAATCAGAATTTGAACCCATCTTCCAAATGGTTGTCACTGATGCAACCTTCCGTTTTTAGAATTTTAATATAGCTGTTGAACTCTCCACTAGTAAATGCAAACTGCCGTGGTACCGCTTGATAGTGTCTGCCTGTCTTTGCTTTGGCCAATATTTAGGCGAGCGCGCATGCATCAGTTTAATTGTGTTTGCATGCAATATGCAAAAACTGCCTTCATCCAGAAAGCTCCCTGCTGTATCATTCTTCCCAATTTCCACAAGTTTCTAATCCGATTTATGACGGTTAGGCTAATGAAAATGTTGTTTATATGAAACCCAACCAAATTTTAGTGAAGCCCGTTCGAAATTCAGTTCTTTCTTGATCTAGGAAGAGGATAATCTCTCCCTTTTCTGTCTGATGAAGAGTCCAATCAATTGGTTAGAAGACTCTTCCGTGTATAGAAGAGTATTCTTCTGAAAATGTAAGGCCACAAAAGTAGCCATCGTTACGATCCAAGTCAGGCACCAACTCGTACCCAGAGAACAATTGTTTCGCGATCAGTGCATCATCTATCAGATCTGACCAAACCAGCTGATTCTTTTTTTGCTGTGAAACATGCCTATGAGTGGCCAAGCACTATCATGCCGTCAAATAGCGCGTGTCTTGTGGTTCTGAAGTGGCATTTCAAAGTTAGTTTGCCGAAGACCTTCAAACTTGATTACTGGGGAGAGATTTATTCTGGGATACGCAGTATTCGACCGCTGATGTATTGCTACTGAAAAACTGGCGCTGTAGAAATGTCGAGCTTACGATTACGATTACGATTAAGAAACGAAGACATAAGCCAATTCAGCTCAAACATAAATTTTTATCTCGCCACTGGAACATGATCTCTTAGGTTTAAAGAAAAATGGAGTTATGGTGTGGAGATCCGATTTTTAGCTGATCACGGTAAACAATTTATTAGCAGAGGAATGTAACGAACGAAGAAGGCGGTGGTGAGACAAATGGCAACACAAAGAGACAGGCTGCTGTCGAGTGACTTGGCTTAAGAGCAGCAGCAACAAAAGGCATTGCGGTCTGCATTTGATTGAGTCATGGAGAGCGGGGTGGAAGCAACTATTCAAGTCCTAGATTGCTCAAAGTAGAGAGAGAGAGAGAGAGAGAGAGAGAGAGATCCGGCATTTCGCCAGCATTTTGTTATGCACGTTTAGTAAGACTGACCCATAACCAGGAAGACATTGTCCTCATTTTGTGCTGCACCTTTAGTTAGACGGACCTTTAACCAGGAAGACATTGCCCTCATTTTGTACTACACCTTTAGTAAGACTGACCCACGACCAGGAAGACATTGACCTCATTTTGTACTGCACCTTTACTAAGACGGACCCAATCTCGATGGTCAACTGAGATCAGATGTTGTGGCACGCAGTGACATCGGTGTGGGTCAAATTAGTGTGTTTCTTCCGTGATCGACTGTTCCACTTTCCCGGCGAGCATGCATCGACGCCTTCATTACATGCGTAGGCAACTATCTGTTTAAACAGTGCCATATAGAACCCTTTCAAAGTCGCCACTAGAGTGTCATTATCATCCGAATCACCCACTCTGAACATTTGCATCAATGAGTCTGCATCACACAACGCCACTCCTCATCCGAATGGAGCTATTACTCCTGCAAACAGGGCCTGACTCAATTCTATTGATAAGAATTGAAGTGGTATTCTAAGGGTTTTGTTGTATGAAATGGCGACGTCCATAATGACACCATCTATGATTTACTATTGTCAAGTGATGCCATTTACATTATGCGGTGTCATTCAGTACTAATGGTATAGTGCAGTGTACTATAGGACAAGGCGCAAATTGCATGTATGTAGGTATGTACTTATGTATGTATGTATTTATATATGTATGTATGTATGCTTGTACTTGTGTATGTATGTATGTATCTATGTATTTATGTATGTGTGTATGTATGTATGTTTGCACTTGTGTATGTAAGTATGTATGTATGTACGTACGTACGTACGTATGCATGGATATATGTGTATGAATGTGTTTATGCATATGTGTGTATGTTTGCATGTATGTATGTATGTATGCATGTATGTATTTATGCATGGATGTACTTATGTATGTATGTATGTATATATGTATGCATTTATGCATGTAGGAATGTACTTATGTATTTTCGTATGTAGTTAAGTAAGTAAGTAAGTATATTCTTTATTAACCAATAGCTAATCGCACATAGGTTTACAAGTAATTAAGAACACAAGAAAACTTAATATTCATACAACATCCTAACAATAAAACATTTACGCGTTAGATTGTCAGCAGGAGGAATAATACGATCATGGGTGTGGGGCCGAAGGGAATAACTGAGGGTTTTAATTGGTGGGAGTAGCTGATGTAAGACATGATTTGTAGGTATGAATGTATATACTTATGTATATATGTACTTATGTATGTATGTAGGTATGTACTCATGTATGTATGCATGTATGTATGTGTGTATGTATGTATGCATGTATTTAAGACTGTATGGGTAGGCCTTAAACAGTTGAAAGTTCCGATTCACTGAACCGGTTCAACAAATTGGAGAGTGTTGCTAGGCCATTGTCTGACTGCCTAACAATAGACCAACAGCCTTGCTGTTACTTCTGACGCATGTTTGTGTGGGCAACATACGGTTGCATAATCAAATCACGACAATGACGTAGATTATGGTCATGAATGATTTTCGACTTTGGTAGCTCTATAGACCACCGGTCTTAAATTAGTCTTTTAGTGACCTTTGACCGAGTGTTTTAGGCTAATCGGCAATTATAAGTTCGAATGAATTATGAACTAGAAGGCATTCCTGATAAAACTAGATTAGATTACATAAATTACCCTGTCCCCCTCTTGGGATGGATTGTAGTATACACATCCATGTTTCTGACTTTGTCCTGGATAAGATCAGATATCATTCCGAATTATGTATGTATGTATGTATGTTATATGTATGTATGCATGTTTGTATGTATCAATATAAATATGTATGTATATCAATGTATGTATGTACGTATGTATGCATGTATATTAATAAATGTATGTATGTATGCTTGTATGTATGCTTGTATGTATGTATTTATGTATTATTATTTCTTCATTTATCAAGCGTCACAACAATTTCGCTCACAATTGCTCAGCGCCATCGATTGATGCTAAGCTCAAGATCCTACACAGCAACCTTCTGATAGCATAAGACGTTTGCTAATATGAGGTCCTTAAACACCTACGGACCGTAACTGCCCAAGATGGAAATTTCTTTCGGAATGCGATCCGACAACCTCTGACATAGAGTCGCAAGGCGCTACGAAGTAGCTATCAAAGGCAGTGTGGCTTGAATGTGTCAGTTTTCCCACTTCCTCGGGTGAGGCCTTGGAACTGCAGGCCAACTTGGCGCATACATCGAAGAAACATTAGTCCTAGACCTGTTAATCATTTCGATGTCTGTCGAGTTTAAGTAGTTGGAACTCTCGCCGCTTTCGGGACGAGGATTGGGTCTTCTGTCGACTGTCTTTTCGATGTGTGGCAAGTTTATGTAGTTGATACTGTCACCGCTTTCGGGACGAGGATTAGGCCTTTGTTCGTTTTTTATCACACCCATGTAGTTGACATACAAGTCGTTAGGTGATTGTCCATCCGAAAATTCGCTTGCAGTAGACCTACCATTCGCAGGAAGAGTGTAGACTAAAGGGTTTGGTTGACTGATTGGGATGTGGGTTTCGTATACATCCTGGTCACTATCTTGTGTATTCGATAAATGAGGATCATTGTGTGGATGTGATTCGTTTACTGACTGCCGCGTTTCCATGTTGTTGGTCTGAGAAACCCGCTGAAAATAAAAAAATAAGATTAAACCGTTATAATTTCGACGACTGAACATTCTTTCTGGTTCTCATAATATTCTATTGTATTGCATGGTATTGTAATGTATTACACTGCATTGTATTGTATTTATAAAATTTTTATAGTATCTCCTACAGATTAAGACAACTAAAAGTCGCTTCCGGCATGCAATGTTTTCTTTAAGCTGCGCATGCGCGCAACACCTTTGAGGTTAATGTACACAATTATTTTCTTTCTAGCGCACAGGTTACGTAAACGTTCTTGGTTAAATTCTTGGCTCATTGTTATAGTGGCTTCATAAGAATACTATTTTAAGGAGGTCAAAACAAGGCCCAGGTTGCGAAACTATATGCTGACGCCCTCCCAGGCGGTCTGTGTAATCACATGCCCCACAAATACAATAATTTGGGCAGTGTGTATGTATGTGCAGTAAGTGTATATGTATGTATGCATGTATATATGTATCAAATCATGTATGTATGTATATATATGTACAGTATGTATCTGAACATTATATAGCGCCTTTTAAGAACGTCTATCTGACGGGTATAAAAGGTGCGTCTAAGGCAAGATAAAAATGTTTTTGAATTGTGTGTCCAGTGGTGAATTTCTATCCTACTCTATCTTGCCTTTAAAAAGAAACCAAATGTTTACCCTACGAGGAGGAAAGCTTGAGATCATCCTGAGATTCCTCTTCCGGATAACGACAGCTACAACGACAATGATAACGACGACGAGAACGATTAAGATGACGACACAAGGAATTGCCACAACGACAGCCGATAGACGTGTTGTTGAATTATTTGATAATGACATCTCTGTTACTGATGAAAGCGACGACGTGGTTTCGATCCACGACAACTGTGTTGTAGATGTTGCATTCGGATTCCTTACAGTGCTTGTTAAAGTGATTGCCTTCAGTGTTTTTAGCGTGGTACTTCTTGTGGAAGTCAGGGGCTTCCCTTTTGTAGCTGATACAGTGCTTTGATTCCATTTATTGGTCACTTTAGCCGACGTAAGAGCTGTATTGACTCTATTTGTCGGCAGTATCTACAACATCGTCACCAAGATCTTCAGCGCTTAAAGAAAACTGAGTGGTTCTGCACCCCAAATTCACAGGCGCTCATTCAATAACAAATTCGTTGAGGCAGACGTGGTAAGGTTTGCTTCCAGGTGTCATTCATAAAGTCACACAGGTAGGGAGTCTTGTGAAACTCTGCGGTGGATGGTGGATAGGATTGGAGCGATGAGAAAGATAATGAGAAGAAGAGGAATAAGGATTGTAATTGTAATTTGAGATTTATAAAGCGCCTCTTAGAGGATAAACTCAACAGAGGTGCTTCCGACCAGGAAAAGTAAAATCACTGCTGAACAGTACAGTCTTCAGGCACCTGAGTAATACTGAGAGGGGGAGAAAAAGGAGCTCAAGTCGCAATTCTCGAGGGAGACGATTCCAGCACTTGGGACCAACGTAGACAAAGTTTCTGAACTGGATAGGACTTTCTGAAAAGTACTGCTTTTAGTTTTGAATCAAACAAGCCTGCATAGGAATTCCACGTGGAGCAGAGATGGGTCGGATAGTTGCCCTAGTTCTGGCGAAAGTTTGGTCAAAGGTGAGGCAGCATGAGGTACCAAGATCGGTTCAAGTAGAAGCATTTCAGGCCTCACTTCGACAGGGTGACATAAATGGGTAAGAGCAAAAAAGGAAGTATGGTCTCAAATGCCTGTGCTATTCCTTAATTATAAGTATGATTTAAAGCAGTGTTTTGGTGATGTTAAAGGTACTCAATTGGGCCTTTATAAATGGTCTATCTGCAAAATATTAGCCTTAGATGCGTGCTTGGTCGGTGCAGCTGATTCAGAGCATGTAGTTCACGCTGGAGCTACCTAGCGAGTAATATAAGAACAAGAAAAGTTGTTCGAAAAGGCAACACACAAATGTAAGCTTTAATCTCATGATATGTCAACATGCAAATCATTTTATGTTTATTAATAAAAATCGTTTCACAAATTTCACATTAACGATATAATAGCCCTCGACGTGTACATGTGGGGTCTGGTTGCACAGAGCATATACTGTAGTATAGAGGAATGACCCGAACAACAGGCCATTCACAAACGAATATCTAGCAATTATTAGTGTTATGTATGTATGTATGTATGTATGTATGTATGTATGTATGTATGTATGTATGTATGTATGTATGTATGTATGTATGTATGTATGTATGTATGTATGTATGTATGTATGTATGTATGTATGTATGTATGTATGTATGTATGTATGTATGTAATTATTAGTGTTATGTATGTATGTATGTATGTATGTATGTATGTATGTATGTATGTATGTATGTATGTATGCGACCCGCTGTAATTCGGCTATTAAACACTTGTGTCATAGAGAAGAAGAACAACGCATGCATATCAGTATGCCGAAGAAGCAAACAGAAGAAGAATTGAAAACCATCAAGCTGCTAGACGTCTAAGAAGATAGGCAGTTTTGGGAAATGCTTTCATGGCCCGTACAGCTAACGGGGATAAACAGGGAATTGTACACATGCTCAGGGACATTTTGCTTAACTAACTCGCAGACACACTGCGCGGGAGAGGGTAGTTCTGTTCTAATACATATTTTATTCAGCGGTACATATGGGGACCTAAATATTAATAGTACAGCATTGGATTTGTTTACGGGGGAAGGTAGCTTGGTTGACTCCACCCTACAGAACTGCTGGCATTCATAACAGGCCTGCTTAGTCATTCAGTCATCCATGAAGCGTAACACCAATGCCAAGTGGTAACAACGTTGCCAAGATATTTTGCCCATATTTTTAAACTCATGTTTACTGCGTCATTGACACTATGCACATTTCTATTAAAAAAACTGGGGCGTAGGGCATAAAGGTGGGTGGTTACTAGATGGATGGTTGGTTTGATGGATGGATGAATGGATCGATTGGATGAAGAGTTGGATAAATGGATTGATTTGATGGATCAATGAATTGACTGATATATATGGATGGATGGACGGACATATGGTTAGATTGATGGATGGATGGACGGATGGATGGACGGACGGACGGATGGATGGATGGATGGATGAATGGATGGATGGATGATCGAATAGACGATGGAAAGGGGTAAGCCTGTGGAGGCGTGCAATGCTGATGCTAGTGATGATAGATGATGATGATGATGATGATGATGATGATGATGATGATGATGATGATGATGATGATGATGATGACCAAATTGATGAGGACGAGATGAAGACGTAGACAACAACGACGAAGACAACGACGACGAAGGTGATGATGACTACAATGATATTTGACAACGACAACAATGGAGTCTGTTTCTAAAATGGTCTCGTACCTGAATGTACCCAAAAAGGCTGGCGAGTAATGCCATCTTCAGCATTTCCGGTTGCTTCATCGCGGCAACTTCCGCGGCGAGAAAAGAAGTCGAGCTAAGACAGCGTAAGGTAATAACCACTCGAATTTATATAGCACCTGTTCTTAAATTACGCTGAAGCATCTTGATGAACCAATCATTCTAACCACGGAATCTTCGATATTCTAATCCAAGAGCTTCCATAGCGGCATAGTAATGGACTCATTCGATGGCCACGTGTAAAGATTAATATTTTAAAAATATTTTATGAATATGTATAATCCGTAAATGGTCAAGCAAAAGCTTTGCGATCAGTTTATCCAGCACTGAGAATGTAACAACCAATTCGACTCTTGCACAACCAGATGAACACTTAAATAGCCCATTTTGACGACCCGCTCAAGTACATCCGTCAGCTTTATGATGTATAATAAAATATTCAAACACCGTAGGAAACTATTACCGTCTTTTCCGCCTTAGCTGTGGTAGTGGAGAACGAAAGCAGTGTAGCCGTGAGTCGTATGAAGGTGTAACCACAACTCATACCGTTTTCTCAAGGGTAGCTTCAGTCGCCGGCCTCGAAGTACGGGGCTCTAGAACGGACAAAAACATGCATAATATTGAGGCGGTGTTGATATTGACCGCCATGTTGCATTCTATTGTATTGTATTATATTGCTTTGTGTATCGTATGTTATCATTTTTATCATTGTTATTATTATTATTTTTATTATTATTATTGTTGTTGTTGTTACTACAACAACAACCACTACTACTACTACTACTACTGCTACAACTGCTACTACTACTACTACTACTACTGCTACTACTACTACTACTACTACTACTACTACTACTACTACTACTACTACTACTGCTACTACTACTACTACTGCTACTACTACTGCTACAACTGCTGGTGCTGCTGCATGTATTAAGCGACGCTTTCTAATAGCTATGCATCAGTCGATCAATTGTGGCACTGAGCAATTGTGAGTGAAGGACTTGCTCAAGGCCCCAATACAATAACCGTTTCAGGGAGGCTCGAACCCATACTCTCCACGTTACAAGCCGAGCACTCTAACCAATTGGCTACCCTGCCCACGCAGTATTGTGTTATATGGTAGCGCATTGTATTCGAGAATTTATGTGGCGCCTCTCAGTTGAGCACCTTAGATGACAACACCGACGAGATACAGGAAAGTCTTAAGATCAGAGAGCTGCTGACCTTCTGTGTCCCCGGCAATCAACGTGTGTGACTTATTTCAATGACGAGGTTGAAAGATCCGTCAGCTGAAGAGCAGATGCAGCGGAGCAATATATTGCAATTTGTCAACGATATATTCACAGATGAAACTTATTTCGACAGGAAAACTAATCGTGAGTGGAACTTGATTGATCGTTGGTTCTTCATCCATTTATTCATTTATTCATTCGTTCTTCCTTTCATTATTCATTCATTCTTTCTTTCATTCTGTCATTCATTCATTCTTTCATTCAATCACTTATTTATTCATTTATTCATTCATTTTTTCGTTCTTTATTTCATTAATTTATTTTCTCTTTGATTCAGTCATTCCGTCATTCTTCTCTTTCATTCATTCATTCTTTCTTTCATTCACTCATTTTTTCTTTCATTCATTTATTCTTTAAATCATTCAGCAGTCAACCGACAGTCGTTGGATTACGGATGCAACGCGCTACCGAGTAGATCACTATATCGCGACATCAAGTAAATAAGCTAAAATTTCATTGTGTAGAAAATAAAGCCCTCCTAGAGCTCCGTATGTACTGTAGCCCTTTTATGGTACGCTTACTTCATTGCGTCTGATAGAGCGGATACACCTGATGTGTTTTGTTCGCAGAAACCATTGTTATTCGGCAGTAGGCCTGTGAAGATGGCATGGGCTCACGTGTGGCAAGGCATATTAGAGGTTAGAACGCACTGAAGCGTTGGGTAGGCAAACAGTTTACCTGCCCTTAGCTGAAGACGTTTCAACTCACCCTAACTTCCGCGTAAAAGTTTCAACTGAATCAGCGTAATTCCGTCGGTAAATGTAAATGTGCTAAATTTATCAGCAATATCAAAGGCCACTTCAGGGAGACCAGCTTATTCACTCGTGCTTAGTCAAGTCCGCAGGAGTCGGGTGTTCGCTTCTCTTCTTCGATATTACTTGGTCGGCGAACTCTGAATATGGTGTCTGCTATCAGCTGTGGTTGGGAATCCGTCGGTTGGGCTCTGCGTGTCTGCGGGAGCTCGCAAGTGTGGACTCTTCTAGTAATCTGAGCACTGTTCGCTTATCCATGAACTCTGTTCTTTATGACCTTGACATCATTTATGCTAGTGCAGGCAACACTTTTGTACTCAAAAGGCGGCATGATGAGTGTCTGCATACATACATACATACATACACATACATACATACTTGTATACATACATATATGCATACATCCGTTGATACATACATACATACATTGTATAAACATACAATGATTAATTCAAACATTTATACGTATATATATACATTGTATATACATACAATGATTAATTCATACATTCATACGTATATACATACATTGTAAATACATACTACAACTCATACATACATACAGACATACAAACATACAAACAAACAAACATAGATACATACATACACTTTATTAGGCGCCTTTAAGTAGATGGGTAATACCAACCAATTTGCTCGTAACATATGTAACTACTTCCTGCTACTTCTGAAATATCACTTGCATTCTAGAAGTTTCTCTAGACAACGGATAATTGAAATTTTTCAAATGATTAATCTATTTCACAACACTGCGCCATGTGATATATTATTTCATTGTGCAAAGTTCAAATCATTTATGCATGCATGCACGTAAGGTGCAAATAATTGCAGTTAGTAATGTGCCATTTGTATGTTTCCTGTTTTGACTCCTTAATTGAAACGTCATGGTTGACTGCACAGCATATCTTCTGGGGCTGTTCCTAGGTCCGTAAACGGGGACTTCAGATGGCGTGGCGCCCGTTCAAACGGGCAGCGGTGGTGAAGGATCACATCTGGTTAAATCATCGAAAAATGAGCAGGGTCGAGGTCATACGGTTGATATAGAAAAACATGTACATTTACATTTACATTCTACAAATATTAGTTTGCGATTAGTCACCTTTAAACGCGTCTAAAGACTGAATACTGATACAAAAGGTGTGGCACCCATTCAAACGGGCAGCGGTGGCGAAGGATCTCACCCGTTTTATTAATTGAAAAATGAGCAAGGTCGAAGCCATACGGTCACTGTAGAAAATGTGTGTATTTAAATTTACATTTAGTGTCTGTCTGTATGTCTGTATCACTCTGTATCTCCCTGTATCTCTCTGTATCTCTCTGTATCTCTTTGTCACACGTTGCGACAGTGTACAGGGACATCCTAGAGTTCTACGCGTCATGATATCTGTCCCCACAAGGTTGACAGAAACCAGCTGGGCCCCCTCGAAATACTTGGACAAGAGTGGTGGAGTCCAAACTGCATCCTCTGAATGTCGGATTCAACTCAGCCTGGATACATTCCCACCACAGCGACGTCTGGTAGCGTTTTATGTTCGAGGCAACGCTTTGGAGAGGGGCAGGACATAGATGATGATGATGTCTGTCTGTCTGTAAGCCTTTTTGGCTGGCTGGCTGTCTGTCGTTGTGTCTGTCGATCTTTCTGCTTGTATGCATATGTCTCCTAGTTTCTCTGTATTTGTTTGTCTCTCTGTTTGTCTCTCTCCTTGTTTTGTCTCTGTGCGTTTCAGTTGACTGAGTGAATGGGAATAATAAACTAAATGACTCCTACAGAAATGATGAATACGTTATTTGTGAAATATTTATTTGTGAAAAACTTAGTCAATAAATGAAGGATTGAATACTTAAGTAAATAATTTCACGAATGACTTAGATTAAATGAGTTTAAATTAAGTGGCTGTATGGCTGATTGCGCTATAAATGAGCGAATAGACAAATGGCTAATTAACAACTGATTAAGATGGAGCCGAATCAATGAGCGAGTTAGAACAATTCGAGCGATAAAATGAATGAAAAATGTGAATGTCCAATAAAAAAATTTGCGAATATGCGATTGATTAAATGACTTATTGACAGTTTGCAGTGATGTCAAAACTCTAAACACAATTGTGAATAAATGAACTTATTGACATATTGTAGCTATATCGAATACAGTACACCGTTGTGATTAAGTGACTAATTAACAGTTTGTAGTGATACAAAAAGTGTGGTGATGTCAAAACACAAGTACACACTTGTGATAAAATAACTCAGTGAAAGTTTAAGGTGATGACAAAACACTATAGAACACAATTTTTTAACACAGTCTTCAAACTAGCAAAACTAATCCATGACGACGTCCAGGTAATCTCAGTTTTTGTTATCATTTACATAGTCATGTTCAGCTTCCTTCATTAACGCATCCCCTTGCCTACATTTTAACTCTCCTCTCCCAAATTCCCGTCGCAACTTGAGCACAAAACTGCTCAAATTACCACCGGATTTCCCAGGGTTCCTAGAGGCACGGTCGCCATTTCATAATGGCGGACTCGACAGTCTAGATATACAACAGTCTATGTTCGTTCTGTTTCGATTCTTCGTGTGAGCGATAATACAGGCTTCAGTGATTAATTTACGTTTTCGCTTTGTTTAGGCCCTTTTAGACTGTGTTAGGCCGTCGCAGCACGCGATTGGCTGTCGGATGTCCACCTTTATGAGCCGCCAACATGCTAACTGTTGGCACGTCTACATTAGTGGCGCTTTATAAATTACGGGTTTTCCTTGACCTAAATGTGGGTCTGCCCTTCGCAGTATTTCTTTAATACGGTTTCGGAATAAAGTCTAATCAGGCAAGCTAATGGCTTCAATGGAGAACTGATATAGGTAAACAAACAGATCTAGCCAAACTCAGAGAGACACAGATGATAAGAAGGAATAAGAAGAGAAGGAAGAGGAAGAAGAGAAGCAGGAGAAATAAGAAGAGGAAGAAGAAGAAGAGAAAGAAAAGAAAGAAAGAAAGAGAAGGAGAGGGAAATGGAAAGATAGGAATAGAAAGAATGAGTTCATGAGTGAAGTTATAAAAAGAAACAAAAATATGCAAGGACAGACTCAGAGTGAGAGAGAGACAGAGAGACAGACAGAGACAGAGAGAGACAGACAGAGACAGGACAAGAACGAGATCGAGAACGATAACTAGATAGGCAGCAAGAAAAATGAAACAACAGACATCAATTAACAAAAGTGGTAACTCAAAGAACTTATATATAAATATATAGTACATAATATACATAATATATGCACATATGTAATGCTTATAAACAGGAGTAACAGTAAGGCCGTTAGAAGTGTTTATAGAAAACCTTATAATTAATATTTACATATAATTATAATCGAATTATAATATATGCATAATTAATCTCCTGTAGATGTGAGATATGGGCTAATCACGTTGACAAAGAAACTGTGAACATGTCTTGCAGAGGACACCAGAGCTGTCTCGCAGTCTACTTCTTTCTGTTTCCGGTCACGTGATGACAGTGACGAGGTTGTTGGTGACGTAAGTCGATGACGTGTTTGAAATGTGCGTTGTCGTCATCGGTTTTTGCGCATTCGTCAGAGGGGTTGAGTGTGGAGACAGTTTTGCAACTGACTTATTGATTTCATGAAATGCTGAAAAAATAAGCAAAACTTTATAACAGTTTTTTCTGAACCCCTGTTCTAGTAAATTATGGTAAAATATGGCCAAAGATCATAATGTAGTCTAAGATCTTTGGCAAGGTAACGTAGGATGTGGTAAGGTATAACAGGAGAAAGAGGATAAAGTGAAGCTCTGTTTAAATAAAGACCTCTGAAAATCTGTTTAAGGAAGATATGGTAAAATATAGTCATAAAAACAAATATTAATGCAAAGGAGAAAAAACATCTGGGAGATTAAGAACAAAAACTCTTTAGGATTAAGGAACAAAAGCTGGAAGACTAAGGATAAACACTCTGAGAGACTTAGGAACAAAACCTCGGAGACAAAGGGTGAAACAACTGGGAGACTAACGAACAAAGACCTTGGAAACTAATGAGCAAAAATATTCTGACCACTTGCAAATATTATATACTATCTTTGTCACTTGGCCCTCTTTGTAAACTTCTGAATTCTCCAGTCACTCCTGACGTGTGAAGAGAGAGAAAAATCCGTATTGCTTCAACATTTACTTAGCGCCACTAACTAATGACACAGCATCAGTTTACGGAGCTGAGCAATTCCTGTAAGAAACTTGCTTAAGGTACTACATAGTCTCAAGTGAAGTTCAAACCAGTCGTCTGCCATGCTACACAAAAATTCAAAAGAAAGGCTGTGTTCAGATAAACAGCTTCTGAACTGCTTTATTCGACACTAGGGGCGCACCATTCGCTGGGGAACTGGCTTCTTAGGCTCAAGAGATGCTGGCAATGACGACATGAAGTTTTGTGGACGGCTGAATAAAGTGTGGACGAAAAGGAGATAGGATTACAAGAGGCATTGATAAGAGAACATGATTATTACGTCAGCCGCTTCATGCACGTGACGTCCTCCAATACTTTAAATGATAAGACGTTCATAGGTTCCCCAATCGCCTCTATAAACTGGGTCAAACATTCCAGAGAGCTGCACCAGTTCTAGACTAAGGAAAATGTCAAGATGTCGAAAGCGAGATTAAGAGGAATGGAGGGAGGGAGAGAGGAGCAGGTCGGGAAAGGAGAGATAAAAAGGCGATAGAGGACAGGAGAGGAAAAGGAGAGAGAGAGACAGAGAGGCAGAGAGAGAGAGAGAGAGAGGGTGAAAGAGAGAGAGAGAGAGAGAGAGAGAGAGAGAGAGAGAGAGAGAGAGAGAGAGAGAGAGGGAGAAGAGAGAAAGAAAGAGAATATAGGGAGCTTTTGTAATTATTATATTTAATTAATTCACAGCTTTCCAATTAAAGATGTCTTCCGCGGGGAGACCAACAGTTTTACCTACTAACCATCAAATAATATCCTGCTCATTTAATTTAAATTCCTTACACCATAACTAATTTAATGTTTTTAAAAGGAACCTGACTGACTGACTGAATGACTGAATGAATGAATGAATGAATGAACAAGCAAATCTATATATTTTATCGATCTATCAATATACGTATAATTATCAATTGATTGACTGATTGGACTGACTGACTGACTGACTGACTGAATGACTGAATGAATGAATGAATGAATGAATGAATGAACAAGCAAATCTATATATTTTATCGATCTATCAATATACGTATAATTATCAATTGATTGACTGATTGGACTGACTGACTGACTGACTGACTGACTGAGTCATTAATTGTCATTAATTGAGTGATTGCTTGATCGATCTACGAACACAGACCATTTGAAGGCATCGGTGAGTCTGCCTGCAGTCCGTCAGGCGCAGGGTCAGCCTGGGTTAGCCGACCTTGACCTTGACCCTGACCCTGAGCCTGAGGGCCGGGCGATGAGGAGGAGACAGCCACTGGTGACGGCGTTCGGTGGTGTTTATCGGCGTTGAAGCTGTTCGGATGCTGCTGCTGCTGCTGCTGCAACTGCTGATCTTGGCTGTCGTCTCTGTTGCCGAACAGAAGCATCGGAATCGCCTCCTCCTGTGTGCACTCTACGACGCCAACAGACAGCAGACAAGAGCTATATAAATGGTTGATTACATTATGTACGTTGTGTTACTATTGCTGCTCAAACTGTATGGTGTTACAATACACAGTCATAGCAAACGTAAGGTAAGGTAAGGTTGATACGATC
>OZ029922.1:28254960-28267460 GCA_964023275.1 Norana najaformis
TGTCTGTCTGTTTGTCTGTCTGTTTTTTTGTCTGTTTGTCTGTCTGTTTGTCTGTCTGTTTGTCTGTCTGTTTGTCTGTCTGTTTGTCTGTCTGTTTGTCTGTCTGTTTGTCTGTCTGTTTGTCTGTCTGTTTGTCTGTCTGTTTGTCTGTCTGTTTGTCTGTCTGTTTGTCTGTCTGTTTGTCTGTCTGTTTGTCTGTCTGTCTGTTTGTCTATTTATCTATCTCAGTTTTCATGAGACTATTGCAAATTTCTCATTAAAACTGACCACATTCAAAGCTATCGGAATATTTTTCCAAGTATGACTATAGAGACACTCGTGATGACATTCCTGGCCGATTAAAATTGGATCATTAAAGTCTTGACTGGGTAATGAAATTAGTGCCACACCAACGAGTTCTCAATATTGGAGACTGGATATCCCACAGTTGAATTGATGAGTAAGGCTAAGCAGCCAAAATAACCGAAATGATCGTCCCGCAAATGATTCTGGGCAGATCTGTCATTGGCAATTTTCACTGGTCTTTCACTCCAAACTTAAAACATTTCTTTTCCAAAAATCTTATCCTGATTCCTCCTCTTTCCCTCATCTCTCTTCTCGCTTCAATTTCAAACACCATCCACCGTAGCCGTCCAACTATTTGACTGCCTGACTCCTGGATCTTGACCTGGAACCGAAACCATCTTGCCTATCGATTTTGTTTTGACTGAGGGCTTGTGAATAAGCTGGTTCCCTCGACTTGGCTTACGTTGGGAGCAGAAGAAATCTCGAGATTACGAAAACGATTACGATTTGCATATGGTGCCCTGTTTGCTCTGGTCTCCGCGACTTATAAGCTTTCGTTGGGAACTGTAGAAATCTCGAGCTTACGATTACGATTATGATTAATCACAGTAATAATCTTCAGAATTCTTCCACCCCTAATAACTCTACCCTAAGTCGGTACTGGATTGCCGGTCTCTTTCAATCGCTAGCCGATGACTGGAAGTCATCGCTTGTTTCTGCCTGCTGTAATGTTATGTACGTCATGGTTGAAGTGGTGTCTTTTTTGTACTGCTTAACCTCTGCTGTAGCCCGTTTTCTTATAGGCCTCATAGATCTCGACTGGTTCTATCCACTGGATTATGCTATTGATCACCACGATGTTGCAGGTTCGACTTCGTGTAACGACCCCGGGGCCAGTTGTTTGTGCACACGTGACTCTGTCGCCAAGCAGTATGATTTGGAATCGGCGTAAGCTTGGAAGTAAACGGCAAGTCCTGCGATGCACTGGCCCCGTGTCCAGGACCTTGGGATTCGTCCATTGCCGGTTCAAGGGCCTAAGAAAAGGAAATGAGCGCCTCCTCTTCATTTCTCGTGGGACACGAGAGCATGACTTTAATACGTTTGCTTAAAAGCTACCAGAGACACGTAGAGTTTGAGAAATACAGAAACAGACGGAAAGAGACTGAGACAGAGGTACAAATGCAGACACACGGGGACAGTCGTTGTTAGAGATAAAAGGACAGACTAAACGAGACAGAGACAGAAATACAGAGGCAGATACACAGAGACAAGTAGAGCTAGACAGACAGGGACAGACAGAAAGAGATATAGAGAGAAATACACATGCAGACATACAAAGACAGATTCAAGACACAGAGCCAGAAACACAGACAAAAACAGAATGAGACGTAGAGATACATACAGACAGAGGGAGAGACAGATAAAGAGTGAGACAAAAACACACAGGCAGACAAAGAATACCATACCCGATCGACAAGTTTTTGTGTCGATAGCCGAGATGGGCATGTGTCCGTGCTTGACGGCGTTCATCCTTCTCGCTTGACCCGTGCCACCCGCAGACTGGGACGCCCCAATGCCACCTCCTAGTCTCCCGTGCCCTCCATCGGCACGGACCGGCTGGCCCTTGGGCCGGACGGCCTCGACGGGCAGGACCCTGCGTCGCTTCTTCGGCAGCTTGGCCCTGGCTTGGGTGTGCGAGTAAAAGAGGGCGAAGTTGCTGACGATTACGGGAACGGGAAGGGCGATCGTCAAGACCCCGGTCAGGGCACAGAACGAACCGACGAACATACCGATGTAGGTCTTCGGGGTCATGTCCCCGTAGCCCACCGTCGTCATGGTAACGATGGCCCACCACAGTCCGACGGGGATCGAGGTGAAGTCGTTCGTGGGGTTGTACTGGATGCGTTCGGCGTAGTAGACGAGCGACGCGAAGATGACGATGCCGATGACCAGGAAGAAGATGAGCAGAAGAAGTTCGTGGGCGCTCGCCTTGAACGTGTGAATGAGGATCTTGAGTCCGGGAGAGTGCCGGGTCAGCTTGAACAGCCGCATGATGCGGATGATGCTGAAGAACTCGAGGATGTCGTTCTCCTTCTTCATCCACGTGAGCAAGAAGTCCAGGTAGAAGGACAGGGTCGCCACGAAGTCTATGATATTGACGGGGGCCCGCAGGAACGCCAGCTTGCTCGGGCTGACGATGAAGCGGGTGGCCAGCTCGAAGGTAAACCATCCGTTGCAGACGCATTCGATGTAGAAGAACGCCGCGTGAGGATCAGTCCGTCGCTTCTCGAGCATCCAGGAACCGGATGCGTTCGACAGACGCTCACCGGAAGTCGAGTCGGCGGAAAAGGAAGTGTTGCGGATGACGGGAACGCGCATGCTCGGGTGCGTCTTGAGGCAGAACGACAGAATCGAGACGATGATGAAGAAGACTGACAAGACCGAGGCGATCTGAAACGAAACGTAATGTAATGTAATTGTAAGATTGGGAAATACGATTCGAAAGAATTTTTTAGAAAAATGAACAGATCGGAGAAGAATGGCGCCGTTGGACATGTCTAGACATGCCTGAGGGCAAACACTGAAGTATATATATATATGTGTGTGTGGTGTGTGTGTGTGTGTATGTGTGTGTGTGTGTGTGTGCAGATGGTACCGATTCTACCACTGTCCGCCAACGTAGGCAGCGCTACCTCGGGTCTTTCGCTCGAACCCCAGAATATGAAGACCACATGAATGCGCTGAGCCTCATTAAGAAACCCAGGACAACAACCTAGAACTACTTGGACTAAAGTTGTGGAGACGGATATGACAGATCTGAATATCGGCTCTCAGCAACAGCATGGAAGAAAACTCAGTACAGAACAGCTTAGTAATCGCTTCGTGGACATGGCTACGCTCGGACGAGTTCGCCGGGAGAGAGAGAGAGATAGACGGACAGACAGCAGACAGACAGACAGCAGACAGACAGACAGCAGACAGACAGACAAATAGACAGACAGACAGGCAGAGACAGAGACAGGCAGATAGGCACAGACACAGAGACAGGAGACAGACAGACAGACAGAGACAGAGGCAGAGACAGAGCCAGACAGAGACAGAAACAGAAACAAACAGACAGACAGACATACTCAGACACAGACACAGATACAGAGATACAGACAGGCAGACAGACAATGACAGAGACAGGGATAGAGAAACAGACAGACAGACAGACAGACAGAGACAGAATATATAATTATATAATTATTTCAAGAGGACTGTCGAGCACTGCAGCAGAAGAAATAATGGTCTCGACCTGATGTGTAGAATCACCTTCATCTCCCCTCAGCCAGCGCTAAGCAACGATCGCCGACCCCGTCCACTCGAGGGTCTACTCAAGAATGGGTCTCGGTCTACTTGGCCGACTCGAGATGTAGTTAAGTGTAAGCACAGTGTAATGTAACAGCCTAAATGACATAAGAACATTCATAGCAAACTAATTAACTAAATAGGCTTACCACTGGAATACTGGAAGAATTAGTGGTAGATTTAAAGCATAGAGCTCTACATAGGAATAAACTATTATCACATGTGAATGTATACACAAGCATTTTTACAAATAGTAATGAATGTGCAGTTGTCCATAGAAGTATAGGTATGTTTGTCCTCAGGTGTATCTATGTATGCATGTATGTGTATGTTTGTATCTGTATATGTATACATGTGTACATGTATGTGTGTATAGGTATGTATGTATGTGTGTATATATGTGCTATGTATGTTAAAATATGTATGTATGCATGTATTTATGTATATATGTATGCATGCAAGTATATGTTTATATGTATGTATGTTTAAGTATATGTATGTATGTATGCACGTATGTATGCATGTATTTATGCATGTATGTATGTATGTATGTGTGTATGTGTGTATGTATGTATCTATGTACATGTATGCATGTATGTATGCATATATGTATATATATTATGTATGTATGTATGTATAAGTATATATTTGTATGTATATATGCACATGACTGTATGTATGTGTATGTATGTATAAGTATATGTATGTATTATGTACATATGTATCTATGTACATGTATGTATGTATATATATATGTGTGTGTATTATATATGTGCTCATGTATGTATTATACATGTATGTATCTATCTATGTATGTATATATTATGTATGTGTTCTGTATTATATATGTTTGCATGCAGAGGTGTGGACCTTTGTGTCGTACACAGTGCAACATTTGTTTTAAAAATGTTATTCTTTGCACAAGCAATTTAGAAATAACGTGTGTGTGCCTATGTGTACGTCTATGTATGCTCAGGTGTACGGCTAAGTGGACGTGTGTGTGTGTGTCTCTGTTCGTGTTCACGCATCCATATTTATGCGCGAGAACAATGGCCGAAATGTGACGGGGACAATAATTATTCATCACGTGACCCAGGCCGATGAAGATGAATGTTCGCTCGGGCGAATTTATGCGGCGCCATCGTTTGCTGTCGCATTATGTCATCCGTTGGCCGGTAGGGCGGCGCCAGAGTATTGATCCAAGCATATCATCATCGGTGTCGTTGTCGACCTGTATGTGTGTGTATCGGTCTGTGCGTGTCTTTTAATCTGTCTGTTTGTGTCTGTTTTTTTTGTGTCAGTGTCTGTGTCTGTGTCTATATCTGCTTGTCTGTTTGTCTCTCTGTGTATGTGTGCCCATCTGTCTGTGTCTGTCTGTGTGTCTCTGTGTGTCTGTCTGTGTCTGTCTGTGTGTGTCTGTGTGTCTCTGTGTCTGTGTGTGTCTGTGTGTCTGTCTGTGTCTGTGTGTCTGTCTGTGTCTGTGTGTGTCTGTGTGTATGTCTGTGTGTATGTGTGAACACATAGGTGTCTGTGTGTGTGTCTGTCTGGGTGTGTATGTGTGAACACACAGGTGTATGTGTGTGTGTCTGTCTGTGCGTCTGCGGGTGTCTGTGTGTCTGTGTGTGTGTGTCTGTCTGTCTGTCTTTCTGTTCAAATAAGCCGACTCTTAAATTTGCCGATGTCATCTTAAGTCCGAAGCTCAGCACCAAATGTCAAAGACAATGATGGATTCGTATATGTATATATATACATGTATACATATATATACATATGCATACATATATACATGCACAGAACAAAATGTACATACAATGCATACATATACATATATTCATTTATACATTCATCTATGCATCATAAGCTATACGTATCTATCTGTATATATATATTCAATTTTAAATATATATGTAAAGACAAAATTATGTATTCACATGTACACATAAACATACATATAGACGTTTTTGTTCTTCTGGCAGCATGCATATACATATATGCATTAAGCAGCATATATATTTGCTACATAATATCGTCTACACTATATATATAAATATATATATATATGCATATATATATATATATATAAATGTTGAATAATCGGCAATCAAGAGAAGGCAGGTGACGAGCAGAGACCTGGCTTCTTGAGAGGCTGTGAAGGACCCTGGAGAGCAGAGGCAGAGAAACAGAAAGAGCAAATGGAGGAGGAGGAGAAGAAGGATGAGAAGGAAGAGGAGGATGAGGCGGAGGAGGAGGAACAGAAGTATGGAAAACCATGGTTCTGAGAGGTTCTCAGAAATTGCTAAATAAATGCAAAGATTCATCTATACATAGATACACGAATACAAACATGCATGCGCACATACATGTATGCATACAGACAGGCAGACAGGCAGGCAGGCAGACAGGAGTAGGAAGAGGAGAAGGAAGAGGAGGACGAAGAGGCGAAAGAGTTGGAGAAGAAGGAGGAGAAGGAAGAGGAGGGGGAGTTGGAGAAGGATGAGGAGGAGCAGACAGGCAGACAGACAGACAGGCATATATACAGACATATAGACAGACAGATAGACAGACAGATAGACTGACAAAGGGAGTGAATTGACACAAAGATTACATATGGGGGCGTAATTGACTGTTGGGTCATTTGTCCGACAGCCTGCCTCTGAAGCTAGTCCGATCTGCCCTGGATACTGAGATGCGAGAACAGTTTCGGAGACAACACAACGGAGACTCGTAGGATTCAAGTTAAGGGAACACGTTACAGGTGCATCCTGTCCCGTCTTGTCTTAAACTATCGTCGAGCCGAGAACTGGCTGCACCACGGATGATTTTGTGCCATCTGCTTCTGTCCCTCGTCTCCTGTAATAACTGGTCGAACGATAATTCAGTCCACGACTTGATGTTATCGATCCATGTCATCTTCGGTCTTCCCCGAGCTCGGGATCCAGGAATTGTGCCTTGGAAAACTCTTTCTCTAGGCAGTCTCCACTCTTTCGTAGCACATGCCCGAAGTATGACAGCTTCCTGGTTTTGATTCATCCGAGCAGACTCCTCTCTAATCCTGCCGTCTCGAGGACCCAATCATTTGTCTTCTTGGCAGTTTATGGTATTTTAAGAATCGGCGGCAGGTGGAAGAAGCAAAAAGAGCCCATAGGTAATGGACGCCTCGAAGCAGCAGGATGCTTTGATTTGTAGGTTGCAAATGCGGAACTTTCTCACTGATTCGAACTGCGACTTGAGCTCCTTTCTCTCCACCTCTCAGTGTTCCGCAGACGCCTGAAGACTATACTGTTCAACAGTGATTTTACTTTTTTCGGGGCGGAAGCACCTCTGTTGAGTTTATCCTCTAAGAGGCGCTTTATAAATCTCAAATTACAATTACAATTACTTCTCTTGAAGATACCATTTCCTCTTCGTTCATAGGTTTTACCCAAAGTTTCTGCAGTCCATAAGTCTGCCCTGGTTCAGAGTATCTTACTGACTTGCAGGTAGCAAAGAAGGAACTTCCCCACCGGTTTAAAGTTTAAACTAATTCCCCTGAAGATATATTTTCCTCCTCCCCCCAGGTTTTACCCAACGTTTCTGGAAACAGGAAACATTCCTCTGTCACAGTTCCTAACCTTACACCCCTTCTTCCTCTTATCTCTCTCTTTCTCTCCGCTCCAACCCCAAACACCACTCCCATAGCTGCCACCCTGTCTCTCTGTCTGACTTTTGGATCTTGACCTGGAACCGAACCGTTTGCCTTTCGATTTTTTTACTGAACGCCTGTGAATAAGCTGGTCGCCGCGACGTGGCTTTCGTTGGGCGCTGTAGAAATCTCGGAATTACGATTACGACTGCAATGTGTAGCAGACATAGATCTCAGCTAGATTTCAGAGAAGCCAGTGGAAAATGGAGGAATGTAGAGACAGGCAGCAGAGTTGATATCCTGTGTGAGAAAAAGGCGCTATATAAGTCATCCCTCTGTTTAATGTAATTGTAATTGTAATTAATAACTTCTGTCTAATGTATACAAGGCATCTACCGATGGCGTACCAAAGCCAAAACCGGTATCAGGTCAATATCCAGAAGTCGAAATCAAAAATAAGCAGCACACAACACATAGCATCTGTTCTATATATAAAATGTATATATATGCACACATAAATGTCTGCATAGCTAAACATAAATCAACAAATATGAAAATGTTTATATACACAAGCATACATGTATACCTATGCATAGCTATTTGATATATAGGCATAGCTTTGATGTCTATCATATGATGATAATGAGTTCTCTGTCCGAAGGCAGGTCCATTAGCTTTATGCCACCCGGGGATGAGATGAGTGAGGTGGATTCCCGTTGCCTTCCTCACAGACAATTGTGGGTGATCAACTTGTCCAAGGTCGCTACGCAGTGGCTTGAGGCAGATTCGAACCCAAGACCCTCCGGTTACAGGGCACAGACCATCTACTACACCACCGCGTCCCACACTATCATGTGTAATACATAAAACAATGCAGAAATCTGCTATGTATATATACACACGATTGCATGTAGCAGGACAGATCATTTGTATAGCGCCTCTCTCGTATGGATTTTTTCGTCAGGATGTCTAGTTAATTGGATTCGAATTGCGCCACCTATGGAATGTTTTGCCACCGGTGGTTTCCCGTTGCCTTGCCCAGGCGACGTAGGAGCGGAATAATAATTCACGTTGAAATTCTAGACCCGGCCGGAAAATCGATCCGCGAATGTTAAGATCTTCGCGAGACCTGCGCACATCAAACGCTGTTGGCGCCATTTCAGTGATCGCATTCACCACGGCGTGCTATGATGATACAGGCAGAAACAAGTTCGTTAACGAGGACACACGGATAAAAACACACGAACAAGTATATCCGGACCACGACATTCCGGACCAGAATATTCGTACAAGGACATTCAGACATACAGATAAGCCCATACGAATGAGGATATACCGGACAAGCCCATACGAATAAAGATATACGGGACAAGCCCATACGAATAAAGATATACCGGACAAGCCCATACGAATAAAGATATACGGGGCAAGCCCATACGAATAAAGATATACGGGACAAGCCCATACGAATAAAGATATACGGGACAAGCCCATACGAATAAAGATATACGGGACCAGCCCATACGAATACGGATATACCGGACAAGCCCATACGAATAAGAATATACGGGACAAGCCCATACGAATAAGGATATACCGGACAAGCCCATACGAATAAGGATATACGGGACAAGCCCATACGAATAAGGATATACCGGACAAGCCCATACGAATAAGGATATACTGGACAAGCCCATACGAATAAGGATATACTGGACAAGCCCATACGAATAAGGATATACTGGACAAGCCCATACGAATAAGGATATACTGGACAAGCCCATACGAATAAGGATATACTGGACAAGCCCATACGAATAAGGATATACTGGACAAGCCCACACGAATAAGGATATAGAGACAAGGGCATCGAACAAGGACATTTGAAAAGGACATTTTGGCAAGGACACCTGAACAAGGACATCCGGTCAAAGACAAACGGCGTGGTGTGTAAATATAATGTAAACAAGAGAGGACCAAACTCGAAACCTTGCGGGACACCACATGTCAACAAGGCCTAGGCGAATAAGGGCATGTGGATTTTGTATACCTGTATTTGGGCCAAGGACAGCGAAGCAATCGCACTTGGGACATTCTCGGCGAAAGAGTCACCCTTCTCTATGTTACCAGAGGAGTTATTAGCCGTCAACCAAGACTGCGCCTCCTCAGAGACAGCGAACAACCTCTGCACAGACGAGTGACAAGACAGATTGTCAAAAGAAATTTTATTTTTAATATCTTCCGCACATAAACGATATCCAAGTGAATGATTAATTATCAATACGGTACCTAACGGTGTGGTGTATAATGTAAACAAAAGAGGATCAAGCACGAATCCCTGCGGGACACCACACGTCAACAAAGCTCTAGATGAATCATCGCCATTTAAATAAACCTAGCGCATGGAGTGAGAGATACACAGCAAACCAAAGCCGAGGGGAACCAGAAACCCCAAACCAGTGCAGGAGACGACGCAAAATAAGACAATGCCCATGCAAAGCTGCTACGCCAACCAGCACGAAAAGAGCACATATATCTGGACACCTATTACTAATCAATTAGGAATGGACTCCACACCATGGATGTACAGCCCACAGTTTTCACACCACATGATACAGCTACTGCCCAGTCCAGAAGCTTTGCCTACGTTGGTCCCACTTGCTGGAATCGTCTCCCTCGAGAATTGCGACTTGAGCTCCTTTCTCTACCCCTCTCAGTGTTCCGTAGGCGCCTGAAGACTGTACTGTTTAACTGATTTTACTCCTACGGATCGGAAGCACCTCTGTTGAGTTTATCCTCTAAGAGGCGCTTTATAAATCTCAGATTACAACTCTCAAATTACATAAAGTCTCTTCCATGTCATCAGGCCAACACAGGGCTCGGGCCTAGATAGGATTACGGATCAGAGCTTTGGCGAAGAGCCGCTGAACGTTCACCCCCTTTGAAATCTAATGACATACTAAGTGGCTGGTAGTCTGGAGAGAACATCACACGTCCAACTCATTAACTTTTCATGCGTACTGGCCTGACATGTCAGAAAAAGAATTTATTCGTCAACAACTCATGGACTTCCAACTGGCGTCACCGTCAGCCACGGCAATAACAAACGACGAAAACATCATCATCGTCATTATCGCCATCGACAACGACAACAGTTTTATCAAAAACAGCGACAGCGCCATCAACAACAACATCAGCAACGACAACGATGGCACCGTCATCAAAATGATCACCAAAAAGTGCACCAGCAGCAACGGAACCATTACCAATCACAAAAAATCATTATCAACATCATCACCTCCAAGAAAAACGTTGTCATCATCAGCAGTAACAAAAACAACATCATCATGAACAAAATCAGTGATAATAACATCATAAGCATCATCATCATCATCATAATTTCATACCTTGCAGCAACTATTATCCAAATCGAGCCCTCCCCTAAACACTTTGAGTGGGCCATTTCTTTAACCTTCTGTAGCTATTTCAGTAGCAGTCTGCACCCCTATCTGCGTCTAGAGGAGATAGTCGGATCGTTTCCAGATCTTGACAGTTGTTTATAGAGTGCATCTCAGTGAAGCCCTTCCATTAGCTATTAGACATGCTGCTGAATGTAAGGAGATGGATCTGGATGACGAAATAGCTCAACTTTATATTGCCAAAGATATGAATAAATTCTGGAAGAAATGGAATAATAAATTTTCTAAACGAAACCGTACTCCAACTAATGTAAATGGTAAGATGAATGATCAAGATATTGCGAAAACCTTTAACAGGAGCTTTGCACAGAATAGTTTTGACTCTTATGAGGATGGTGATAGGTTTGTAAAGGTCTGGGATAGTCTTCAATCTAAATTTCTTTCTGAATATGATGCTATCAATAGTTTTAACATATTTAATATAGAAGATGTAGAAAAGAGCATTAACTCACTAAAAAATGGTAAGGCCTGTGGCATGGACGGGTTAACCAAGGAACACATCACACATTGTCATCCAGCTATTATTGTTCACTTAAAGCTTTTGTTTAATATGATTTATATTCATGGTTTTGTTCCGGATGACTTTGGAATAGGGATAATGGTGCCTATTATTAAAGATAAATGTGGTGAAATAACATCTTCTGACAATTATAGGCCTCTTACTATTAGCCCTGTCTTATCCAAATTGTTTGAATATTGCCTGTTATTTAAATTTGGAGACAAATTAACATCTAGTGAGTTGCAATTTGGGTTCAAGAAACATTTAAGTTGTACACATGCTATATTTGCACTAAGACAAGTTGTTGATTTTTTTGTATCTCATGGGAGCAGTGTTTTTATGGCATCTCTTGATGCAAAGAAAGCTTTTGATCGGGTAAATCATGTCAAGTTATTAGAACTACTAATAAATAAAGGTTTACCTGCAAGAATGGTTAAACTTATTGCTGACTGGTATGGTAAAATCTTTGCGATGGTAAAATGGAATAACACACTCTCGGCGCAAAAGTCAATTAAACGTGGAATTAGGCAGGGTGGCATTCTTTCTCCGGTCTTGTTCAATATTTACATGGATGTGGTTATCAATGCCTTGGAAGGGTTGGATATTGGCTGCCACATTGGATACACCTATGCTGGATGTTTCGCATATGCAGATGATATAATTTTACTGTCTGCCTCTGTGTGCCAACTTCAAGTTATGATTGATATATGCTTTCAGAAGGGTGCGGAGGTTGATATAATATTCAATGCAAGAAAATCCAACTTATTATGTGTAGGTCCATGTTGGAGTAGACAAGTAAGTAATCTAGTCATGGGCACGGACTCTGTGAAATGGGTGAATGAGTTGAAATACCTGGGATTATACTTTATCTCTTACACAAAATTTAAAATTGACATATCGGTTGCTATTAAACGGTTCTATGCTACTGCAAACGCCATATTTAGTCACTCAAGATTTGTATCTGAATGTGTAAAATTGAGTCTATTAGAATCTTTTGTTTTACCAGTGTTAATCTATGCGTTAGAGGCTATAAACATATCAGCAGCTCAACTCCAACAGTTAAATGTATGTTGGAATAATATCTATAGGAAGATTTTCAAGATGCATAAATGGGAATCAGTTAGAATTGTTCAGTACTTTATGGGACGTATGGATCTTATACATATCATGCATCTGCGAAAAATACATTTTCTGCTAGGATTTTATTTGGAAGCTATGATAACAGTATTCTCAATACCTGCTGTACAGGAGATTATTATAATGA
>OZ029922.1:28272460-28382460 GCA_964023275.1 Norana najaformis
CATTCACTGTTAATAGCATGTTCAGAGTTCCTGGACTACATGCATTTGCGGTGTT
Organism: Norana najaformis; assembly: GCA_964023275.1. Lineage (NCBI taxonomy): Eukaryota > Metazoa > Annelida > Clitellata > Crassiclitellata > Hormogastridae > Norana > Norana najaformis. The sequence goes on from OZ029922.1 coordinate 28,272,516, forward strand.
TTGGTTATATAACTTGCGCTTAATAAATCTCCTTCTTCTCCTTCTGCTTCTCCTTCTGCTTATCCTTCTCCTTTTTACTTCTCCTTCTGCTTCTCCTTCTGCTTCTGCTTCTGCTTCTGCTTCTCCTCCTTCTTCTTCTCCTCCTCCCCTCCTCCTCCTCCTTCTTCTCCTCCTCCTTCTCCTCCTTCTTCTCCTTCTTCTTCTCCTCCTCCTTCTCCTTCCTCCTTCTCCTTCTCCTTCTTCTTCTTCTTCTTTTTCTTTTTCTTCTTCTTCTTCCTCCTCTTCTCCTATATATAATAATAATAATTTAAAAAAATAAAAATAGTAGCAGTAATAATAATAATACTTTACGTCTCAGAACCAAAGGATTTCTGGAAGTAATATAATGGGTATCAAGGTAACCAGCAATTATATAGCGCAACAGCCGTTTGAGCTAAACAAACGTTCAGTCAGTCAATCAACCAACCAACCAACTATTCAACCATTCAGCTTAGACATCTATTAAGTTAGTAAGTAGGTAAGTAAGTAAGTAAATAGTAAGTCAGTAAGTAAGTAAGTACTGTATTTGTTAACGCTGTAGACGCCCGTTACAATCATCACTCGTTACGTTTTCATCCGGTTGTAAATATTCAGATAATTTATGACGACACGGTCACACCCCACACACTAACACTCACACACACACACAGAGGCACGCACGCGCTCACATACGCACCAGGATGCATGCACGTGCTCAAGCGCACACGCATGCGCGTTGACAAGCAACGTATTGATATTGCCGGGTGCGCAATTGCTTCGCACGCGCAAAAGACTATTTACAACTAATTAATAGTAATTAGTCGGCCGAATGCACGCACAGATAATAAATATATACAATACGTATATATATATCTATAATATTCATGAACTATGTATACATATAAATTGCATGATAATCAATATCGCGTGTCTGCGACCTCTATTAGACGGCAGTGCACATCTGGCACGCTTCCTTCTAATCGTCGTCGTTCCCGCCGCTGCAGCCTAGGGCAGAAGTAATTCTAGAGAAGACCCCGGCTTCAATTTCTGCGCAGAAGCGCTCATTAAATAGCAGACGGATGGACGCCACCGTTTAAGTGCAGTGTGGACTGGAATGTAATGTTTTGCACATCCAGAATTTTGCAAATGTCGTGAACAGGGGCAAGGCTGTATTTTCTTGTTGAGGAATACCTTCACAAGTATTTTTAAATGACCCCCTTTTTATATACCGAACATTCCGTGACCTTTTAGCGTCTTGCTGAAACGTGACGTCAATTATAGAAGTATTTTTAAATGACCCCTTTTTATATACAAGATAGTTCATGACCTTTCCTTTTGTTGAAACTTATCTTCATTTCTACAAGTATTTTTTAAATGACCCTTTTATATACCAAACATTCCGTGACCTTTTTGCGTCCCAGATTTACCACGACCTATTTGCTTCTCAATCCTTACATAGTCAGTTTGACGTGAACCCAATGGCTTGACCTCCCCTAAATTCAGACGTGGGGCAAAACTGGTTTTGCTCACCACAAATAAGCCCAGAGAGACCGGCTTTTTTGCTGGCGCTGAGTCAAATCAAGTCTCCAAAAGCCAAGTCGTTGGGTCAGTGCCAAGTCAGTGTTCAGGAATGAGATCAAGTCAGTGGAAACAATGTCGGGCTAAGATGCAAAGAATTTCGCCCAAGTAATGCTGACCTCGTCTTTCTAACCAGCTTCCTGAAAGCTGCAAACATTCACGTAAGCGTGTATTGCATTTGTCATCATCTCTCATTGGTTTCCTGATGCAATGGATTACATTGTATTGTACTGTATCAAATTGTATTCTATTGTATTGTGTCGTATCGTATTGCATTGTATTGTATCGTATTGTATTGTATTGTATTGCATTGTATTGCATTGTATTGTATCGTATTGTATTGCATTGTATTGCATTGTATTGCATTGCATTGTATTGCATTGTATTGTATCGTATTGTAACGTATCGTATAGTATTGCATTGCATTGTATTGTATCGTATTGTATTATATTGTATTGCATTCTGTTGTATTGTAACGCATTGTTTTGCATTTCACTGTATTGTATTTCATCACATTGCATTGTATAGCATCGTATGCAAAAAATCCATGCAAGGCGAGTTGCATATTAATGGGAAATCGATGACGTTCGATGATTTACAATCGAATTCACGAAATCAACGATTTGCTTCAATTACCGCTAATTAAAATTTGCCAGACGTGTGTCGCCCTGATTATGTGTCTGTCTATGACCGCTTGCGTCTGTCTGTCTGTGCCCCTGTGTTTCCGTGTGACCCTGTTTGCGTCTGTATGGATGTGCTTGTGTGTGTCGGTGTTTGTGTATGTGTTTGTCCTTCTATTCATTTTTTATTCATTCTTCGTTTCCTCCTTCTCTCCTTTACTCCTTTCCTTCCCATTCTTTCCTATTTTTATTTCTGCATTCATTTAGCGCCACTATCTACTGACTAAGCATCAATCGATGGCGCTGAGCAATTGTGAGTAAAGGACTTACACAGTGACCGACTCAGAGAAGGAGACTCGAACCTCTGCTCTCTGCGTTACAAGCCAAGCGCTCTAATAATAGACTATCGTGTCCCACTACCGATCTTCCTCCTGTTCTTTCTTCCCTCCTTCTCACTGTCTCTTTTCCTTCGTTCATCCATCCATCCTGCACCCTTACCTTCCTCACCTTTTCCCTTGCACCCATCGATTGCCCTAATAATTGCCTCTGCTCATCGCTTACCACTCACCTGGCGTATTGCCGGTTACGCATGCGCGCAGAGAACATAATACGACGGCCATTTTTAAATGGCAGCATTACCAAGAAAATATAATTGCATTGACCAACCAGCCAACCAACAGACAGACAGCCAGACAATCAGACAGATGGAGAGAAATACAGAAAGACCTACAGACAGACAATCAGGTAGACAAACAGAAAGACAGGAAGTCAGGCTGAGAGAGAGACAGATGGAAAGACAGACAGACTGCATCTCAGTAGATCATGGAAAAGGTCAGTTGCTTGTACTGCATGATAATATATATATATATATATATATATATATAGTACATATATATAGTGTATATATAGCATATATATAGTATATATAGTATATATATAGTATATATAGTATACTTATAGTTATATATATAGTATATATATAGTATATATATAGTATATATAGTATACTTATAGTTATATATATAGTATATATATAGTATATATATTATATATATATATATATTATATATATATATATATATATATATATATATATATATATATATATATATATATATATATATATATATATATATATATATATATATATATATATATATATATATATATATATATAGTTCTGGCAACCAAGGAAACGGCATGTAAAGCAAGTTTGGCTTTTTTGTAGATATTTCTATTGTTTTCTTCTTCCTGTTCTTGAAACGTCTTAATGTCGTCCATGAAAGCGATATCTCTTTTTAAGCTATTTTTACTATAATATGATATTATAAAGTATATATGCATATTGGCCTTGACAGATAGAAACACAGACAGACAGACAGACACAGACAAACATACAGACACACAGACCGACACACAGACAGACAGACACGCAGACAGGCAGACACACAGACAGACACACAGACAGACACACAGACAGACAGACACAAACAGACAGACAGCAAGGAAAATAGACATACATATAGAAAGCCAGACCAGATAGGCAAACATACAGACAGACATACAGATAAAAACACATACACACAGACAAACACAGACAGACGCAAGGCAAATCAGACAGACAAACATACAGGCACAACGACAAAAAGACAAAAGAAGAGACAGCCAGGAATACGGAGAACGGTCCACTGCAAGCCCTCGGCTGGACATCCGAAACCGGTTCCAGTGTTTTCACAGAATCCACTACGTCAACAAACGCGAGAGATGCAGGAACGAGTCTCTCTTTCTTACAGCAACAGAGACGAAATTCCCACCCAAATGACCAGACGGAGTTTCTTCGTAGCTTCATCATCAATTTCATCTCTGGAAACTCCTCCAAAAGTCGATAGATGGCGACGTGACTGAAGAGAAAGGAAAGCCGGACGAAAAATAATCCGGCACACGGGGTAACCGGTACAAAGCGTCTCGTAACAGTGAAATGGAAAAATGTTTACATGGAAAAAGAAGATGAATAGGGTGTACTCAGGCAGATGGTGTAAGGGGGGTTGATTTTGGATACCGTCTGTCCATCGACGTTTATACTGCGCCGCTTAAGAACATGCCCTCTTGTATGTATATATGAATTTACTGTATGTATGTATGTATGCATTTATGCCTGCATGCAGGTATGCATGTATGTTTGCACGCATGTATGTCTGTGTGTATGTATCTATCTATGTATGTATGTATGTATGTACTCAGTATGTATGCATGAATGTATATGTGTATGTATGTATGCATGTATCTATCCATGGATGTATGTATGTATGTATGTATGTATGCATGTATCTATGTATGTATCCATGTATCTATGGATGTATGTATGTATGTATGCACCAGGAATGTATGATGTATGTGTGTATATACATCTGTATCTATTTATATAGCGCCTTTTAAATCCCGAAATAGCTTAGCAGACAACTTATCCGGTAGATTTTTGAGAGGCACTTAAAAGGGAGATGGAAGTAGGAGTCGAAAGATGAGATGAGGTGCAGTGAGTTGAAAGAACAGACTGTGAGGAAGGGTGACAGTAGGTGGTAAAGAGAAGGAGGAAGAGAGGAAAACAGAGAGGAAGGAAGGGAGGAATAGCGGAGAAGGAGGAATGAAGGAAGAGAGGGAGAAGGACGAGAAGGAACAGGAGGAATGATGAGGAAAATGATGGGTGGTATATGAGAAAAGAATATATGAGGAGGAGGAGGAGGAATAAGAAGAAAAGGAGGAGGAGGAGGACAAGAAGGAGGAGGAGGAAGAGGAGGAAGAGGAGGAAGAGGAGAAGGAGAAAAAAGAGGAGGAAGAGGAGGAAGAGGACGAGAAGGAGGAGGAGGAATGATGAGGAAGATGATGGGTCGGAATAGGAGAAAAGAATATATGAGGAGAAGGAGGAGGAGGAGGAGGAGGAGGAGGAGGAGGAGGAGGAGGAGGAGGAGGAGGAGGAGGAAGTCCCGTTAGTAGGAGTCTATCAGAAATGTAACGCAATGCAGTTCTGCACCGGGTGGAGGAATCAGACATAGGACAAGTGTTGATCGAATATTATCGCTTCAGATAAAAACATCAGATTGCTTTGTGTAGCCTTTTATTTTCTCTGGTCTCTGCAGGAAAACACGACAGGATAGACAGGGAGAACGAGAAAGACAATCGGAAACAACAGGCAGACAGAGGAGGACAAAGGTAGGGTAGCAGAGGCGGATCCAGAGACACACATAACGACACACAGAGATAGAAAGGGGTACATGGACAGCGAGAAACAGACATCATGTAGGCAGTAAAGTGCACACGTGGAGGCATACAGCAAAACATACATTTACAGACATAAAATGACAAAGACATAAGCAGAGACAAGCAGACAGAAACAGACAGACAGACAAAGACGGACGTCATACGCACGAACAGGCAGAGACAGAGACAGACAGACAGACAGACACAGACAGACAGTCAGCCAGACGGACAGAGACCGACGTCATACGCACGAACAGACACAGACAGAGACAGACAGACACAGACAGACAGCCAGACAGACAGAGACGGATGTCATATGCAGGAACAGACACATACAGACAGACATACACATTGACAAACAAAGCCCTGTACATGCGCACTGCATCATCAACCTCGCGTCTGGCCAGCGAAGATAAAGCAAATGGCGGATATCAGAGACAACAGGAAAGACTCAGATTCGGTCACACTTTGCTAGACCAAACATGGCGGCAGCGAGAACAAAGATGGCAGCGAAGTGATTGTTGCAAGCACAACTGTCCCGAATAAACACTCAGCAAAGAGAAAGATTATAAAACGGAATACAAAATGGCGAACAAACGACTAAGATGGCGTCCGTCCTGACGACTTACGCGAAACTTCGGGGACATCTTCAAGTAGTGAACAATTTAGCATACAGTAGCTGAAAAGTCTGCACTGTTGAAGAAAGTCTGTAAATATGCTTGCAGCATTTTGATAGAGTAGACCCAAATGTTAACAGACTTCAATGTTTGCAAATCTGCTAAAAAAACTAACATACTTTGCATGAGATTGATTTAAACGAACTAAAGCACGTTACCTTCGAATTTCCATTATGGTTATCGCCAGCACAAACAGCTAATGAATTGGTTCTAGCTACCGAGATGTGCGTGAAAGTATATTATTATTTTAGCATTCAGCAGTTTTTTACTTTCTTAAGTTAGGCCTACAGTTGAAGGTTACAATTACCATTACGATTACTTGCTTTACATTAGCACCAGTCAACCCGAATCTCCTATCTGAGGGGCAGATGCAATGTAGCAAAGCGAAGACTCGACTATCGCTATCGTAAGCTCAAGATTTCCAGTTTCTAGAGAAACTGCCCAAAGAAAGCAAAGTTTCGGGAACCAGCTTATTCACAGGCGCTTAGTCAAAACAAAAATGGAAGGGCAGGTAAAGTCAAGTTCCATTATTGGTCTTTTTGTGTACGTTGACTTCCATTTTAGTAGGTTTTGAAGTGATCATTTAATAAATTGATAATTTGCTTGCTTGGTGTCTTTGTATTACGATATATACTCATGAAATCCCGACGGTTCATCATCTGGTTACTTTCAGTTTTGCAAAGCAATTGATTAATCATCATCGTCATCGTCAGTTCCTGACGCCAGCCGTTGTGTGCGAATAAATAATCTCCATTCCTTTTCGGTCATTTGTCAAGTTCAGTGCCGTTTTCGTGTCTAGTCCAAGTCATGTTATGTTTTCGTTTATATCCTCTATCCAGGGTAGTTATGGTCTTGCTATGCTACTCGTTCCTTTCGTTTCTGGCATGCAGGGTGTGGGAGTCGGTCAGTTAGCATTCCTTCCAGGTAAACAAACCATCGCTGAACAACTTTATCTAACAGATTTGTCTGCATAGCCAAAGGTTATCGCATTTTATCATTTCTATTTTTTTTTGTAGCCGGGAAATTCCTGCAATAATCCATACCCAGCTCATTTCTTCTGCGACGATGCATTTGCATCTTATTCTGCCATTGTTCAGCATTCTGATCCATATAGAAAAATGATTTGGATCATCGTCTCATATATCCTTACCTAAGTTTTTTGTTAAGTCCCTGCTTCTCCATATCTTGGCTATAATTTCCAAGTGTTGATGAGGAACTTAGCTACAGTAACATTAATAACAATACACGATAACAGACCGACAACAGACAGAGGAACTACTTCACAAGACTGTAGGCTTTTTCCTGTCATGGGTCTCTGGCATCATGTCATCCAACAATGAAATAACATTATTTAAAGAAACAATACAAAGTGATTAGGACAGATACATTCGAACGTCACTGATTTCTATTGGTGTTTAGGCTTACAGGTAGTTTTACCGTCAAGTAAATAGTTAGTAACTTAGTTCCGACAATCACTTGCTCTGTCGAAATCACTCATTACGTATATTAGTATTCGTAAGCACAGCTGACACCAAGCTCCAATTAGACAGAAATTATCATTATCAACGTAAGCTGACACAGCAGTAAGTTATGGTGTAGACTAGATTTCGATTTTAAACTAGTCATTAGCAATAATAGTACAGCTTCCAACGCGTGAAGATGGCTACTACGTTACGTAGGCCGAATGCTGTTACAAAAACAGAAAGTTGTTATGGTGTACTGAGAATGAGAGGCTAATTTGATATGCACAACGGCGGACTGCAGCTAAGCTATGGTAAATTTATATCTGGCTACGCATATTCTACGACGGGCACCAGTGGACAGTGTTGCAATTTTTCAACTTGCTAGAAACTTCGAGTCCGGGACTGATCCACGAAACCTCAGCATGCGAGACCGAAACGAGACCCACGAGACCCTGTACCAAGAACCAGGCGAAACCCGAGACTCCCTGTCCCAAGACTCAGGCGAAACCTCTGTCCCGAGACCAAGACTAGACCCGCGATTCCCTGCCCCGAGACCCAGAGGAGACCCGCCGCTCCCTGCCCCGAGATCCAGACGAGACTCGCCACTCCCTGCCCCGATACCGAGACCACCCCGACCACGAGCTCCTAGATATGTCTCAATACCGTCTCCTCCTTTTCTCTCCTGTTCCACTTTCCACTTTTCCTCTTCTTCTTTATCATTTTCCTCATCCTTCTCCTCCTCATGTGATTATTCTTCTTACTCATCCCATTCCTCTCCTTCTCCTTCTCCTTCTCCTCCGTCTTCTCCTTATTTCTTTGCCCATGGGCGTTCTGGCTGAGTAAGAGCGTTGAAAAGATCCCATCCTGGAAAAGAGCGTACGATCAACCGACGCTATCAGGCGCCTGCTCCGCCTCCCAACGTTCAGTCATCTGTCGATGTTCGCTTTCCATTACCAGTTAACGCTTAAAAGTAATCACTGCTATCAACAGATACTTTTGCCACTAAAATATTTGACTACCTATTTTGTCTGACGTACTTCAACAGGATGCGACTCTGGAATGCGGTTCAATTTGTAACAAAAAAATGTAAATCTCCAAAATTTCTCAGCGTCACACGAAAACCGTGGCAGGAAGACCGGCTTATTCACAGGCGCTATATCAAATCAAGTCCGCAAGAGGCAGGTCGTTTCGACAGTTTCGGCGACAGTTCAGGAACGCGGAGAGATGAAGCCGAGGAGACAACATGGTGCTAGGCTGGAAGCAACTTGGAGCGACATCTATGGCTGCTTTGTGCATGTGGTGGCGGCGTTAGAGAAGTTACTGGATTAGATTGGATTGGATAATACTGGATTGGTTCACATTACATTACGCAACAAGTGTCTGTCATAACAGACCGACAACCAAACATTTATATCGAATAAACCATCGAATATTGCATGAACGTATGTGTATGTATGTATGTATGTATGTATGTATGTATGATTGCATGCATGTATATATGTATGTATGTATGTATGATTGCATGCATGTATATACGTATGTATGTATGTATGTAAGTATATATGTATGTATGTATGTATGCATGGATGGATGTATGCATGTATATATATATATATGTATGTACAGTACGTATATTTGTATGTATGTATGTATGCATGTATATATATTTTTGTGTGTATGTATGGATGGATGGGTAGATGGATGGATGTATGCATGTATATATGTATGTATGTATGTATGTGTGCATGTATGCTTTGGCATCCCTAAGACGAGCAAATCGAGGGGTGCTAAGACCAATAATAAAGCGAATACAATCTTCATGTGAGAGTTATCTCAGGTTAGGCCGAAATCTGAAGCTACACCACTACATTTAAAAGTACACAAACTTTGTGAAGTTCTTAAATGCGCTGTATAAATACCAAATACATAAATAGATAAAACATACATACATATATATACATACACACATATATACATGCATTCACGCGTACATACCAAAGAGATAGTTTCCACACAGCCTGGTATCAATCGTTCTCTAGATGACTGCCTTTACTTGGAATTGAGCAGCTACTTGGAATCATCGTGCATACACTTCCTTCTCAACCAGCTCGCAGATGGTAAATACGTGGAAAGAAGTACATGGCAAAAGAGTTGTTTGATGGAGCAGGATGGAAGCTCTTCCAGAAATTCCATAAGCTCTTGCCACCACTTTATAAGGATAAGTACTCGCTTCATAATTTAGGCCACTCTTTATCTTATCTGATGTCAAATTTGATCTGTATAAAAGTAGTTTGGTGAATCAATGTAGCTTTAGTTATGTCTAACTGTGCATGTCTGCCTGTTATATTTGTAAATGTTACAATCTATTTTTGAAATGTATTGCGTGGGCTCTTGCTAGATGTTAAGAAAAGCTTTTTACCTACTTACTGATATATACATACATACATATAAACATACATACATACATACATATACACGTATATACATACACATATATGCATCCATACATAAATATACATAAATACATACATACATAACTCACATATATACATACACATATATACATGCATATATACATACATAAACACATATATAAATACACACATGTACATACATATATATACATGCATTTATCCATACATATGCATATATACATACATATATAAATACATACGTACATACACCCATACATAAATGAACAGGACGCATTAACCATATAAGACATTTGATGCTATCTGCTCAGATTAGAGACTGCAACATTAAGAGCATGCATGCAGACCTACGATCGCTTCCCCCTTTGTTTCCAAAGCAACCGACGCCACGATCGAAGAACACGCGCGCCTCACCCACATGCGCGCATGCGTACTACGCAGATTGGCCTCGTGGGTCAAGAATGCTCTTGTGACGTCACTACGACACAATAACATCCTTACAGCGCCATCTCGCGAGCCAAGCGATAACGATGAGAAGAGACAAGAGTTTCACATATACAATGACCCCTCCGCCCTCCGCCAACCAATCTCATCATAAAATACCTTTCCCAAATGAATAAACACAGCCCATCGTGCATTTATCAAGAGACGTGCACAGCCAATCAGTCATACATAACAATATATATATATACATATATCTACATTTATACACACACACACACACACATATATATATATAAGAAATATATAGGAAGAGGGATAAGGAAAAGAAGGAGAAGAAGGAGGAGGAGAAGATGATGAAGAAGAAGAAGAAGAAGAAGAAGAAAAAGAAGAAGAGAAAATGATAATGATGATGAAGATGAAGAAGAACAAGAACAAGAACAAGAACAAGAACAAGAAGAACTAGAACAAGAAGAACAAGAATGAGAAGAACAAGAAGAACAAGAACAGGAAGAACAAGAACAAAAATAAGAACAAGAACAAGAATAATAACAAGAACAAGAATAAGAACAAGAACAAGAGCAGAAAACAGAACAAGAGCAAGAAACGGAACAAGACAAGAACAAAAACAAGAGCAAGAGCACAAACAAGAACAAGAACAGCATTCCCTTTAGCTATAGCCCTATAGGCAACCATTGGTATGAAATGTTAGCAAATATTTTTCTTAACCTCGGCATACGGAGGTGGGTGGCCAACCCGCTCCCTTATTTCCTGATCTTCCCACTGACAGTCTACGGTCAGTATACTCATTACAGCTGAGTTGGCTTGACAAATTTCTGCACTGGCAGGAATTGAACCCAGACCTTTCAACTGACAGTGCATGCTTTTCACTAAACCATCAAGTGCCCCAAATATTCACATATGTTTTAGCTTGTAGGTATTATAAGGATATGCATATCTCTGTAAAACACGTGCATATTAAGATATATATTGCTCTGTAAAGCTTGTATATGTAGCCTTATACACATAGAATTGTAGGTCTCAATATAAGGACATATGGATTTATATCTTTACATGTGGATATAATAAATACCTCTAACAAGTTTGTATATAAAGGATGCGTATTTCTACCTAAGGATACGTATCTTCAAATAACTTATATATATATGTATATATATATGTATATGCAAGCTTCATAGATATATATCTCTTTAACATAGCTTGTGTACGTACACATACAATATCGAATTATATATCCCTACACAGCTCCGTGAATTGCTATACGATTTGCGTTTCTGTGCGTGTTTGTGTGCGTGCTTGTGTGTGTGTGTGAGTGCGTGTGTGTGTGTGTGTGTGTGTGTGTATATATATATATATAAAAGTACTATTAAACCTCAGGCAAACGCAACACATCATAAACTTCTGTGTAGTTTCAATGGACGTTCCATAAAACTAAGAGAACAATATTACTGAACTCTGTGAGAGTGTAAAGTAAGCAGGGAGCAGAGTGTGAATACAAGGGCGTTACATCTGATACAGGAGTTCAACCAGTGCAGTTCACGGCGAGATCCGAGATTTGCAGCCGAGCAGACGAGATGGCGACTGTCTGTATCGTAATCGTAATCGTAAACTCGAACATTTCTAAAGCGCTATCCTTAACAGCTAATCGCAAGGCACCAGCTCTTTGACGAGCTCTGCGCCAAGTCAGAGCGATTATCCAGAGAGACTTTGAAGTCAAGAAGAAAATCGAGTTGCCAGGATATCAGAGAGGGAAAGAGACAGATGTAAATGACGCGTGCCCTCTGTAAGTGTAAATGTAAATGTAAATGCACACGGTTTTCTATAGCGACCGTATGGCCTGGACCTTGCTCAATTTTTAATGAATTTATCGGGTGAAATTCTTCACCACCGCTGCCCGTTTGAATGAATACCACACCATTTAAGGTTCCCATGTACGGACCGTGCTAGCACGAGATTCAAATCTCTGAAATAAGCCAACATCGGTATGCGAGCCGGCATCCTCACCCACAGAGGTGCCTTAACGTTTCCTGTTTTCAGAACAAAACGATCTGTATACATTTTTATATGGTATTGGTTTATAAAGGCCGTTTTATTTAGCAGATGAATGCGTGAGTTGCATAATCATACATGTAAATATACTTTATTAATTACATTATATATACATATGTTATATGATTAAAGTCAGTTGGGGTTAAAATAATCCAAAATGAACAGGAAAAGCGTAAGGATGCGTTGGATTCCAGAACAAAAGTAAAGATGTCGTTGGATTCCAGAACAAGCGTATACATATATAAAGATGTCGTTGGATTCCAGAACAAACGTGAAGATGTCGTTGGATTCCAGAACAAGCGTATACATATATAAAGATGTCGTTGGATTCCAGAACAAGCGTATACATATATAAAGATGTCGTTGGATTCTAGAACAAACGTAAAGATGTCGTTGGATTCCAGAACAAGCGTAAGGATGTCGTTGGATTCCAGAACAAGCGTATACATATATAAAGATGTCGTTGGATTCCAGAACAAGCGTATACATATATAAAGATGTCGTTGGATTCCAGAACAAACGTGAAGATGTCGTTGGATTCCAGAACAAGCGTATACATATATAAAGATGTCGTTGGATTCCAGAACAAACGTAAAGATGTCGTTGGATTCCAAAACAAGCGTATACATATATAAAGGTGTCGTTGGATTCCAGAACAAACGTATACATATATAAAGATGTCGTTGGATTCCAGAACAAGCGTATACATATATAAAGGTGTCGTTGGATTCCAGAACAAACGTAAAGATGTCGTTGGATTCCAGAACAAGCGTATACATATATAAAGATGTCGTTGGATTCCAGAACAAGCGTGAAGATGTCGTTGGATTCCAGAACAAGCGTATACATATATAAAGATGTCGTTGGATTCCAGAACAAACGTAAAGATGTCGTTGGATTCCAGAACAAACGTGAAGATGTCGTTGGATTCTAGAACAAACGTAAAGATGTCGTTGGATTCTAGAACAAACGTAAAGATGTCGTTCGATTCCAAAACAAGCGTGAAGGTATCGTTGGATTTTTGAACAACCGTAAGGACCTTACATGATTCCTGAAAAACCAGACGAGTCGAGCACAGAGAAGAGTAGGCTACGTATTGCCTATTAACGATAGTGAAAATGGAAAATTCCTGGACAGAAGTAAGGATATGCTTAATTCCTGCAAAGCGTGAAGATATCGTTCGAATCCTGGACAAACGGAAGCATGATGGCGGATTTCTGTACAAGGCTTAAAGGTATCGCTGGATTCCTGGACAAGCGCAAGAGTCGAGCACAGAAAGAGATACAAAAAATTTTGCCAGTTCTTTGAAGTCTGTGCATCAGATGGTACAATACAATCTGGCACACCTGTTCATCATCCAAAAAGACGCTAAATAAATTGCTACAAGCTCCCTATGGTGCAATTGCGTCACAGCGTCTGAAAATAAATTACCTGGTTCGAAAATAGACCCAAACGGCATGCACCTGAGCATAAAAACACTTTCAAAAATTTCGAAATATTATTTTTAGATGTGTTTTTGTCATTTTCTCATCGCAGCTGGGCTTGACGCGACAGAAAGTCATATTGTAGATCATAAATGTTCCTGAAATAGCTTTTAAATGTTTCAGGAAACCATAAGAGCGTGTCAATGATTGTAAAATCCAAGGAGAATAACTTTTATGAGCCACACCCGCCCTCCGAAGCAAGTCGGAAATTTACTGAAAGATTTGGAAGCCATTCAAAACACAATAACCCAGTTACATACGACCCAGTTTCGATAAAATTTCGGTCGTATGGCTAAATATGCTTCAAAAGCGAACGAATCGATTGAACGGCATATTGCTCGTGTGCATAGCCCTACACAAATGTTAAAACTCATATATGCGACAATCATATACATACAACACACACATATATGTATATATACAGATGTGTGTATTGTATATTCTCTCCTTCTCTCTCTATATATATAGTGTATATTCTCTCCTTCTTTCTATATATATATCCTCTATATATATACATATATACATAGAGCGAGAGAGAGAGAAAGGAGAGAATATACACTATTCTCTCCTCTATATATGTATATATGTATATATATATATATATATATATATATATATATATATATATATATGTATAGTGTATATAGAGAGAGGTGGATTCTCTCTCTCTCTCTCTTTATATATATATAGAGAGAGTCTATATATATGCACATATATACAAATAAAGAGAGAAGGAGAGAATAGGATACGATAGGACATAATAAGAGAGAAGAGCAATGGAGAGGACAGCAGAGATAAACAGGAAAGGACAGAGGAAGATAATAGAGTAGAGAAGTGAAGTGAACAAGTAAGACATTTGTTAACACGCCGTGTGTCCATCGGCTGAGCGAGGAATCGTAGGCGAATAGAAATGAAGAGAGCAGAGCAAGAGAGGATAGGACAAGACAGGATACGACAGGACAAGACAGGACAAGACATGATACGACCGGACAAGACAGGACAAGACAGGATACGACCGGACAGGACAGGACAAGACAGGATACGACCGGACAAGACAGGACAAGACTGGACAGGACAGGACAAGACAGGACAAGACAGGACACGACCGGACAAGACAGGACAAGACAGGACAAGACAGGATACGACCGGACAAGACAGGACAAGACTGGACAGGACAGGACAAGACAGGACAAGACAGGATACGACCGGACAAGACAGGACAAGACAGGATACGACCGGACAAGACAGGACAAGACAAGACAAGACAGGATACGACCGGACAAGACAGGACAAGACAGAATATGACAGGACAAGACAGGACAAGACAGGATATGACAGGAGAGCTGAGCAGAGGAGACGAGAGTTGGTCGGTCGGTGATTAACCTTCATGTCGATGCCCATCCAGAAATAAGCCTCTTATGTTTGGAGGAGAATTTTTATCCTGCCATTTCTAAAACCACCTGTCGCAGCGCGGCAAGGCCAACCTAAACCCTGCTCGTCCTCCGCCTCTCCAAGCAGTAACTCTGCCAGTTGAAACGACTGCCAAGGATTAATGTCCTCATGTAGTCTATCAATATGTCGGTATCCGGACGATCGCACATAGGACTTTCACACATAGGACTATCCCACATAGATTTTCGCTCATAGGTCTGTTGCTCATAGGATCACCGCACATAAACCCTTCGCACATAGGATGTTTGCTCGTAAGACTATCGCTCATAAGACGTTAGCTAATAAATGAACGCTGGAGATACGTTCGCTTTGAAGTGAACTCAACAGATTTAAACACGGTACAGTATATAAAGGCATCGTAAGAAAGCCTAATAGAAAAGTCGTGAAAAATTTAGGCATGGAAGGTACATATGGTATCTCTAAAACAGGAAAACAAACATTTATTTTGTGCGGAAAGCCTATGTGCTATAGTCCTAGAATCAAATTGAACATATGGATGAACTACTTAGTTACTTCGAGCATACGTACATACGTGGTCGTCGTCTGAGGGGTCGAATTGCAAATTACGGACCCCCCTTATTCTCCATCGAAACATGGAATCAGCGTGACGTTGCCGCTGATGGTTTAGCAAGAACGACGAACATTGTGGAAGGTTGGCACCACGGCCTACAGGTTTTATTGCAGTGCAGTCACCCGACATTGTGGAAATTCCTATCAGAACTCAAGAACGACTGTTCGAAGCAGAAGGCATCATTTCTACAGGGATCAACAGGTACAGAACAACCAGCCGTCAAACGCTACCGAATCCTTCGAGATCGCGTAATGAGGGCAGTAGCCACTTATGGGCAAACAGATATTCTAACCTACCTCCGTTCCATGGCGTACTTATCGTATAACTAGATATTTTCTAAACTTGTAACGGTGAACATTTATATCATTAAATACTACGTGCAGTTAATAAAAATATGAATATGAATAACAATAACAATAGCCAATATTAATTTTTTTCATAATCGGTGTTCTATGTTTTTTATGTTGGAAGCTTAATAAATTGGTTCAAATAGTACAAATATGAGTGATCGTCCTATTAGCAAAAGCCCTATGAGTGAAAGCCCTATGAGCGAATGTCTTATGTGCGATCGTCCTATGAGTCCCAGTCCTATGTGCGATCGTCCTATGAGTCACAGTCCTATGTGCGGAAAGCCTATGTGCTATAGTCCTAGAATCAATATGTCAACTGCATGAGGCCAGTTGTTTCTTAGTTTTACAACAATTGCCAGTTTGCACTTATGTTATTCTGCTCATAACTAGTATATTCTGTACACATTATGTACATGTGTCTTGTATGTATGTATGTATGTATGTACGTATGTATGTACGTATGTATGCATGGATGTATGTATGTATCTATATATGTACGTATGTATGTACATATGTAAGTGTGTATGGATGTTGTCGCGAGCTAGTCGCTAAATCAGAGCTCAGAAACAAGTCTTAAATAAGATTTCACAAGTTTCTTCTCTTCTTTTGTCTTTTCAACAGTCTTTTCATACCGCCATAACTTCGATTCTTCTTCAGACTGTCCTCCTGCCCCATTTATAATCAATTGCGTAAGTAAGTGAGACCTGCCCAACCCTTGGTCCTAACAGATGTATATATATATATATGTATTTGTGTATGTATGTATCTAAAATAATGATACACTACACCAATTTCGTTTACAAAATACTCATTTGCAGTCTAGAGCTCTCTATCTTTGACATTCTGTTTTGTTCTCTCTCTCTCTCTCTGTCTCTCTCTCTGTTTCTCTCTCTCTCTGTCAGTCTCTCTCTCTCTGCCAGATGTTAAAGTCTGCCTCATTAGCATAAGAATATATATATATATTTACCTATTAATACTAAAGTTTATATGGACATTAAGTTAATATATTAAATGTACGCATAGCACATTACAGACTCAGGCACCCACATACACACATGATACATATATAATGAATAATGTATTTGGGAGGTGCTGTATAAATAACTTGATACATCCATACCTAACTACAAGAAAGACGAATATCCGTTGCTGCCTTACTACGCTCTAAGGTTAGGAATTTCGTTAGAAGCAATTTCTTTCCCATTTCTTGGCTCCTTTGAGGCTGAATAATTGAATCGGCGTGCAATATTTCTCATCTTTGATTACACGAATATAATAACGCCATGTAGATGGTGGTCCGAACATATATTGTAAAAAATACAGTTTCAGTTTTGAACAATGGAAGCTGTCAAAAAAGTCCAATATATAAGCTAATAAATCAGCTGCAATTTGATGTTAGTTGGAAAATATTTCGAGTTGTAGTCGTAATCGTAAACTCGAAATTTCTAGAGCGCTACTTAAAAGCTAAGGCAGGGCATCAGCTTATTCACGAGCGCTGCGTCTAGTCAGTGGAGTTACAATACAATGCAATACAACTAAAATTTGTTAATGCCCTCCTTACTAAGTTCAGAAGTGCACTTGAAGCCGGGTTATGTGAGGTACTAAGATCCATAAGCAGACTGTAAGAGGTAAGTTTTAAGGTTAGAGCGAAAGACAGACTCAGTGGGAGTTGTCCAAAGATGCGATATCAAGAACCAAGTCCGGTTGCCAGAAGACCAGAGAGAGAAGGGGAGAGGAGCTGTTAGGGTGTGTTGTGTTCAAGATGAGAGAAATGGGAAGGCAGCGGGTTAGCTGGATCAGGGTGGGGATTCTTGAAAAGGTGAGACTAGAGGTTGCGTAGGACTTTGGAAGTTTCGCCAAGTTTATCCTTGTGCCTTAAATCAAATACAGCATAACAATCTGAGCTGTTTAATAATATCATATGCGAAGTCCCGAGTCATAATTTTGTCATCAGGGAATTTTCTGCGATTAACGGTAATCTACGATACTATGAATCCCTGTAGAACTAACTCACAGCGAACTCCATAAGAACACAGTTGCTGTGTGGCTTCCCCAGTAGACATTAATGCATGCATTAATGTGCCCAGAACCTCTTGTTTGTATGTGTGCGTGCATGTATGCAAGCATGTGTGCAAGTATATATGTATGTATGTATGTATGTATGTATGTATGTATGTATGTATGTATGTATGTATGTATGTATTATAATAATCAGACGACTTATATAGCGCCGTAGCACGGTCGAGGCCGAAGAATAGGGCACTGCATGAGTTTAAAAATCAGTGACAGTCATATGCTATCTTTAAAAATGTATTCAGTCGTGATTTGAATGTGTCTAGGTTTGGAGCATTCGTCACATGTATGTATTTATGTATGTATGTATGTATGTATATATGCATGTATGTATGTATGCATATATGTATGCATGTATGTATGCATATATGTATGTATGTATGTATATATGCATGTATGTATATATGCATGCATATATGTATGTATGTATGCATGTATGCTTGAATGTATGCATGTATGTATGCATGTATGTATGCATGTATGTATGCTTGAATGTATGCATGTATGTATGCATGTATGTATGCTTGAATGTATGCATGTATGTATGCATGTATGTATCTATATACATAAGCATTATGACCAGACTAGTAATGGCAGGACAGTGTATTTTTGCATTTAATGACCCGTGAATTCATAAAAACTGTCGGCGGCTCATCATTAAAGTTATGGCCGCCCCACATCACGTGTCGATCACGTGACGTCGAAATATATGGCTACGTATAATCTTCTGCGATGGACCTGTTAAGTTTATACTCTCGACGCCTACCATCTCTGATATCTGAATAGCCTCGACACCCATTCTCCGACGGAAGGACCGCGTGACGTCGCAAATGCCCGCATGGAAAATCAATCTAAACCGGAAGTAGCGATTACCGCGGAGATGTCAGCCGGTGGAATGGTCACGTGACAAAGGACTGCAGCGATGACGACAGATGAGCATTGGATTAATGTCGGGCAAAAGCAGAAAACAGTGTGGCGACACGACGCAGCCTCGAACAAACTGTCTACCATAACTTCACTGATGAGCTTCCGACGGTTTTTCACTAACGCACCGGTCATTAGCTGCAAAACTAAATAGTCCTCCCATTATTCGCATGGTCACAATGCTTACAGGCATAAAATGTCTGGTTGCATAGCACATACATTCATACACATATATGTACATACATACATGCATACATACATACATACACACATACATACATACATACACACATACATACATACAGTATTTATATAACTTTGTGATCTTATTCGGCCTCCGCACTCCAATACCTCATCCCGTCCTCTACGTTCTCTAGATCGTCTGGATCTATTTGTTCCTCGTATTAAGTCCTCGCTTGCGCAGCAGAGGGCTTTACTTCTTGTTGGACCATCTTTATGGAATGCACTACCGTAATCGTTTCGTGCAAGGGTCTGTGTTGATGATAAAGCTCAGTCAGCTCGTTTTTCAAGGACGTTCTTATTTCCCAGGGACTCTCATGCTGGGAGCGCCTATGAGTCGTTTGCTCTGTAAGAAGCGCTATATAAGTTATCAAATGCAATACAATACAATTTGCAATACAAATCAATACCTCATTTCTAGTATCCCGCTTACACCTGTTCTGACAAACAACAAATTACACAGTCAGTAAGTAAGACAATCGAAACAAATATCGGAATTAATAATTAATTTCGTTAACAACAACGACAGTGTCTGGTTAGAGACATCATTTATACTTCTGTCGACACGAATTGTTAAAGCACCCGATTTACGCTGGCGGCAAGTTCTTGAACCCCTGCGCAAGAAGAGGGAACAAGAGGAAATTGGGAGAAATCAGCGCTACATAAAAGAAGTGCCTTCATGTGAAGTCCCAACATTAGGCTAATTGGGCTACTTAGGCTAATGATAATTAACTTTGTGAGTGTCTACACTCGAAAAGCGAAATCGTGTGAACCAACTTAAACACATGCGCTCAGTGAAAATAAAATTGGCGAGGTTGGTATGGTCAGGTCCGATTTCAGGTCAAGATCTAAGGGACAGACAGACAGACAGACACACACACACACACACACAGACAGACAGATAGACATACAGACACACAGACACACACAGACACACAGACACACACAGACGCACAGACACATAAACACACAAACAGACACACAGACACACACAGACACATACATACACATACAGACAGACACAGACGGCTGCTGTGTTTGTTGTTAGGAATTGGAGCCGCTTCAGGCTTCAGTCCAGTTCCACGCTAGCACTGCCGGCTTCAGGCAATAGTTTCCGTGGTCAGATCACTCTACATCAATGAGCAAAACTGCATAAGAAGTCCTGGTGATCGGGCTAGAACTCCTGGAACAGTGGATCTTAGGTGGAAGTAGGTTATCTGGAAAGCTGGTGGAAGGAATGGCGTGTTAGTGAGTTATAATTAGGATTGGAGTTAAAAGACTGTACAGACTCATCTACTGCAGACAGGGTCGATAAAAGAAGGGGAACAGAGATAGATTAGAGGGAGACGGAGAATGTGGGAAAACTTGGAAGGATCTAAGAGAGAAGAGAGACAGAAGAAAACACAAAGCAACAGACAGACAGACAGTACCAAAAGAGCGAGTAACAGGCAGAGAAAGACAAACATGTATGTATGTATGTATGCATGCATGTATGTGTGTATGTGTGTACGTATGTATGTGTGTATGTATGTATGTGTGTATGTATGTATGTATGTGTGTATGTATGTATATATAAATGTATGTATGCATGTATGTATGTGTGTGTATGTATGTATGTATGTATGTATGTATGAATGTATGTACATGTATCAAAAACATTTGACACAGCGCTAATTAAATATCTCAAAAGGGGTCAAAACTGGACATGAATATAGACCATTCAATGCCTACATACTGCCCGTCCCTCTGCCTGGAACAGAAGCTTTGAGGTTTGTCCAAGAGCTCTGATGGAAAGCTCAGTACCTTTCAACCATGGTGCCTGAGGAGAACACTGAGATATCCTGGCAACTGGATTTTCTTCTCTGGATGATCCCTCTGACTTGGCGCAGCGCTCATAACTGGTGCCTTGCGATTGCTGTTAAGGATAGCGCTTTGGAAATGTTCGAGTTTACGATTACGATTACGATACTGACAGTCGCCACCTCGTCTGCTCGGCTGCAAATCTCGGATATCTCCGTGAACTGCACCGGTTGACATCGTTAACGTCACCGACGTCGAAGTCTATCGACGAACGATGCATGTTTGTATGAATTTATGAGTGTGTGTATGTATATATGCATGGATGTATGTATGTATGTATGTATATATGCATGGATGTATGTATGTATGCAAGGATGTATGTATGTATCTATATATGTATGTATGTATGTATGTATGCATGTATGTATGTATGTATATATGTATATATGTATGTATGTATGTATGTATGCATGGATGTATGTATGTATTTATGTATGCATGGATGTATGTATGTATGTATGTATGCATGTATGTATGTATGTATGTATGTATGTATGTATGCATGGATGTATGTATCTATATATGTATGTATGTGTGTATGCATGTATGTGTGTATGCATGTATGTATGTATGTATGTATGTATGTATGTATGTATGTATGCATGTATGTATGTATGTATGTATGTATGTATGTATGTATGAGAACGCTGGCGACATATTGTGAAAAGGACAGCGCTCCAGAGAGGGGCTCGTAACATATGATGTTAATGATAGAGCTCATCCGAAATCGAAGACCAACGGGTTTCGAGATATCTGGACGATTTCAAGGCTTCTGGACGGTTTCAAGGTTTCAAGGTTTCTGGAGAGTTTAAAGTTTCTGTACGGTCTCAAGTTTTTTGGACGGTTTCAAGTTTTCTGGACGGTTTCAAGATTTCTGGAAATTTTCAAGATTTCTGGACGGTTTCAAGGTTTCTGGACGATTTCAAGGTTTCTGGACGATTTCAAGATTTCTGGACCGTTTCAAGTTTTCTGGATGGTTTCAAGTTTTTTGGACGGTCTCAAGTTTTCTGGACGGTTTCATGTTTTCTGGACGGTTTCAAGATTTCTGGACGGTTTCAAGTTTTCTGGACGGTTTCATGTTTTCTGGACGGTTTCAAGATTTCTGGACGGTTTCAAGTTTTCTGTACAGTTTCAAGGTTTGTGGATGATTTCAAGGTTTCTGGATGGTTTCAAGGTACCTGGACGGTTTCAAGGTTTCTGGACGGTTTCAAGGTATCTGGACGGTTTCAAGGTTTCTGGACGGTTTGAAGGTATCTGGACGGTTTCAAGGTTTGTGGACGGTTTGAAGGTATCTGGACGGTTTCAAGGTTTCTGGACGGTTTCAAGATTTCTGGACAGTTTCAAGGTTTGTGGACGGTTTCACGATATCTGGACGGTTTCACAGTTTCTGGACAGTTTCAAGTTTCTCTCCCTTCCATTTCTCTCCCATCTTTCTTTCTCCCTTCCTTCTCTCTCCCTCTCTCTCTCTCTGTCTCTCTCTCTGTCTGTCTCTCATTCTCTCCGTCTCTGTCTCCGTTTAATTGTAGACAATTGTCAGGCCGAAGACTACAGTAAATAATCTTTGGCATCCATATGAGTACCTGCCATTAGCAGACATAACTACGTCTCCTTCTCTGGTTGTCCCACACATCCACATTAACCGTCTCATATGACGATACCCCTCATGCGCGAGGCCATATTGGTTTCTAATGCCCCAGACTGTATCTTTACTAGATTTAAGAAGATTTACACTGTCTGCCTAGTATGCTTAAGTACCGAAGTACCTGCGTGACGTACCGCATGCGTCGAGTGCAACGTACTTGGACATCGAGTGCAAGTCCAAAGTTCTGGAATTCGCTGTCTACTTGTGCATCCACTTGGCTGGCATTTCGAGGGCTTTCGCTCTCTTAGTCATAAAATGACTGACAGTAGGACACAGCCCGTTAGCTCGCACCTCGATCTGATAGCATAAGCGCTCACATCCATAGCGTTGAAAGCTGTAGGCCACGACGCCTGAGGCCTCAGGCCACACGCATCAAGAGCAAAGTCATATCAGACATTTAACGAGCCGTTAAGAACTACTAGACAAAAAGTGTCCTAAGTAACATATGCACCGTGACACTAGAGTTACACTTCAGTAAGTAAGAAAGTAAGTAAATAAGTAAGTGAATAAGTAATTAATAAATAAGTAAATACGTAGGGAAATAAGTAAGTAAATAATTAAGTAAATAAGTAGGTAAATAAACAAGCAAGTAAGTAATGCATTTGTTAACACGCCATATGTCCATTGACTGAGCGAATCGTAGGAATCAAACACGGGCCGCAAAAGTGAAAGGTTGGAATCCTAACCACTAGACCATGTGGGAAAATTTGAGACCCACCAACCAGCCATAAGTAAGAAAGAGGGAGAGAGAGAAGGAGAGCGATAGGGAGAGGGAGAGGGAGAAGAAGAAAGAGAAAGAGACAGAGAGAGATCGAGACAGAGAGACAGAGACAGAGAGAGAGAGCGAGAAGGACAGAGACATTCCGAAAGCCCACAGACATCAGCTGTCTAGTACAAAACCAATGTGAACTATAACTAGACATTACTGTGCCCTTTAGAGGCAGTTAGACAGAATAGTCTGACAGCGTACAAGCTACACTAGTCTCATCTCTTATCGCACTTGACTCTGAAGAGGCTCAGCCATTATTTAGGCACTAGACATGACATGGGTGGAGTCACATTTTTTGTATTGGCTTAACTATACAGTACAACCTCTTGCTGAAAAAAAGATGGAAGAGGAAGGAATATGAAAAAGGTCACGATCGCTTAGCCAACCAGCTTCGTCTGCAAAGAGGAACCTATATGTAACTCTCTTACGGAGAACAGTAGAATCTTCTGGTAAAATACTTCGCGTGCTTGTGGATACATTGCAATGCAATACAACGGAAATTCTATAATGCATATGTATATACGGTTTATACACAGAACGATACAATACATTTCCATATATATATTATATCGTTCCATCTCTCTCTCTCTCTCTCTCTCTCTATATATATATATATATATATATAGATATATAAGGTGGCAGGCGGCAAAATGCGAATACATACATGCATATATACAGTATATGCTTAGATACCTGCATATATACATACATATATATGCAATACATATTTATATATTCATACACACATCACATACACGCATACATATATATGCACATATATAGAATCCATATATATATATATATACATATGTACAATGCGGTAAATAAGTGTATAAAATATCAGATTACATCAAGGATACCTTGCCAAAACTTACATTATTGCATTGGCCCAGCATACATTGCGTAATCTGATGTTTTTATAGCGCATTTCAAGAGCCCATAAAACTAGAACCGAAGCACCCGTGACTCAGCGAAAGCTCGTCAGTTTTCGGAAAAGGCCAGACAACAAGTAAGTGTGAAGCACCTCCCGCAAGTCTCCGTTGTATGCAACGCATTAGCTAATCAGTCCGAAATTAAGCAATTAAATTAATTAATCAGCATGATTCTTATTCTTATCAGCAACAAGATGGCGTCGAAGTTCATCTGCTTCGACGCCATCTTGTCACGTGACCGTGGGGAAATAGCGACGCCACCGACAACAAAGAGACTGAAACATGTCGAATATAGTTAAATCAAGTGGCAAGGGCGGATTTAGGGGTGGGGCAATCGGACAAACCCCAATCGATTTGGGGCATTGGTGACGGATCTAAAAGTTAACAAACTTTTGTAGTTGTAGTTGTAATCGCAAATTTATATAGCGCTCCTCCAAGAGAAACTCATTAGAAATTTGTCCTGACTCCCCTTCTTCCTCTTACCCCTCTTTCCACTCCAATCCCAAACATCACCCACCGTAGCTGCCACGCTGTACGTCTGTCTGACTCTTGGATCTTGACCTGGAATACTTTTGCCTATCGATTTTGTTTTGACTGAGCGCCTGTGAATAAGCTGGTCCCCGTGACGTGGCTTTCATTGGGCGATGTATAAATCTCAGGATTACGATTACTACGAATTGAGAACCAATTCATGGTCATCAAGGTTCATCAAATTCAGTGGGCAACCCTTGCTCTGGGCAGCTTCGGGCCCACCCAGTGGCTTGGCCCCAAAAAAGATTCAGTGGGGTCGTGGCAGGATTGGTCCCCTCCTAGATCTGCTCTTTATTTGGGGGACGCCATCGAATTGCCCCGCTCACCCAAACTGCTCAGGTTGAGCGTTGCAAACTTACTTTGTAAACTACAAAGTAAATATTTGTAACTGTAATCAGGTTTATATTCAAGAGAGACTCATCACAGGCGTAAATAAGTAAGCAAGCAAGTAAGCAAGTAGGTTGGTATGTAAGTGGACAATCTAATATAATCTTATCTAAAGACTTCTATAGCGCCGTTATCATAATGCCTGAGGCTTCAGTCGAAGGTCGCTTCAAGTCAAAATAGGATACCAGAGAGAGAGAGAGAGAGAGAGAGAGAGAGAGAGAGAGAGAGAGAGAGAGAGAGAGAGAGAGAGAGAGAGAGAGAGAGAGAGAGAGAGAGGAAAAGAGAGGGAGAGAGAGAGAGAGAAAGAAAGACAGAGAGAAAAAAAGACAGAGAGAGATAGAGAGAAAGAGAGAAAGAGAGAAAGAGAGAGAGGAGAGAAGAGAGATAAAGAGGGAGAGGAGAGAGACAAAGGGAGAGAGAGGGAGGGAGAGACAGAGACAGAGGAGAGAGAGGGGGAGAGCGAGAGGGAGAGGAGCCGAGGAAGACGGACATTCAGAACGCTCACAGCTGTCTAGTACAAAACCAATGTGGACTATAACTAGACATTATTGCAGTCAAAAAGAATGGAAAGGTAGGGTCGAATTCCGATAGGTCACAGAAACCAGAAACAGCCTACGGTGGATGGGGTGGGTACGATGGGTACTGTGGTGAGACAAGTACATAAGTAAGTAAGTGATTTTATTGATGCAAGACAGGGTGAGCTGTTTGTAAAGTAAGATTTCCATCTTACCACCCCCTTATTATAAACTTCTGGATTCTTCCCTATCAATCAGAACCGATCCATTTCGATCTTATCAGATCCTATCTTGAGGCTGCGTTACCTAATGCACTCCGCCAGCCAATCAAACGCCGATATTCAAATGACGAGCCGGCTAGTTTGCATAAGACGACGACTTCGTTTCGCCTCAATCAATGCTTCTGGACGACCTCTTCTTCCGGTAGAACCGGAAGTGGCAGATGGCGCTGGACCTGGCCAACCAGCGGAATAAATCAGATCCTGGTGCCGTTCGTTCGCCATGGCAGCGCGCCACAGGCTGTTGCCTAGCAACGAAGCTTCAGACCAACGTCCAGTTTCGAGCGCCCGTTGTACCGACGTGCAGTCGATGGCTTAAGAAGGCGGTGCATCTACCTACGTTCAGGTGGACCTTCTTAGCATTTTTCGTTTCTAGTCTGGCGTTTTCGGAAGGGCGCTGAAAACTGCTATTCTCTTTGCTTTTAACATTCGAAAATTTCTAGTGCGATTATTGGTATTAACTCTAAATGATTAACACACTAATACTAATTTATTGTATATCAAGTTAGTGTTAGCGTTAGTGTTAGTGTTAGCGTTAAGGTTAGCGTTAGTAATAGTGTTACGGCTTTCAACGTGATATCCATCCAATCTGCTCTATTCAATTCCCTTTTGCTTCTCTGCCTGCCTGCCTGCCTGCCTGCCTGCCTGCCTGCCTGCCTGCCTGCCTGCCTGCCTGCCTGCCTGCCTGCCTGCCTGCCTGCCTGCCTGCCTGCCTGCCTGCCTGCCTGCCTGCCTGCCTGCCTGCCTGCCTGCCTGCCTGCCTGCCTGCCTGCCTGCCTGCCTGCCTGCCTGCCTGCCTGCCTGCCTGCCTGCCTGCCTGCCTGCCTGCCTGCCTGCCTGCCTGCCTGCCTGCCTGCCTGCCTGCCTGCCTGCCTGCCTGTCTGCCTGCCTTCTTTTTATCTTTTCTTCCTCTCTATCCTTCTATCGTTCCTTCCTTTCTTCCTTTCTCTCTTTCTGCCTGTCTGACTTCCTACCAGCCCTCATACTATCATGTCATCCTGCTTTCCTGTTTACCTTCCTTTCTGTCTACCTTCTTGCCTACTATCCCCTTCCCGTTGTACCTTCTT
This sequence comes from Norana najaformis, assembly GCA_964023275.1. Taxonomy (NCBI): domain Eukaryota; kingdom Metazoa; phylum Annelida; class Clitellata; order Crassiclitellata; family Hormogastridae; genus Norana; species Norana najaformis. The sequence continues at coordinate 28,300,145 of OZ029922.1, forward strand.
TACTTCATTCTTTCCTTCCTTGCTTATTTACTAACTTACTTATTTACTTAATTACTTAAGCACTTACTTAAGTATTTACTCACTTACTTACTTCCTCGCTGTCTGCCTGTCTTTTTTCTTTTGTATCTTTCTTTCTTCCTTCCTTCCTTTCTTCCTTCCTTCCTTCCTTCCTTCCTTTCTTCCTTCCTTCCTTCCTTCCTTCCTTCCTCCTTCCTTCCTTCCTTCCTTCCTTCCTTCCTTCCTTCCTTACATACTTACCTGTTTGCTTGCTTACTTACTTACTTTCTTAATTACTTGTTTGCTTTCTTGCTTACTTACTTTCTGCCTGCCTGCCTAATCACCCCACCTGATGTTCTTCGTGAACACTTTCTTCCCTCAATCCTTTCTTCCAGCCACTCCTAACTGTCCTACCTTGGCCGTCGTCGATGAGTTGGGTTCGTCGAAGAGCGCCCAGATCCTTGGCTTGACCCTCTGCCAGCAGGTGAGGTCGCCTGACTGGTACTCCTCCTCAAGTCCGAACTTCTTCATGATATCCTCCTCGGTCGGCTTGTCCGTATCGAGGTCCAGACGGTCAAGGATCTGCAGGGTCTCCTGGGTGTCTCGATGGGTCGTGTACGTCATCCAGCAGCACGGCTCCACCTGGTTCGCGTCCAGACCCCAGAATTCCAGCTCCTCCTCGAACAGGGGGCCGCAGACGTCCGTCGGGTAATGCAGCTTACCAGTGCGGTAGTAGTTGAGGATCTGGGCGAATACCCCAGGGTGGCGGTCGAAGAAGTATTCGTTGAGGACGGGGTCGTAGTTGGCTAAGGCCTCCGTCAGCCGGGACAGCCGAGTGGCTGGAATCTTCTTCAGGGTCGCCTTGTAGGTCTCGTGGCGGATTCCGCCGACGTTCAGTATTACGCGATGATCCGTGTCAGCCATGACGTGAGGTCATGCCTCGCTGGTTCCGGTACCGGGTATAACCACCACGACCTCCGCCAGCGTCGCTGCCGTCTGCTCAGCAGTCCAAACGAATGTACGTGTGTGTTGTGACCTTCGTGTTTAGAGAGCACCTCACGTCGCGCGAGACTTTGCGATGCTACATACAGTTCGCTGTGTAGCCGATGCCAGTCTTAGAGAAATGTCGTCTGCCTGGAATAAATCACGTCTCCATTAGAGGACTTGTTACGTGGAAACGGCAGCTGCTCCTAACGAGACTAATGATCCGCATCTTGGCTCAAAAGGCCCGACAATGGAAGAGCGTTGAGAGAAATGTGCATACAGGAGGATATTTGAAGTGAAACATCATATATGTGCTTGGGCATAAGCAAGAGATTTTAAGCTTTACGTTCCCAGAGGTAAACGTGTTTAAGGAAAACAGTGAATTGATAAATATTATTATTTTTGCCCGAGGGACATGATACACGCTCCAGAGAAATAAAATCTCTGTGTTATTATTATTGTTGCTATTATTATTATTGTTGTTGTTATTATTGTTGTTGTTATTATTGCTGTTGTTATTATTATTATTATTATTATTATTATTATTATTATTATTATTATTATTATTATTATTATTATTATTCAGTGTTCTGCCCTTAGGCAGGTCCAAGAATCAAACGACGCCTCTCTTCTCTGTCCTTGACTTCTTTGTAGCCTCTCCTTAATACTTTATCCATCATCCAGTCCAGCAGCATATTCCTTGGTCTTCCTGGGACCTTCTTTCCCTCAATTCTTCCTTCGATCACTGTCATCAGGAGAGAATTTCCACGTAGTGTGTGATCAATCCAGTTCATTCTCTCCTCCTTATTGTATTGACAAGTGTCAAGGTTGTCAATATTATCATCCTTATTGTTCTTGTAACGCGTGTAAAGTCATACAAAATGCGAGTCTCAGGCACGAAAAATACATTGTGAGGTTCAATGCGTTTGCCATTAATCGACCCTGGCTAGATTCGAACGGTCAACGCTTCGGTCAATAGCCGAGCGCATTAACCTCTCGAGAGAGAAAGGTCAACAAGGGTAGACTGTTGCAACAGTTGTTGTTGCTACTACCGTTGCTTGCTTTCTTACTCTTTAAGCTGTTGCCTTGACATTGCATACATTGTTAGCGTTGTTTTGTGTTGATTCGTAGCAATTGTTGCTGCAGTTGCTACGCTAATGGTTCTTCTAGCTGTTGCTTCAGTTGCCTGGCTGCTTCATGAATTGTTGGAGTTGAATGTGTCTCGGCTTGTATTGATCATCGATTAAACACATGTAAAATAATTCAGCTTAGAAAATGGCGCCTGGAGACAAGAGTGGCGGCCCCTCTGAGTTTTTTTTTACTTCGAGCGATTTTTTTTTTACATTATTGAAGTTATTATGCCGTGTGTAATTGATTTTGTCCGTTGTGTAGCGGTCGCAAATGGATGGACAGAGAGGCGCAGCGATTTACGAAGAGAAAAATAAAGAAAGAAGTATATGGACAGGTAGATATACAGAGAGAGAGAGAGACAGAGACAGAGAGAGACAGAGAGAGACAGAGACAGAGACAGCGACAGAGACAGAGAAAGAGAAAGAGACAGAGACAGAGAGACAGAGACAGACAGAGAGACAGAGACAGACAGAGACACAGACAGAGACAGAGACAGAGATAGAGACAGAGATAGAGAGACAGAGAGACATAGACAGAGAGACAGAGACAGAAAGAGAGATAGAGAGATGATGATGATGATGGTGGTGGTGGTGGTGATGATGAAGATGACGATGATGACAATGATGATAATGATAGCGAAGATGACTATGCTGATGATAATCATGACGACAACGATGATGATAACGAAGATGATGAGGCGGAGTAGTATGAGAATGACTACATTCCGTAACTATTGAAATGCATTCACCCTACAGACCCTTCAAGTGTCGACGACGAACTCCGAGCGCCACAGCCATTTCCCACATCAGACAGACGACGCTTTGGCTGAAGCACACAAGGTCAACGACTCATCCAGTCCTTCACAGTTCAACGACACGCACGCAGTACTTAACAAATCCACTTCATTCCACATAGAATCATCGAATCCACTCAATTGCATGCATCAGGTGGAATCACCCGCTCTCTCGTCCAACCCCGGTCGCCCCCAGAAACCCTCCTCGATGTATGCGCGGGTGATCAGTCTACGAACGCCGGTTGACTACAGCGACTGATATCGTTGTCGTTGTTGGTGTCGTTGCCGGCTGATTATCGTAGGTGTTAGGCAGAGCTGCTTGGACAGAGCGCGAGAGGCTGGCATGTGACAACACTCCGGCTGCAGTTCGGCCAAGAAAGCACTGAGCGAACGAGCGTGCTGCTGAGACAGACAGACGGACGCGGAGATGAGCACCATCGGCTCGTCCGAGCAAAAGCCAACTCATTATAATAGTTGCAGGTGGCCGACGCCGTCGCCTCGCGCTCTCTTTGTGCGAGAGCCGGGACTGAACGACGCGGTGCGAAGGCTCGTGCGCAAGCGGATGGGCGATTGACGCTTTTGTTGGCTGCTTGCGTTTTCTCTCTGTGTCTCTGTGCATGCCTCTGTCGTTGTCTCTATGTCTCTGAATCTCTCTGTGTCTGTTTGTCTCTGTATCCCTGACTCTGTCTGTCTGTATGTATGTGTGTCTGTCTCTCCGTCTGTGCTTATGGACGAGAATGGCGAAATGAAGTCTTCCATCTGACTCTGCCTTTGTCATTGTTTCTGTTTGTCTGTCTGTCTGTCTGACTGACTGACTGTCTGTCTGTCTCTCTGTCTCTCTCCGTCTGTGATTATGGACGAGAATGGCGAAATGAAGTCTTCCATCTGCCTCTGCCTTTGTCATTGTTTCTGTCTGTCTGTCTGTCTGTTTCGATGTCTCTTGTGTGGTCTCCATGCTTAGGGGCGATGATGGCGGAAGAAAGATGTGCACGAAAGAGGGATAGAAACATAGATTCAAACATAGAAAGACAGATGGATGACGTAATGGAGGCTCAGGTAGAAGGACAAGTAAGAGGACAGATGGAAGTCCTGGTGGAAAGCTCAAAAACAGCTGGAAATACAGTTGTTAGTATAATGAAAGAACGGAGAGAATGGCAGATGGAAAGGCAGCGGGAAATTGTAATTGTAATTTAAAATTTATAAAGCGCCACGCGCAGAATAAACTCAACAGAAGCGGGTAGGATAATAGAACGGACAGAATGACGGGTGGTAAGACACATAGAAGGATAGAAGGACAGAGAGAATGATGAGTGGAAAGACAATTAGAAGGATAGAAGGACGGACAGAATGGCAGATGGAAATACAATTAGAAGGATAGAAGGAGGGAGAGAATGGCAGATGGAAATACAATTAGAAGGATAGAAGGACGGACAGAATGGCAGATGGAAATACAATTAGAAGGATAGAAGGAGGGAGAGAATGACGGGTGGAAAGACAATTGGAAGGATAGAAGGACAGAGAGAATGACGAGTGGAAAGACAGTTAGAAGGATAGAAGGACGGACAGAATGGCAGATGGAAATACAATTAGAAGGATAGAAGGAGGGAGAGAATGACGGGTGGAAAGACAATTGGAAGGATAGAAGGAGGGAGAGAATGGCAGTTGGAAAGAGTGAACCGACGAATGTAAGGGCGGTTTTGACGTCAAACGGATATGCGTTGATGTTTATGCAGGAGTGAGATGAATTGTTGGTGTTTGATGTATTTTTGCATCTAAGCTGAAAGATCTGAAAGCCTCTTCGACGCCTAACATGTGTTGTATTGTATTGCATTTGTATTGTTTTGTATTATATGCCGTTGCATTACATTGCATTGTATTACATTATGTGTTATTGTATTGCACTGCATTGTCTTGAATTAGGTTATATGATATCGTATCGTATCACATGGCATACACTGTAGTGTATTGTATCGCATTGCATTGTATTGTATTGCATGGTATGGCAATGTAATGCATTGTATTGTATTGCATTGTATTGTATTGCATTGCATTGTATTGTATTGCATTGCATTGTATTGTATTGCATTGTATTGTATTGTATTGCATTGCATTGTATTGTATTGCATTGTATTGTATTGCATTGCATTGTATTGTATTGCATTGCATTGTATTGTATTGCATTGTATTGTATTGCATTGCATTGTATTGTATTGCATTGCATTGTATTGTATTGCATTGTATTGTATTGCAATGTAATGCATTGTATTGTACTGTATCGCATTGTATTGTATTGTGTTGCATTGCATTGTATTGTATTGCATTGTATTGTATTGCAATGTATTGTATTGCATTGCATTGTATTGCAATGTATTGTATTGCCTTGTATTGCATTGCAATGTATTGTATTGCATTGTATTGTATTGTAATGTATTGTATTGCATTGTATTGTATTGCATTGCATTGTACTGTATTGCATTGTGTTGTGTTTTATTGTATTGCATACTGCAGCTTTTGTCGTATCATTCCGTTGGCAGCTCATATTTTTTGACGAACCACGTCATGCAAATGATGTAAATCTCTCACATGTGAGTTTTTAGTGAGTCGATGCAATTGTGAATTCCTGCTCTGTCGAGTGTATACGCCAATGTTCCTTCCGACTGTTTGGCAAAGCATGTGTGTGCGTGTGTTTGTGTGTGTGTGTGTGTAGTTGTATGTGTGTGTGCGTGTGTGTGAACAAGAGATTAGATTTCGTCCCCTTGCGCCAGAATAAGCGTCGGCATATCTACGCTGGCCTGGCTAGCTACATTGGTTAAAGCGTACGTCAAGGGGCCTCACTTGACCTGACACACATTGACGTCACAATCGTCGCCATTTTATCTCAGCTGACCTGGTTAGCTACATTGGTTAAAGCGTACGTCAAGGGGCCTCACTTGACCTGACACACATTGACGTCACAATCATCGCCATTTTATCTCAGCTGACCTGGTTAGCTACATTGGTTAAAGCGTACTTCAAGGCGCCTCTATGCGTGAGAATGCCGGTTCGCATACCGAAAGTAACTATTTCTCAGAGATTTTAATCTCGGGCTAGTACGGTCCGTGGGGACCTTAAATGGCGTTGCGCCCATTCAAATGGGCAGCAGTGGTGAAGGACCTCACCCGATAAATTCACTGAAAACTGAGCAGGGTCGAGGTCATACGGTAGCTTTAGGAAAACGTGTACAACTACATTTACTTCTTTTGAATGTGCAACAGAGGTGAACATCGCGTCAAAGGCTCTGAGTTGCCATCCCAACAGCTCGCAAGATGGCCAAGCGGACAAGCGGCCGATTTGGGGGCTAATGAGTCCCGGGCGAAAACAGTTCCGAAAAATACAGTGATTGTTTCACGTGATTAGGACGCAGAAATTTATTTTCAAAACTACCGATATCGTTTGCTGCCTCTCCGTTTTTATCAGAATCATTGTTTATCCTAATTAAGACTGCATAGAGACTACTGTAAGACCACTGAACCTAATTTCGATAGAATTTGGTTTGAAAATAAATATCAAAAAGACAAAGGTTATGAAGATAAACAGAAAAGAAGAAACAACAGAATAATAGTAAATTTTGAAGAGTTGGAACAGGTCACGCAGTTCTGCTACTTAGAAAGTATGATTACAACAGATGCAAAATGTCAGAATGAAATGAAAAGAGGGATAGCGATGAGAAAAGATGCTTTTCTGGAGAGGAAAGAATTAACGAGAGGAGGACTGAACAGGAACCTAAAGAAGAGGATGGTCAAAACATTGATATGGAGCATGGTCTTATGTAGATCGGGAACTTGGACCATCAGAAAAGAAGACATCAGAAGACCGGAGGCTTTTGAATTATGGGTATGGCGCAGGATGGAGAAGGTTAGCTGGACAGAACACTAAACGAACGAAGAGGTGCCTCAACAGGTGGAAGAGAGAAGATATCTGATGGCTACACTAAGATTGAGACAGAGGAAATGGATTGGACACATACTGAGAGGTGAATCCCTTCTGAGAGATATCATAGAGGGAAGAATGGAAGGAAATAGAAGAAGAGGAAGACCGAGACAAATGCTACTAGAATGGATAATGGTGGACGGGTACGGTAAACTGAAGGAGGAAGCCCAACAACGTCAGGAGTGGCGCCATTGGACGTTCGAACCTCCTCCGGAGCAGAGAACTTGAAGAAGAAGAAAGACTGCATAAGTATAAAATTCTTGGGCTACAGCCTGTGCTTTTAATTTTCCATTAGCGCGTTTGTGAGGTTTTTAAAAGGCGCGATATAAATAGCCAGATACATACATACATACACACATACATATAATACAATGCATGCACCCCATACATACATACATACATACATGCAATACAATACATACATACATACATACAATGCATACAACCCATACGTACATACATACACACACATACACACATACATACATACATACATGCATGCATACATACATATATACTTACATACATACACATATACATACATACATACATATATACTTACATACATACATATATACTTACATATATACATACATACACATACACGCATACATACATACATACATACATACATGCATGCATGCATTCATACACCCCATACATACATACATGCATACATACGCCCCATACATACACAAGTATACATACATACATACATCACCCAACATATACACCCCCACATACAGACAGCACATGTTATTTATTTTGAACTATCGTATTTACATAACGCCACAGTGCAAAGGCTTCGTATGAATCAAGAGTACTAAGCAAATGTTTTGTTTGGTTTTGCTCAGGGTCAACATGCAGTGACCTCCCCAAGGGAGACTCGAACCGGCACCCTCCTCAAGTACTCTACCAATCAGCCAAATATCCCATTACGTGGCTAAGCCTATCCACCGACCGACATCCCATGGGCGTAAACTCCAGTGAGGCTACAAGGCTTGAGCTATAGCAATCAGTTGGGTAGTGCAACGTATTCATATAATGTATATGTAATGTATTTATATAGCGTATATGTAATGTACTTATATGACGTATATGTAATGTATTTTTATAATGAATATGTAATGTGTTTATATAATATACATGTAATGTATTTAGGTATACTGATTCACATAAATGCAATTTATGTAAATGTAAATGTTTTTCTATAGCGACCGTGTCCTTGCCCCGCTCATTTTTCAATGAATTTCTCAGGTGAGATCCTTCACCACCGCTGCCCGTTTGAATGGGTGCCACGCCATTTAAGGTCCCCGTGAACGGATATGCGATTTAAAGGTGTATAATATTTGTAGAACGTAATTCTAATATAAACGTTTTCTATAGCGACCGTATTGCCTCTTTGACCTTGCTCATTTTTCAAAGAATTAATTGGGTGAGATCCGCCCGTTTGAATATATAGCGACCTATGGACTCGGCCTGGTCTTTCACTCAAAACTGAAAACATTACTTTTACAAAACAATTTTCCTGATTCTTTCTCTTCCCCTTGTCTCACTTTCCGGTTCATTTCCAAACACCTTCCGCCATAGCCATTTGACTGTCTGACTGTCTGCCTCTTGGATCTTGACATGGAACCGAGCATTTCTGCCTATAGATTATGTTTTGACTGAGCGCATGTGAATAAGGTGGTTCCTACGACTTAGCTTTCACTGGGGCGACTGGGGCCTGTAGGAATCTCGCGATTACGTTGTCTCAGGGGTTTGCTTTAATTAATAAGCAATTTCACGCAAGTAATACCTGATTGCTTAAATAGCACATGTGGTAGCGCGTCAGTTTCTTATTCCAATTTAAGAGTTGAGTGTGGACTTGAAGGTCGTGAGTTCGGTCCTTAGTGTAGGCACATCGTTTTTTAATAACATTCAGGGTGGACAGTCCCTCAGTTATGTTGGGTTTTTGTTGCATTCTACCTCTCTGTAACGCCTGAGTTTCAGTCACATTTTACTTGCTTAATCGAATCGTTCTTGTAAAGAGAATTTCAAACCAGTGTACGACGTTTTCTATGACAGATTAATTTAACCTTAATTTAATTTAATCTCTTGTTTGTCCCTCGCATGCGAATATATAGCTACCGCCCATGCAGTCCAGAAGCTTTGCGTATGTCGGTCCCACCTGGTGGAACCGTCTCTCTCTCCTCCCCCTCTCTATCTCCCTCTCTCCCTCCCTCTCTCTCCCTCCCTCTCTCTCTCTCTCCCTCTCTCCCTGTCTCTCTCTCTCTCCGTCTCCCTCCCTCTCTCTGTCTCTGTCTCCCTCTCTCTGTCTCTGTCTCTCTCTCTGTCTCTCTATCTGTCTCTCTCTCTGTCTCTGTCTGTCTGTCTCTGTCTCTGTCTCTGACTCTCTCTCTCTCTCTCCCTGTCTGTCTCTCCGTCTCCCTCCCTCTCTCTGTCTCTCTCTCCCTCTCTCTCTCTCTGTCTCTCTCTGTCTCTCTCTCTGTCTCTCTCTGTCTCTGTCTGTCTGTCTCTGTCTCTGACTCTATCTGTCTCTCTGTCTCTGTCTCTGTCTCTGTCTCTGTCTCTGTCTGTCTCTCCCTCTCTCTCGATCTGCGACTCGAGCTCCTCTCTCTCTTCCCCTCTCAGGGTTTCGCAGGCGTCTGAAGACTGTACTGTTTAACAGGGGTTTTACTTGTTTAGGTCGGGAGCGTCCCTGTTGAGTTTATTCTAATAGATTTAAATCTCGGGCTAGTACGGTCCGTTCACGGGGACCTTAAAGTGGCGCTTTATAAATCTTAAATTACAAAATTACAATTGCAATTAACCGAAAACCGTGTGCCTAGGTAGCGCAGTAGGTAGCGCGTCAGTCTCATAATCCAAACGATGAGTTGAGCGATCTGAAGGTCGTGAGTTCGATCCTCACCCTGGGCACGAAATATTTTACAAAGCAGCATGACCTTTCCACTGACAGCAAAGCCTCGATCCCCTGAAAGCGGAATTAGCTTTTAAGGCCAAGAAATAATTCATTACCCTGTGTCTTAAGGAAGTCATGCACATTGATGCCTTGAAGTTTAATAATTTTTTGTCTATCTCGTGTTTTCCATATCTGCAGAGGACGGAATGAATTTCAGCAACTGATTTGTTGGCCGACAATAGGACAGACAGACAAACTACCTGCCTGACTATTGGATCTTGACCTGAAACCGAACCCTTTTGCCTATCGATTCTGTTTTGACTGAGCGCCTGTGAATAAGCTGGTTCCCGCGAATTGGCTTTCGGTGGACGCTGTAGAAATCTCGAGATTACGATTACGATTACGAGACAGATAAATTGGCAATCAGATAGACAAAATCAGACAGACAAATATATAAACAGACAGACAGACAGACAGACAGACAGACAGACAGATTTGTCTTGCTATGAGCCCTGACTGCGTTTGGTTGCAGCTAACGAGAGGGAAGACAGACAGACAGGCAGACAGGCAGGCAGGCAGGCAGGCAGGCAGGCAGGCAGGCAGGCAGGCAGGCAGGCAGGCAGGCAGGCAGGCAGGCAGGCAGGCAGGCAGGCAGGCAGGCAGGCAGGCAGGCAGGCAGGCAGGCAGACAGACAGACAGACAGACAGACAGATGGCCGACCAAACGGGCTGTCCGTCAAGAACAGGTTCATCAGGATTTCATTGTTCATATAATTATTGCAATTAATACTAATTACCGGTTCGATCAACGCAGGTGTAGGCTACGACTCGTTGATAGCAATTCGTGCTAATTAGTATACGCCTATGTTGTTTTCGAACTAATCGATACATAAAAACCTTAAGACCTATAAAAATGCAACATACAAATTGCAGAACATTTCCAATACCCACAGATCTACCTGTATTGAGACCTGCGTAGGCCTATTAGGCCTACCAATTACTTTTGACCCATACATACCATCGATCACACCTGCAGACATTTTCAGGACTGCAGAAATGTCCATACCCTGAAACGGCGCTCTATAGTCTTTATTCATTCTGGAAGCATACGACAAATTGGTTTGCAGTTTTTAATATTTCATTGGGCTATCTGTACTTACTTACTTACTTTGTTCGGCAATATATTCTTAACATTTGTAGATCTAGAGTTTAGTTTCTGCAGTACATTGCGCCAAGAAAGTAAAATGTGTCATGGTATGGAGCTTTATAAACTTCTATCCATTGTTTTTGCCTTTTAATTTCTATATTTCTGGATTGCACGTTTCACTTACTTACTAAATAGAGGGCGGAGACCAAGCCGATGACAACCGAAAACTAATCTCCAAATTATCCATGCATTTGTTTATGAATATGCCGATGAGGAAGAAGCTTTGAATATGACTTGTTAACGACAAACTGATCAAAGTCTTTAACCTCAGTAAAACGCTCACACTGAATCGCCAACAGAGTGGCATTTGGACATGCTGGCCTGACCTCTCTGGATTCTTTGGTGGCTACTAAATTCATCCAACATCCTCACTATTGCGGATTTTATTTAATTAAGCTTCTGTATTCAAACTAGATGCGTCTATGTGTAACGCTGAGAAATGTCGAAAATTTTTACGACATAGCATATAGACAAACGTATGCCTATCTTATGTTGAAACATAAACTCAAAACCCAATTTTGAAAAAGAACGCCGTATGCCTTTATTTATTGTGATAAAAAACGGTCAACCTCCTCCATTTGGAAAGCTTTGAACTGACTATCGTCGTTGGAATTCAGGGTTTTGTTACACAGACAGACAGATTTATAGTCCGAATAATATATGCGCGGCGTAGGCGTTGCAACTCGCCGGCGCATATGTTTATTGTGTCGCAACATCTCGCAGATGTCGCAATGCCGGCATATATTATGATTGTTTTTATAAATAAAAATAATAAAATTATTTTCACCTACGGATTATGAGTAATATTATTTATGTGTTCGTAAAATTGCAAAAGCGATAATTTTAACAATATTATAACAATTATTTATCCCACCCACCCCCACGCCATTCGCTATATAGTCACGTGACTCAAGATTCTCGTTCCTTCCGTTGTTACAGAGTCTGTTGAAAGGTGTGAGTTGGAATTTTTCGTACATTTATCGTTCAAAGTTCTCCTTAAAATTTTGCCATCGCGACTTGAAAGTAGGATTTCTTATTTAGTATAAGTGTCTGGAAAGTGTTGTTATTCTTCGTTTGTAATAGTTTACTTTGAAAATAAGTTAAAATCGTGTTCTAAATTATGGCATCAAGCAGAAGTCGGCATACTTCGCGTGACGGCGTGGTGGCTTTTTCATAATCAGTTTTGGATTATAATTTTTGTATTTATTTACAAGCCGCTGTTGTTAGTTTTGAGAAAGGAAATTGGGATTCTTCTTTTATTTAATTTGGTCTAATATTTAGATCCTGCATTATTTATTCTAACAAGATATTTCGTATTCATGTGGCCGTCTGTCGCCATTTTGTTAATGCGTAATGACACGTCACGTTCGACTGGAAATTTTTGGCTAAAATCGTATTATAATTAAAAATTTGTAGTTCAGTTTCACGTTAAGACTACTGCTAAAGTAATAGGCGTGAAATTTTTATTCATTTCAAACGAAAACGGAAGAAAATTTAGCCGGCAACGCGTTTGGATCGAGACAAAGGGGTGGGTGGCGTGTGTAACCATGACTGAACATACCTGATATAAAATGGCCGACTCTGATTAAGTAACTCGAAAATACGAAAAAATCGGGCAGTAACTGAAATGATTCATGCAAAACCCCCAAAATTTCGCATTGATTTTTCAACTACATTCTAGTTTATCGGCGTTTTCAAAGACTAGTCGGCCATGATGTAATCTGTATATCATTAAAGGCACAACATTTTATGTAGTAATTTAAGTTTAAACCAATAAATAAATAGTACGTTACATCATTCAAAAGCATGTGGTAACTTTTGACCTTTCTAAAGGTCACTGTTATTTATTTTCAGTGTTGTCCATCACATAAGCTAACTCAAATTAATTGAATTAAATTAAACTGCAATAATTAAAGTGCACTTACTTAAATGCATTTGGGTTGGGGCTTCTGCATTTGTGTCCAATTTGCAATAGTTGTTATTTTCTGTTTTTCTTTGTCCAGTTTTCATCGTGAGACTACTGCTTGCTTGCCAATAATCATGGGAGCCGAAAAGATCCACATCAACATTGTCGTCATCGGTCACGTCGATTCGGGTAAATCAACCACCACTGGACATCTGATCTACAAATGCGGTGGAATCGACAAGCGAACAATTGAGAAATTCGAGAAGGAAGCCCAGGAGGTGAGAACTTCTGTAAAATTTTTGCTTTGAAAGGTGCAAATAAATTACTTTTTGCAGATAAATGTAACTTGCTTCTTAAATTTATTTCTGACGGTTTACTTTGCCAATTTATCTTGGTTATGATGATGCAACATTCGGCATCAGTGATGACAGTTGGAAATGAATTTTAAAATGGGTTTACCGTACCCGCTTATCTCGGTTGTTTCATGCAACATTCAACATCGGTTATTAAAATTTTTGAAATAAATTTTTAAAAGGGTTTAATTTACCAGTTTATCTTAATTGTGACATGCAACATTCAGTATCAGTGATGACAGTTGGAAATAAACTTCTAAAATAATGTGGTTGTGGTCCATCTACAAATAATGCTTTAGACTTTCAGAATCAGGGCATTATAGCTGGCTTATTGGTTAGAATGCTTGACTTGTTGCGCAGAGTACAAGTTTGAGCCTACCGTTAGATGGTTACCATAATAGTAATTGCAGAGTTATGAATTTACAAAAGTCCTGATGTTTTAACTAATTTAAAACATTTGTGATGTTTTGTTCAGATGGGCAAGGGCTCCTTCAAGTACGCCTGGGTTTTGGACAAGCTAAAGGCTGAGCGCGAAAGAGGTATCACCATCGATATCTCCCTGTGGAAGTTCGAGACTGCCAGATACTACGTCACCATCATTGACGCTCCAGGGCATCGTGATTTCATCAAGAACATGATCACCGGAACTTCGCAGGTGACGTGACGTTCGTCTCAATTCTGTTCACGAAACATTTTTCATCATGATTTTTTGAAGACAGCCTTTTTTAAGATTTAATTTTTAAACTTTTGTCCAGGACTTTCAAAAAAATACTAAGTTTTTTAAAAAGCAGCGTCTGAATCTGAGAATCCAAATTGCAAATTGGTACTCCTGAATTTTATTATAATTTGAATGTTTTATAAGTTTACAGATCATTATTGATAGCATTTTAGTTCAAATTTTTGTCATCGGATTTGCAGCTCCAAATTTAGCTCGCTGGCTTTATGTATGTCTGTGTTTGTGGTGCACCATAGCCAGATGGGTAGAGTGCTCTGCTTGTAATATGTAGAGTACGGGTTTGAGCCTCCCATGAGACGGTTACTCTGTAGGAACCTTGAGCAAATCCTTCACTCTCAGTCGCTTAGCACCATCGGTTGAAGCTTTGTCATTAGATAGTCGAACTTAATAAATGCAGAAAAAATATGTATGTATAATATGTATATTTAACCTGTAATAAATAATATGTATATATAATATATAATAAAGTGGTTATTTTTGTCCACACAGGCCGATTGTGCTGTCCTTGTCGTCGCTGCTGGTGTTGGTGAGTTCGAGGCGGGTATCTCAAAGAACGGTCAGACTCGTGAGCACGCGCTGCTTGCTTTCACTCTCGGTGTGAAGCAGCTGATTGTCGGAGTCAATAAGATGGACTCCACTGAGCCTCCATACAGCGAGGTATTTTTTTATCCAAGTGTTTGAGTCAATATTTACAAGTTGCCTTTTCTAAGTAGTAATAAGTTGGATAGTAATAATTAAACTTGTACTGTTTTGAAATTTACTGAAACACAGGTACTATTTTGAAATTTACTGAAATACAGGTACTATTTTGAAATTTACTGAAACACAGGTACTATTTTGAAATTTACTGAAACACAGGTACTATTTTGAAATTTACTGAAACACAGGAGCTGTCTTGTGCAGTTTCCAATGGTTGGTCATGTTATTTGATATAATGCATTAATATTGCAAAGATGCTATTAAATTTTGATTTGTTACAATTTAAATGTAAGTTTTTTTTATCTGAGGTTGTAATGATACCTCAGGAAATAAATTATAAAAAGACTGACTTAAAATGTAAGTAATTAAAGTTGCTAGGAATTTTCAGTTAATGTAAGCTAATGTTTTCAAAAGTGAGGGAAATAACGAGAAAATTCACACCAAGAATGGGATCAATGAGGTCAAGGGATGGACACATAATCGCAGACGAAGAGGAAATGAAGAACAGATGGAAAGAATACACAGAGGAGCTGTACAGTGAAGATAGGAGAGTAATGAAAGAACGAATCGATACATCAGAACATGAAAAGGAACCGGACGTTTTGGAAGCAGAGGTGGAATGGGCAATTAGACAACTGAAGGACAATAAAGCACCGGGTCCGGATGGGATACCCATAGAAATGGTAAAAGCAGGAGATGGCGCAATGACAAAGACAAAAACAAAAATGTGCAATATCATATGGACAACCGGAAAATGGCCAGAGGATTGGAAGAGCTCAATCTTTATTCCTATATTCAAAAAAGGAGATGCGAGAGTGTGAAAACTACAGGACCATAGCAATGATATCGCACATAAGTAAAATACTACTTAAAATAATACATAAAAGAATGGAGAACATAATAGAGAGGGAGCTTCCAGATAACCAAGCAGGATTTAGGAAATCCCGCGGAACTCGTGATCATATCGCCAACATGCGGTGGATAATGGAGAGACAAAAGGAGTATGGACAAAAATTATACATATGCTTCATTGACTATAGTAAGGCATTCGATTGCATTGATCATGAGTTGATGTGGAAAACCTTAATAGAAATGGGAATACCAAGGCACTTGATACAACTTCTCAAGGGATTGTACGAAGAACAGATTGCGGTAATAAGAACTGAATTTGGAGATACTGAAAGAATCAAAATAAAGAAAGGAGTGAGGCAGGGATGCATTCTGTCCCCATTCCTATTTAACCTATATGCAGAAAGGATAATGAGGATGGCGGAAATGGATGGAGCAAAAGAGGGAGTAAAGATAGCGGGAAGAACACTGAATAATCTGAGATACGCAGATGACACAACACTATTAGCAGGTAAAAAAACAGATCTGGTAGAACTGATAAGAAGGCTGAAGAGAGAGAGCGAGAAAGCAGGACTATACTTCAATATAAAGAAAACGAAGATCATGACAACAG
This sequence comes from Norana najaformis, assembly GCA_964023275.1. Classification (NCBI taxonomy): domain Eukaryota; kingdom Metazoa; phylum Annelida; class Clitellata; order Crassiclitellata; family Hormogastridae; genus Norana; species Norana najaformis. Next base: position 28,316,283 of record OZ029922.1, read on the forward strand.
CTGAGGAGGGCAGTTTTATGGTGGATGGAGAGGAATTAGAGACGGTAACAAGCTTTACATTCTTGGGATCAGTAGTAGAAAGAGAAGGAAAGTGCGACATGGAAATAAACCGAAGGGTGGCGATTGGAAAAGCCGCAATGAATGGACTAGAAAAAATATGGAAAGACAAACATGTGAGCACAGACACGAAAAAAAGATTGGTGAGGGCCTTGATTATACCAACAGTAACATACGGCAGTGAGACGTGGACAATGACCAAGAAAATAGAGAAAAAAATCAATGCTTGTGAAATGTGGATATGGAGGAAGATGCTGAGAACATCATGGACGGAGAAAAGGCCTAATGAATGGGTACGCAGGGCGATTGGAATTGAGCAAGATGAGACGTTACAACAAACAGTGCTAAAATCAAAGCTGAGGTTCTTTGGACATGTTATGAGATCAGATGGATTGGAAAAAGAAATGATGCTGGCTTGTGGAGAGGGAAAGAGAAAACAAGGGAGACCAAGGAAAAAATGGATGGACAAGATACACGAAGCAACTGGAATGAACTTGGCACAACTAAGGGACGCGACATTGGAAAGAAAGAAATGGAGAAGATTGATCATGACGGTCGCTAGAGCTCAAAGAGCTGACAGCACAAGGTGACAAGGTAAGCTAAGGCGTAATTCTTTGGTTGCTGCAGGCTCGTTTCGAGGAAATCAAGAAGGAAGTGTCGCAGTACATCAAGAAGATCGGTTACAACCCTGAAGCCGTCCCATTCGTGCCAATTTCCGGATGGCATGGAGACAACATGCTGGAAGCCAGCCCCAAGATGGCGTGGTTCAAGGGATGGTCTGTGAAGAAGGCCGACAAGAAGGACTACACCGGAACAACCATCATGGAGGCACTGGACAACATTGACCCACCAAAGAGGCCAACGGACAAGCCTCTGCGTCTGCCACTCCAGGATGTCTACAAGATAGGAGGTAAAACTATTTGTCCAGCTCAGTGTAGTGTTCGTCTTAGGAAGTCTTAGGGCAGTTTCTGTGCTCAATGATGATATTCCAGTTGAACTCTCTCTCTGATTTAAGAGTGAAATGACCAGAAAATGCTGAGAGCAATTGTCACCGACTAATTTATAAGATCTGGTAGCAAATTAAGGTATCATGAGAATGGAATGGCAGAACAGTTTTTTCGGCGTAGTGTGTTGTGTTGAATGGTAAACTTTTAAGTCATGTGGAACGTTCATCAGAATTGTATTTACTTGGCTTTATCAGTTTCAGTGAAGGGTTATGTTAGTCTAGGTGTTGATTCTTTGTAATTTTGTTCATGCACTCTTAACAGCCGATTTGGTTCATTGATCTGTGCAGGTATTGGAACGGTCCCAGTCGGTAGAGTCGAGACTGGAATCATCAAGGCTGGCATGATCGTTACCTTTGCCCCAGTCAACCTGACAACTGAAGTCAAGTCCGTCGAGATGCACCACCAGGCCCTTGAGGAGGCCGTGCCAGGAGACAACGTTGGCTTCAACGTCAAGAACGTCTCTGTCAAGGATATCCGTCGTGGTAACGTTGCCGGTGATTCAAAGAACGACCCGCCAAAGGAGACTGAAGAATTCAAGGCTCAGGTTGGTGAATTGCTACATTTTTGTTTTTTTAATCACATTGAAGTGATAATTGTTCGAAGATTGAGCTTGCTGATAAATGCTGTCATTGCAGTAGAAGTGCAGTTGATTGCAGTAGGCTAATAATTGGAGGTGTTTGTCGAAAGTGCTTCTGTCAGCTTGTATGCTATCTTGAAGGTGGTCTGCACTTTATTTTACAATAAGTTACTTGCAATAAAATTAATCTAAATAACTACTACCAAAAGTGAAAAATAGTGACATGTATTGAGGCAGTGGCTGTGGTATAAGTAAAGTATCCCATATCCCACTTGTAGTGAGAAGTAGGGAGGTGCTCATTTCCTTTTCTTGAGGCCATTAAGATGGCAAAGGATGATTTGTGAGGCTATTTTTGAAGATGTGTCGATATTTTTCCAGTTCTGCAAGTTTTCACAACTATTTCCTGTGTTGTTTAGGTCATCATCCTGAACCATCCTGGCCAGATCAATGCTGGATACGCACCTGTCGTTGATTGCCACACCTCCCACATTGCCTGTAAGTTCCGTGAACTGCTGGAGAAGATCGATCGTCGTAGCGGCAAGAAGCTGGAAGACAACCCAGCCAACGTGAAATCTGGAGATGCCGCCATCGTCGAGATGGTGCCGCAGAAGCCAATGTGTGTGGAAGCGTTTGCCGACTATGCTCCACTTGGTAGGTTTGCCGTGCGTGACATGCGTCAGACGGTGGCCGTCGGTGTCATCAAGTCGGTGAAGAAGCGTGAAGGAGGCCAGGGCAAGGTCACCAAGGCCGCCCTGAAGGCCGGAGTCGGTGCCAAGAAGGGGAAGTGAATGTTGGTGTCCGTAGTTGTTAGGGAGGGCTGCTGCAAAAAGCCGTATCCAAGAAGCGTTCTCGAATCCACAAAAATCTGGTCTTGCATGACTCACAATTTCATAAATGAAGCTGGTTATGGTTTGAAAAAGGCGACGTTTGTACTCAGACGAACTTTCTACTGTTCAGTTAAGCAAGTGCTGCATCGGAAAAACTTTAGAAGGAAAAAGCAGCAATGAACTAGAAAGCTTTTTCTAATAGACGACGAGGTCTGACATAGTTTAGTTAATTTTTTAATTCCACTTAAAAATGCCATAGGCTTTGACCAAGTTAAAGTAATTCCTCGAGTGTTGTCCATATAAGTTTGTTTTAAACATTCATTTATTAAAAGTAATTGCAAGACTACACGTGTTTTTCAGCCTTACTGTTTCAGAATGGCACTGCTTTGGAATGGTTTTTGTGATATGCGAGTAATGTAGGGTAATTTTGGCATTTACGGTCCTTAAGTGTTGGCACGAGGTGGTGTGGTGCTATGTTCTGTGGCTCGTAACAGAGGGGTCGCGGGTTCTGTCCCAAGTCACAGCATAGCGACCTTGGAAAAGTTGCTTACCCACAATTGTCTGAGAAAGGCAACGGAAAACCACCTTGCTCGTCCCCGGGTGGCAAAAAGCCAATGGACCTGCCTGTGGGCAGAGAACTCGTGTCATCATAGTCGTGTTGGCACCAAGGCAGTCGCATTTCTAAATGTATTACAGAAGTGTACTTTGGATAAAAGTGCAAAGCTTGGGCTTGTTTAACCACGGTAGCAAAAGGCGGGCTTTGATTTATAGGCAGCAGAGCTAATAATGTTGACCTCTACTCCGAAAACAAATTTGTGGAGAGTGATGAAGGCAACCGACAAAACTCAGAATTCAACAAAAAATTCCACTTCCTAAATAATTACTGTCCGGGGGTTGCATCTGAACGGGAATACTGTACATGTATATTGAGCAGTGTCGTTGGGGCATCAAGTAAATTAGCGGTGACCATACATACGATTGTCCATGTTTTAGTAAGAAACATTCAACGAGCTCTTTCCAAAAAAACAGTACACAATTTATTCATCAGAAATGAAAGTTGGAGCTGAAAAGCAGTCAAGTAGCCCCTTGGCAACTTCAGTGAACAAGACCAAGTACAAAACAACTTTCCAAACTTCGTAACTACATGTATTGTGTTCGGGGTTGTCGATAAGGGACGTTTCGCATAAAATGACCTACCCCTCTTAACCTTGTTCGCAAGTGTCTGCATTTGGTCTTACCCTACCCCTTTGAGTACGTCCGTACTCCAGCTGCCCGATAAGCCTCGACAGGCTCCCTGTTGACTGCAGGCTAGGTAACTGACACAGAGGGTAATGTGCTTTGTACTACCGCATTGAGGAAGAGTACTCTAATTTGATGCTTAGCAGTTCAGACTCCATTGAAGTTCATCTTTAAAACATGGTATCAAGAAGGAAGATGTACAGTACTAAAATAATTACCAAATTTAGATGCGAATGTCCGCATTGGGCTTAACCCCTTCTCCTTGTCCGCATTTGGGTGACCATCCCACCCGCTGACGAGCTGATTGGACCACCCCTTTTAGGTTACAGTAGAGCGTGTACATTGAAGTCATAAATCAGTTCAAATGTTTAACGACATCATACGGCGTCAAAGGCCGTTGATGTCGCCCTCCTCCTTCATCCAGGCTTGGGACTGGCACCACCCGACTAAAGGCAGTGGCGGAGTTTTTTAAAGGTTATCCTTCAAAAGTTACAACTCATAAGAGATATCGAACTGTCTGTCTTTTTTAGATCGGGGTTTTTCTGTCTGATCTCCTATTTTCCCATTTTCAGACTGATGACTTTAACAAGGCCTTCGATTCTGTAGTACTTGGCTTCCTTAAGAAGTTGGTGTTGATCCGTCCACGTGTCGGGCAGCGAGTCCACCCCGCGGTCGCCGCGCAGGTAGTTGAGGATGTAGCGGAAGTGGGTGCCATCTCGGTCAATGAAGTACGACCCGTCTGGCTGTTGCGAGAGCGGATGTCGACCGCTCACCATAGCGGCGAGCATCGAATTCTGGTCCCGACTGAGCGTGTACACTGAAGTCATAAAAAGACGACCGCCGACGTTGAGTCTGACGACGCCCTGAACACACATGCACATTATTTTATTATTATTTCTGCATTTATCAGGCGCCACTATCTAATGGCCTAGCATCAATCGATAGCGCCGAGCAACTGTGAGTGAAAGACTTGCTCAAGGTCTCTGCACAGTAACCGTCTCGGAGAAGGCTCGAACCCGTACTCTACGCGTTACGAGCCGAGCGCCCTATCCAATATGCTAACGTGCCCCACATCTTGAGAAAGGCAATGTTGACAGCTATGGAGGTCATCCATAAAGGATGTCAGCAAAAAATGACCTACTTTGGACCCCTGCCTGAACCCTCCCTCTTCTCTTGCCAGCATTTGGCCTTACATTCTCCTCCCATTTGCAGACGTCCGCATTCCAAAGCCGGTGAAAAAAGACCAACGAAAAAGTAGTAGTAGTTCCTCAGTTTAACGACAGCTTATGGCATCAAAGGTCGTTGCCGTCGCCCTCCTCCTTTATCCAGGCTTGGGACTGGCACTACCTTCAAACAAGGCAGTGGCGGAGTTACAGTGAAAAACGTCATTAATAAACTACTCATTCTATCTTATGTAAAGAACCTCACAATGGCAACATACATTGCTAACAAATCTACATAGATGCGACTTGAGATAGGTTGAAAACTTGAAATTTGTTTCTTTAGCTGTCTGCAACGGTACATTACCATTGATGAACCAATGCAGTACAGAGTGTCTGCCATCTGACTGAAGTTGGCGTTTAAAGCATGGGTTGTATTAAAAGCTATATACATGTATCAAATTTATGTGGACGTTCGCCACTGGTGACATTTGACAGCTGGCCTAGTTAGCTACATCGGTAAGCGCGTACGCCAAGGAAACATCTGTGCATGAGGATCCCGGTTCGTGATTTATTTCAGAGATTTGAATCTCGGGCTAGCACGGTCCGTGCAAGGGGACCTTAAATGGCGTGTAGCGGTGGTGAAGGATCGATAGGGTCGAGGCCATACGGTCGCTATAGAAAAACGTGTACAATTTACAGTTTTGTTACCAGCTATAGAGCCAGTGAGCGTGTCTGTCGGGTTTCCGATGAGTTACTGTGTAAGCGTGTAAACAAGGGTGTTACTGGCTCTCGGGATAAGCTTAAAAAGAACTGAGCTTCTGTTTTACAGTGTTTCTGTTTGCCTGAACTCTATGCACTTCACAGGAATTCTCAGCCGTTTTTAACATCTATAATCTCACGTTTTTCTTCAACCCTTAACAAGCTGTCTCTAGAACGATGTCCGTTAAACTGTTGCTATTACGACGAGATACATAGAATTAATCGTAATCGTAAGTTCTATATTTTTACAGCACCCAACGAAAGCAAAGTCGCGGGAATCATCTTATTCACAGGCACTCAGTCAAAACAAATTCTCTAGGCAGGAAGGGTTCAGTTCCTGGTCAAGATCCAAGAGTCAGGCAGACGGCTATGGTGGATAGTGTTTGGAATTGAACCGGAAAGTGACTATACTGTTCAACAGTGATTTTACTTTTTCGAGTCGGAAGCACCTCTTTTGAGTTTATCCTCTAAGAGGCGCTTTATAAATCTCAAATTACAATTACAATTACAGGGATACAGTCAAATTAGGCCCTTTCTTCCTCTTATCTCTCTCCCCCCCGCTCCAATCCCAAACACCACCACCCCCGTAGCTGCCACGCTGTCTCTCCGTCTGACTTTAGGATCTTGACCTGAAACAGAACCCCTTTGCCTGTCGATTTTACTTTGACTGAGCGCCTGTGAATAAGCTTGTCCCCGCGACGTGATTTTCGTTGGGCGCTGTAGAAATCTCGGAATTACGATTACCCTTACGATTAGCATGGGCATACCTTCTGGAAATTCTTCATGTCTTGTATGAACTTGAGCTCGTCCTTGATCTTCCTCTTCTCTTCGAGGTCATCGATTTCAGACTTTGACGTAAACGCCGATGCACTCGTCATTGCTCTAGAAAAGGGACGAGAACTCAGAATAGATATTTTGTATTCGATTCCAGAAAATTAAAAAAAAACTGTTCGATACAGAGCCAACTACATTTCTGAACTTGTAGACCACTTAATGGAAAACCCGGATGCTTTCTTAACACATATCTGTTTGCCTTTTAACTGTTTTCTGTCTGTTTCTTGTACGTTTGTCTATCCTACCTGTGCACACGTTGTCACCTCGGATTCTGACAAGTGTGTTACTGCTTCTTGGGATTAGCTCAAAAAGAACTGAACTTCTGTTTTACATTGCCTCGTGTTTCTGTTGACCTGATCTCCACGCACTCTACAGGAAACCTCAACCATTTTTAACAGCCAAAATCTCACTTTTTGCTTCAACTTTTAACAAGCTGTCTCTAGAACGATGCCTGTTAAACTGTTGCTATAACGACGAGTTACGCTGAAGTAATCGTAATCGTAAGCTCGAGATTTCTACAGCACCCGACGGAGCTAAGTCTTGGTTGACTTGGCATCAAAACTGACTCGGCTTTTGTGAGGCGCTGAGAAATTTCGGAGGTTTGCATTTACATTTCATGCTTCTCAAACACGAGAATGTCTTAGCCAAGATCATACGCCCACACTTGTCCTTGTCTTTGTCCTTGCCCTTGTCTTTGTCCTTGTCTTTGTCCTTGTCTTTGTCCTTGTCTTTGTCCTTGTCTTTGTCCTTGTCTTTGTCCTTGTCTTTGTCCTTGTCTTTGTCCTTGTCTTTGTCCTTGTATTTGTCCTTGTCTTTGTCCTTGTCTTTGTCCTTGTCTTTGTCCTTGTCTTTGTCCTTGTCTTTGTCCTTGTCTTTGTCCTTGTCTTTGTCCTTGTCTTCGTCCTTGTCTTCGTCCTTGTCTTTGTCCTTGTCTTTGTCCTTGTCTTTGTCCTTGTCTTTGTCCTTGTCTTTGTCTTTGTCCTTGTCTTTGTCCTTGTCTTTGTCCTTGTCTTTGTCCTTGTCTTTGTCCTTGTCTTTGTACTTGTCTTTGTCCATGTATTTGTCCCTGACTTTGCTCTTGTCCTTGGCCTGACATTTCTACCCCTCCCGTCACATCGTCCTTAAAATTTGGAAATAACTTTAGAGTCACAGCTGCTCCACCCCTCTGGAATCAACTCCCACCAGAATAACGATAATTATCTGACCATCATACGAGCTCACCAGCACTTCACCCCTTGCAATCTCTGCAATCTCTATGCAGGTGTTTTCACTTCTTCCTCTTCTCTCTCTTCCTCTCTCTCTGTCTCTCTCTCTCTGTCTCTCTCTCTCTCTGTCTCTCTCTCTCTGTCTCTCTTTCTGTCTCTCTCTGTCTCTCTCTCTCTGTCTCTCTTTCTGTCTCTCTCTGTCTCTCTCTCCGCTTCAATCCCAAACATCACCCAACTTAGCTGCCACGCAGTCTCTCTGACTTTTGGATCTTGACCTGGAGCCGAACCCTTTTGGCTATCGATTTTGTTTTGACTGAGCTTCTGTGAATAAGCTGGCCCCTGTGACGTGGATTTCGTTGGGCGCTGTAGAAATCTCGGGATTACGATTACGATGTTCCATTCATGGCCATTCTTAAACGATGACAACGCTTTCATCATCCACAGGACCAGTTTCTTTAAACTTAACCTAAACAAATCGACAGCTGTGCAGTTCATCTCATATCCTCAATCTTTTCCGAATAATTTTACTTCCATTTAGAATCGTAAACAAACAAAAAGCTAAATCGTCCAAAAGAATAAAATTTCTCAGTAAAAACACCTTTGCTAAGAATCCACCTTCAAACTCCCATGCGCTGTGAGCTTTATTTTGCATACGAAAATATTGCGTGTACCGAACGTTTACTTCAGGCCTAATACACTTTAATTTGAGTCCTTCAACTGTAAAGTATATCAACATATTTTGTCGGGCAGCCTATTTGATAGATTTTGCGAACATCTGCTACCATATTCATATCTTTCACCAATTTTAACAGCAGATGTCGCACGCATGCGTTCTCGCTGAGTTGCGGCAAATAGGCCCAAGCATGGTAGTACCCGTTGAGGCCCGTGTAGGCCTAGGCCTATACAGTGCATAGGTCTACCTGTGGTTTTAACCGTGGGCTAAAGAGTTGCGGCCGTATGTAGGTATGTTCTCACTTGATCGATATTGTTGGCTTGGTAAGGACGATGATCATTTGCAAAATATTAGTATCGTGTATGATAACATTGTCCATGAATGAGTACATAAAATAACATGTCTATGCATCGGGTGATGGTGTAAGTTGATGAAGAAATAAGTGTATTAATTGTATATGGAAATAATTTAATAATTGTTTGATTTCTGGATGGGTGGGTGAAAAGAAGGGTGAATGGATGGATGGATGGATGGATGGATGGATGGATGGATGGATGGATGGATGGATGGATGGATGGATGGATGGATGGATGGATGGATGGATGGATGGATGGATGGATGGATGGATGGATGGATGGATGGATGGATGGATGGATGGATGGATGGATGGATGGATGGATGGATGGATGGATGGATGGATGGATGGATGGATGGATGGATGGATGGATGGATGGATGGATGGATGGATGGATGGATGGATGGATGGATGGATGGATGGATGGATGGATGGATGGATGGATGGATGGATGGATGGATGGATGGATGGATGGATGGATGGATGGATGGATGGATGGATGGATGGATGGATGGATGGATGGATGGATGGATGGATGGATGGATGGATGGATGGATGGATGGATGGATGGATGGATGGATGGATGGATGGATGGATGGATGGATGGATGGATGGATGGATGGATGGATGGATGGATGGATGGATGGATGGATGGATGGATGGATGGATGGATGGATGGATGGATGGATGGATGGATGGATGGATGGATGGATGGATGGATGGATGGATGGATGGATGGATGGATGGATGGATGGATGGATGGATGGATGGATGGATGGATGGATGGATGGATGGATGGATGGATGGATGGATGGATGGATGGATGGATGGATGGATGGATGGATGGATGGATGGATGGATGGATGGATGGATGGATGGATGGATGGATGGATGGATGGATGGATGGATGGATGGATGGATGGATGGATGGATGGATGGATGGATGGATGGATGGATGGATGGATGGATGGATGGATGGATGGATGGATGGATGGATGGATGGATGGATGGATGGATGGATGGATGGATGGATGGATGGATGGATGGATGGATGGATGGATGGATGGATGGATGGATGGATGGATGGATGGATGGATGGATGGATGGATGGATGGATGGATGGATGGATGGATGGATGGATGGATGGATGGATGGATGGATGGATGGATGGATGGATGGATGGATGGATGGATGGATGGATGGATGGATGGATGGATGGATGGATGGATGGATGGATGGATGGATGGATGGATGGATGGATGGATGGATGAACCAAACCCTTCTTGCCTATCGATTTGCTTTTGACTAAGCGCCTGTGAATAAGCTGGCCCCCGCGACTCAGCATTCGTTGGGTGCTGTCGAGTTTATGATTACGATGGATGGAGGGAGGAGGGAGGGAAGGAGGGAAATAGGGAGGGATGAATGGATGGACTAGGGATGGATGATTGGATGGATGGCTGATGAATATTAAGTCTGATTTTTAATCCATTTCAATCATATTTCGGGAATACACGATTGTCTAAAGTTAAGCATAGTGTCAGTTAATAGGTCGAGCTTAAAATCCCCGCAAAGGTAAACAAATGTTTTCGTGTTTCGGTTCCACTTGTGCCCCATAGTGAACTCAGCTGTAATGAGTACATCGACAGTACACCGTCAGTGGGGAGATCAGACGGCGAGGGAGAAGACTGGTCACCCACGTTCATATGCCAAGGTTAAGAAAAATGAAGTCGCTAACATTTCATTCCCATGGCTGCCTCAGTCCCTAGCTTTATGAACTCCTTGTATTCGTCTGAATCAAATTTCACCTCAAATTTCAGATGAAATGTTAGTTGATTTAATTGTTCACGCATGTTTTCATAATATGGCAACATGCGTGAAAAAATTAAACCAACAAAAATATGAGAATTTTGTTACTAATTTATTTTAATTATGTAATATAGGCCCCTAATGCAACTTATTTTAATTCAATTTCGGTTTTTACAACTTTACACTGTTTCCAGTGTTTATTGAATGATAAAAATAATGAAATTTTAGCACAAAATTCCATAATTGTTCAGTTCTGGAGCCTTTTTCTATAAAAGCACTGGTAATATGTTCAGGTGAAATGTTAGTTGGTTTAATTTTTTCACCCTTATTTTCATAATAATTATGGCAACATAGGTGAAAAAATAAACCAACAAAAATATGAGATTAACATTCATGTGTTTTATCGTGTGCCTAGGTAGCGCAGTAGGTAGCGCGTCAGTCTCATAATCCAAACAGAGTTGAGCGATCTGAAGGTCGTGAGTTCGATCCTCACCCTGGGCACAAACTTTTAAACAACACTTATATTGCATCCCAGGGGAGACAATGACCAAATGAGGGAACCCAATGCCTGAGCCCCCTTGTTAAGCATTTTTTACTCCTTTGTATGCACTGGTGTTTGCAATCGTAATCGTAATCCCGAGATTTCTACAGCGCCCCAACGAAAGCCAAGTCACGGGGAGCAGCTTATTCACAGGCGCTCAGTCAAAACAAAATCGATAGACAAAAATGTTCGGTTCCAGGTCAGGATCCAAGAGTAAAGCGTAAAGACTAGATTAAATTGTAAAGAGTGGACGCATGTCTCGTGTTGATAAAGATTACTTGCTTGCTTACTTACTAACTAACTTACTTATTTACTTACTTACCTGCTTGCTTGCATCCTTATAGGTGAAACCAGTCACTCAAGTATTAATTAGTTTCGTAGTATTCCCTAGGTAGCGCGTTCGTCCTAATTCCTCAAATGCGCTTAAGCGTATCTTAAGAGCGTAAAATGGTTAGTTATACCGTACAAAGTCGGTTCATTCACGCACTGTACCAAGTGGGCGCCGCTGGTGTAGTGGTATCATGCAAGATTCCCATTCTTGCGACCCGGGTTCAATTCCCGGGCGGCGCAAAACTTTTCGACACTCCTTGTCGTTATGGGCGCTGAGGTTCGTTTTGATTGGCGCTACTTAAATGTTCTTTTGCATTTTGTTGTCAAAGCCGGATATGGATGTTTAGACACCGATAATTAATTTCTTGCTGGGTTTAATCATAAGCACTAAATTTGGACGAAAATAAGTTCCACGTTTTCAGTGCTGCAGTGGAAAATTCATAATTTGGAAGGGGTGGATTGGTGGAAAGATGGAAGGAAAGGTGGATGGCTTGAATGTTAATGAACTTGATTAATCAGGAAATTTCTATAGCGCAGCTATCATAATGGCCACCAACGGCAGCAGTGGTCGTTTGTAAGTTAACCTTCGATGCGAAATCACAGACATAATTATTTGTGAACCAATCGATCGTAGACATGCTGTGAAGGAATTTAGCGCAAGCTGAAGTGACGGATGGCTGGAAGGAAAGGGGGGTGTTTTAAATAACTAAATAAAATTTAGTCCAATCCCAAACACCACCCACCGTAGCTGCCATGCTGTCTCTCTGCCTGACTTAACCTAGAACCGAACCCTTTTGCCTATCGATTTAGTTTTGACTGAGCGCTTGTGAATAAGCTGGTCTCGGTGACGTGGCTTTCGTTGGGCGCTGTAGAAATCTCGGAATTACGATAACGATAAATAAGGCAACAGATGCAAACAGCACTTATATCAATTATACTTTATTATGATTAAGATGCGCTTTTGGTAGTGTGATCCCACATGGTCTAGTGGTTAGGATTCCAGCCTTTCACGTTGGCGGCCCGGGTTCGATCCCCGGTGTGGGAACAGCAATTTTTTCGTAAAGTTTCATAATGTGCGACTATATAATTTATTAAAAGTCAGTGTTTTCACTCAGTCATTCATTTTAGTAATATTTAGTTTATTACTATTTATTGTTTGAAACTTAAAATTCAGCAATATGGACTTTATTAAATATCAATCTGTTTTTATTTAGACTATTCGTTTAATTAGTTTATTATTTATTTATTTCTGTTAAATGAAAAGAAGCTGATAATTTGATACTCTATGTGAGCCAAATGGCTAAAACAAGCTGGAAACAGTTTTCAACACTTTATTTCAATACCAATAAAACTACGTTGGCCTATGTTCCATAAGTATTAATTCCAAAACCTGTTAAGAAGCATCCTACAGCTGCAAGATCGGCTACATTTGCAAACTTTGTAGTGAACTGTACGACATATTAAGTTCAGGTGTTTACGGAAACCTTTCCGTTTTCCATGAAGGAGCACACATGCATTACAGGTGTTTTAAATTTTTAATATAATTAAAGTTTGTTATACCCTTAACCGAGATGTTTTCTTCGTATTGCAGGAAAATAAAAATTTACAAATGCTTCGGTGATGTTCAGACGTTGGTTCTCTCGTCACAGACTTTAGTGGCAGAACTGAAAAATGTGTCCCTTGGACACTGCTGGTAGTGGGGTCGGCAACACTGACAGGCAGTGGCTCCGTCAAATCCTGGCCCACACTGGATGAACCAGTTTGGGGCAGAGGGGTGATTGTAGAGGCCACTGGGGTTGCCATCACATAAACCATCGCAAGGGTTGTACCTCGAATTAAGGATGAACTGGAGTTCAGCTTCTGATTCCGAAATTCTACTCTCCGCCGATTCACCCTGTTGCTGGTATTGCTGTTGCTGAGACCCCAACGCATCAGGGACTTTGAGAGGAGGAATTATTCCACTGAAGGAAGTTCCGCTACCTGACTGTACGTGGGAGGCACTAAAGGAGGAATCTTCGATTTGTTTCGACGATTGATCTGCTGGGAAGCCTTGGGGTGCCCAAGATTTTCTTCCGCTTGATGGGGTTTCCTGATTACGAGATAGGGGCGAGACCTCAACCTGGCCTGACCAAGATTGCACTCTTTCATTTTGAGCTACGTTTTGGCCTTCTACTGGTACCCGGATGTAATTTGAATGTCTTCCAGCTGCCGACGATCTCAAGACTGTATTCTCCTCGGAGCTTAGTCTTCTGTCAGTGAACGGCTGTCCACCAATTGCATTGAAGTCGATAGTCGATCCCTCATCACAGATTTTAATGGCAGAGCTGAAGAACGTCCCTCTAGGACACTGCTGGTAGTGGGGACGGCAACACTGACAGGCGACACCTCCATCAAATCCGGGTCCACACTGGACGAACCAATTTGGGGCAGAGGGGTGATTGTAGAGACCGCTGGGGTTGTCTGCACAGATACCATCGCAAGGATTGTACCTCGAATTGAAGATGAATTCGATTTCAGTAGCGGATCCAGAAGTTCCAATGTCTGTTGATTCACCCTGCTGCTGGTTTTGCCCACTGCCCGAAGACCCCGAAGGTTGGACAGCGGGATATATCCAGGGTCTTTCGACGACACTCGACGATCCACCATGGCTTCCTGAAGATTGTGATTGTATTTGAAGGTGGTCCCAAGATCCTGCATAACCACTTGATGTCGGGACTCCAACGTCTACCGTCGGTGGTTTCAATTCGGTCCTTTGTTGTTGGTCACCATTTGGACTGGCACGACCGCTTTCCAAATCTGGATTCCAAGTCTTGTAAGTGGGAGCTGGCAACTGCGGTTCACGCAACCTCGAGTCGGACACGGCTTGCTGGACAGCGGATCCGTGTTGAGACTGCACTGAGTTCCAGGATTTTGGCCAGTTTGATGTCGGTGCGGGTACAGGTCTCTCGGTTGAGGCTGGAAGATGCCACGATGTAGAGACCCCGCTGGGTGAATTCTGACCACCCTGAAAATGGTGCGTTTCTTTGCTGGACAGGTTTCCCATTCCGCGTTCGACAATCGCTGACTGATTCCTGAAGAACCGAATTGTCTGTTCGGAGTTGAGTCCGCTTCCTCCGTACTCCACCGGCTTCAGGTTACCAAATCCGGCTCTTGCCTGGATCTGCTCGAACGTTTCCTTGGACAGTTTCCCAACTATCGTCTTTCCCGTAGCGGTTCTGGCAGGTGCTGCAAGGGGTGTGGCCGCGACTGGCGGCTGTCCCGGCGCCCAGCAGATGTCGCCCGATCCGAAGGCGCCGCTATTGCACAGAGACCCACGACAGAACCACCAGATGGAAGAGTCTGGACCCTGAGGCTGGCAGTTAACCGAAGTGTTGACCCGGATTGGAAGATTGGCCTGGTCTGCGCAACCTCTGTAAACAACTAAAGTCAAACCATTCGTTTTCAGTATTCACTCATTCGATCCTTCGTTCATTCATTTGTCAATTTGTTTATCCCTTCATTCATTCAATCGTTCCGTCTATCTCCCATTGAAGATACATTTCTCCATACCTTTCGCTCCTCTTCCCAACCCTGCTGCGGCCGACCACAAGTAGTACCCACTCATACTGCCTTAGTTAGCTACACAGTTTAAAGTAAGTAAGTAAGAGTAAGACATTTGTTAACACGCCATATGTCCATCGGCTGCGCGAGGAATCGTAGGCGATTATGTGGGAATCGTAATCGCAATTCCAAGATTTCTAAAGCATTATGATAGGCGTAAACCGTAGGACATAGCGCCTCAGTGTGTGAGAATGCCCGTTCTAGTGGCTATATTTCACAGATTTAAATCTCGGGCTAGCACGGTCCGTACACGGGGACCTTAAATGGCGTGAAGCCCATTCAAACGGGCAGCGGTAGTGAAGGATCTCACCCGATAAATTCATTTTTAAAGTGAGCAGGGTCGAGGCCATACGGTCGCTACAGAAAAAAGTACAATTACATTTACATTTACAATATCCAATGTTTTTGCGACATCTTGTGGCTGACAGCTCCATCAACCTTTACCTTACACTGAATAGCTTCACCTTACAAAGTACATCGTTTCCCACATAAGCTGCTAATAAATGCTCACGTCCATTCGTATCTTTGCGGATAAAGCATGTTCCCGACGAACATTGTGTGTCGCTAACGTAGTCTCGGTCTCCGCTCCGGATGAATGCACACTGGCGGAAGCCCCTCGACTTCCCTTGGACCTGCGTCGCATCTTCCTGCGTACGGAGGCCACGGAGCCTGAGACCCTCGCCCTCCACGTAGTCATAGTCACAATCGAAGCATCGAACTCCTTTAGTTGCCGATGACTGGCCGTCGTTACTAGCTGCGGTACATAAATGAAAGCAGACAATTCATACTGTTGAAGAACGACTTCCAGGGATTCATATGTCAATATATCAATGTCAAAACAACTAAATAACTTACTTACTTATCAGCTGCAGCCCGAAGCAAAATTGATCCTCTGAAGGAAAGAAAATCATTAAGAAATTAATAATAATTATTAATAAGAACTAGTTACTTCTAATGCGCCGGTGTCTAATGCACAAGTCATCAACCGATGGCGCACCAAAGCCAAGCCGCAATCAGGTCAATATTCAGAAGGTCAGTCCATAAGCCAGAGAGGCAGCCTATGCTGGATGAGCAATTTGAAAATATAAATTTTAAGTAGAGAACGAGAATTTAGACTAAATTAAATTAAACTGAGAGCGAGTTTTAAGTTGAGAGTAAATTGCAAGTAAATCTACTTCCTA
The DNA here is from genome assembly GCA_964023275.1 of Norana najaformis. Taxonomy (NCBI): domain Eukaryota; kingdom Metazoa; phylum Annelida; class Clitellata; order Crassiclitellata; family Hormogastridae; genus Norana; species Norana najaformis. The sequence continues at coordinate 28,332,437 of OZ029922.1, forward strand.
CTTTGACACAAAGCTCCCGCCTTTGTTATCTCCTTTAAGAGTTATTACCATTTATGTGGCGCCTCTTTGATCGAGATCACGAACAAACCGTTTGCATAGGTTACTCACCATAGCAGGCTCCTAAGAAGAGCCATAGAAAGGTCAGAAACTGCGACGGAAGCATTTTAAAACTGCATTGAACTCCTCTGCACGAGTTCTACAAATGGAAGAACAAAACCAGACGAGGTTAGGTCTCTGTGCGTGAAATGTTAACGCCGAGCTATAGCTGGATAACTACTCAATCACAGGCTTTCAGATGTCGATTACATTGTTCGGTTGGACGTGTTGTATTTATACCTGCCTCGGGAGTATAATTCAGTTCGAATTGGCAACAGTGAAGTTGGTGTTTGGATGCCAAAAACCTGGCGAGCTAGACGGAAACACAACGAGACAGAAAGACAGAGAAAGGAAGGTACATCGACAGGTAGATGCATCGACATGCAGAGACGGTGAGACACAGGTGGTAGCATCTGCTAACAGCCTCTGTAGCCAACAGAGCAGCGGACTATGACGGCGATGATGTAATGTTTGGACCGTTTAAAGTTCAATCAGGTTCACAAATTCTGTTGAAGTTAGTCAGACTGGCTAAAATGCTTTGTTTTCGAGCTGAAAACAGACGTTGTGTCTCGTGACACATGACGCATGAATTCCGAACATCATTGCTGTTTACCTGTTTTTACCGTTTAATAACAGTAATAATAACAACAGAAGTAGAGAGGAGTCTGCTTGGATTAATAAAAAAGGAAGCTTTCATACTTAGGGCATGTGCTACGAAAGAGTGGAGACTGCATAGAGAAAGAGATCATACAAGGCACTATTTCTGGATCCCGAGCTCGGGAAAGACCCAAGATGACATGGATCGATAACATCAAGTCATGAACTGAATTATCATTCCACCAGTTACTAAACGAGACAATGGATAATAATTAATAATAATAATTAGCAACTTCTAATGCGCCAGTGTCTAATGCACAAGGCATCAACCGATGGCACACCAAAACCAAGCCACAATCAGGTCGATATCCAGAAGGTCAGTCCGCACGACAGAGAGGCAGCCTGTGGTGGATAAGCAATTTGAAACAGGTAAGTTTTAAGTTGAGAACGAAATGACAGAAGGAGGTGTCCGTGGTGCAGCCAGTCTTCTGCCCTAGGACGGTTGAAGACAACACTAGACAAGACCTGTTACTAAGACTAACCCATAAACAGTGCTGATGTGATGACTATTTTCATGCCATAGAACTTTATGCTGTTATATTTCTGCTGTTGCTGATGATAACGACGACTACTGTTGCGATGACATGATGATGACGACGATGGAATGATAATAATGACAGTTGGAAATTTAGTCACAAGTATTTAATTGTTCTTGATGTTAAATATGTACATTGTTCTTGCGATTCATTCCATTAACACCGGGCTTTGTAGTTCGTCTTTTGTGCAGCGAAAGGGAAAACCAGTCCGATTCCGGTTACGAGTAGGCCTGTGTGTTTAGGCCTTTTAGGGGCCTATAGTATATATAATATATATATATATATATATATATATATGGCACATCATGACTCGTATACTAAATGAGAAATAAAGCTTAGACGATCTTGTAAAACGTCTAAAAGACAATGCTTATTAATGCGTATTAAACATAATTGTAAGGCGTACACACGATAACAAAATTGTTAACAATATTTTCTTAAGAGTTGCGGAATATCGGAATCGTAATCGAAAGAATATAATATTTTATGCAATATATAATATATGTTATTATATTTAACATATTTAATGTAGTAATGATATGCTATATATTACACATACATAATATATGCAATATATGTTATATAATAAAAGTAATATATATTCGCCCACGCATGGGTAAATATTGTTAACAATATCGTTATCAAGTGCACGTCATATAATTATGTTTGATACGCATAAATAAGCACTGTGTTACATATATACATGAACTGAATGTTATATGCATATAAACGAACAGAACTCACGCAAACCCTAAATATGTAACTATGTTCACAAATTCTGTTTATATATATATGTGTGTGTGGGTGTTTGAACAAAATATTATATATAGTGTTTGAGTGATATATGCCCATTGGTGTAAATACTGTGAAGGCTGTCAGCGCCCCTATAGTACACAATTCAAGACAGACTAATCCTTTTCTTTTAGCGGTCACGCTTGGCTGAAAATTCATTTGTTGCAGTCGAACTCTGGCTGGTTAGGCCGAAGTAAGAGCCCGGTCTAGATTAATCTGGCGTGTGACAGATTTTCTAAAATCTAAGTTCCAGTTTTTACTGGAATTGCAAATGAGCTACCCTCCCTCGTTCAGTAGCAAATTAGGCCTACAGGGTATAAGGTACTAAGTCAGTTTTGCTAAAATGCTTCGTTGATAGCCGGAGGATCTCAGAGAATAGAGGATCGTGTAGACAAGAGAAGAGGGAATTCAAAGTTCGGAGGATTTTAGAGAAAATTTTAGAGATTTTAGAAAAGGGAGGAATCTTTATCAGTCTGAAAAATCTTCTCGATTAGTGTCTTTCGGGTGCAACTGGTTTCTGCCCTCCTAATGGAATGGTATTTGTTTAAAATTATCGAACAATAATTTGTAAATTCGCTTGTTCAACGGAAGGCAAACTTAACAAAGCTGTTCATCGCTTGCCTCTTTTCTCGTAAAACAATATTTTCGGGATGTATTATAAAAAAGTTAATGATTACAATCAGTGCTTTTTTCTAGAAAACAGTTCCGGAACTGAACAGTTATGAATTTTGTGCTAAAATTTCATTATTTTTGTCAATCAATAAACACTGAAAACTGTGTAAAGTTGTTAACACTGAAATTGAATTAAAATAAGTTACATTATATTACCTAACTAAAATAACTTAGTAACACAATTCCTTTATTAATAACTAAATTATTTCCATCTGAAAAAATCACTGATTATTATCATGGAAGGTTATTTTTCACGTCTAGGATCAACTGGAAGACCTATCAGACGAACACATCAACGCGTTTAACGAATCTTGTGATTAAATGTTTTATTATTATTGCTGGCCCGAGGTAAGTGTAATCCCTCAGCAACAAAAATTATGCTAGGAGCTGTTAAAGGGTGTCTGGAAAATCAGGCCTCATCTTCAGCAACATCCGAAATAGTGCCAAAACGTTACTACTACTACTACTACTGCTGCTGCTGCTGCTATTGTTACTACTACTACTACTACTACTACTACTACTACTACTACTACTACTACTACTACTACTACTACTACTACTACTACTACTACTACTACTACTACTACTATTGTAGAGTTCCAGTGCAGTCCAATCTAAGAACGAATTTTCGGAGTTGATGGTTGACAAATGCAGTCCGAGGGAAAAACTGCCATCAAACGCCGACGATGTCTTCCTCTCTAATAATTCTTCTCCGATTGAGAGACTCAACAATCGATTAAACCACTTTAAAGACGGAAAACCAGGTATGCGTTTGCGTCACCCGCTAATATATTATGCTGTAATATAATGTAGCTAGTCTATCCCGCACAGAAATCTGCAAAGTTAGTTCGGCTAAATGTTCCTTCTGGGGAAAATAGTCTCTTGCTCCCTGTTTGCTACTGGTCATGAAGGCAATTGCCAAAAGCTATCCCGATTTTTAGAGTATACCACGTTTTCGAACGTCGCTTTTTGTTCTCATATTATTCGCCAGATAGCGTTCATCATCGCGTCTAAGTCTATTATTCAGTTTATATGATGTACACGTAATTAGGCTACTTACGCAGCGTCTTTTGGAGATAATTAAAGGGCTCTAATAAATAAGTCTTTTGATATATTCATGCATATGTGCATGCCTGCATACATTTACATACATGCGTACATACATACATACATACATTCATACATACATATATATACATACATATATACATATATGCATATATGTATACATCCATCCATCCATCCATCTATCCATACATACATACATACGTACATACATACATACATACATACATACATAAATATATACATATATATGTATCCATCCATCCATCCATTCATCCATCCATCCATTCATATATCCATCCATCCATCCATACATACATACATACATACATACATACAGCTGATGAAGAAGTGTTAAAGACAGTTCTGCATGAGAGTGTGAATAAATTCCCGGTCAGACTTGTAATAAAAACAACACACGTATCTTCAAAAACAATCGCGAATGATGAATTAGACTTTTATTTGAGCAAATGGGTTGCTTTAGAAAAGAATGTTAACATCAGGAGAGACTTAAGCTTAAAATCATCATCAAAGGAAAACGAGGAAGAAGGCTACGGTGGTGCCAGGTGAGGTCATTAAGAAAATGAACATTACCCCATGACTTTTATTAGAAGACAGACAGACACAGACAGACGGACGGACGGACGGACGGACGGACGGACGGACGGACGGACGGACGGACGGACGGACGGACGGACGGACGGACGGACGGACGGACGGACGGACGGACGGACGGACGGACGGACGGACGGACGGACGGACGGACGGACGGACGGACGGACGGACGGACGGACGGACGGACGGACGGATAGGAATATTTCCAATCATTTGCGTTTTCTAGGTGCCAAGGTTTTTGTTTTGCATGATTACGATAATGGACAAGTTGTAGCTGCTGCTTTGATAATATTGATGACGACGACGATGATAATAATAATAATAATGAATAATAATAATTAGAAACTTCTAATGCCCTGGTGTCTAAATGCACAAGACATCAACCGATGGCACAACAAAACCAAGCCACAATCAGGTCGATATCCAGAAGATCAGTCCACAAGACAGAAAGGTAGTCTACGGTGGATAAGCAATTTGAAAACGGTGTTTTAAGTTGAAAACGAAATGACAGAAGCGACTGAGCAGAACGAACAGGCACAGGGAGGGAATTCCAAAATGATGATGAATATTACTTGTATTTCAGTTTATTAATTGCGGAATAATCAACTTATTGTTGCAGGCTAGACGCTAAGCGAAATGGCGATGGAAAGAAGAAAAAAAGACAAAGGTCTAAACGAGAGCTAATTAGAGGTCCTACATCTTTTAACATCAGTCGCTGTCAAGTCGCTGTCTCATTCACCACATCACGTTTCATTCGCTAGTCGCATATTAGGGGCTTAGCGTTTTCAGTGTTCCCTCTCACAGACCCCCCTCAATTTTCCATCGGTTGCGGGACCCCAGCTAAGCTAAGAAAGTCGTCTACTTCGTTGCACGTAATAGTAGCACGTTTTCCTTATTTAAATATATATATGCATACTTACATACATACATACATACATACATACATACATACATACATACATACATACATACATACATACATACATAAATACATAACCTCAATATTATATGCATGTATATGAAAAGAACTCACGCAAACCTTATATATATATAAACAAATATAAATATATATATATAAACAAATATAAATATATATATAAATATAACAAATATAAATATATATATATTTGTTTATGCAGTTGAGCCCAGTTGCACCTCGCAATTAGTGCTGCAATCAACGGGTAATTCTGTGTAGGCCTGCAAACTATTGCTATTTGCTTTCGTAATCGTAATCTCAAGATTTCTACAGCGCCCAATGAAAGCTAAGTCGCGGGAACCAGCTTATTCACAGGCGCAAAGTCAAAACAAAATCGATAGGCAAAAGCGTTCGGTTTTAGGTCAAGATCCAGGAGTCAGGCAGTCAGACAGTCGGACGGCTACGGTGGATGGTGTTTGAAATTGAAGAGAGACAAGCAGAAGTGGCAGATTCAGGATAAGGTTTTTGGAAAAGAAGTGTTTTCAGTCTTTAGTGAAAGACCTGCGCAGAAACTGAAAGAGGTGAAGTGTTGGTGAGTTCGTATGATTGACCAGCAGGGCTGGATTTTTCGAGCGACTGAGGAATGATCAAATTTCGGAAGTCTTCATCGAAAAGCTCAGGCCGAGTTGTCGGTTGATTTTGATAACCCGCCAACTTTCCTGTCGCGCTAAATCACCCTTCAAGTTAAAAGTCCAACCCTGTTTGATGATAAAACTTTATCCTGATTCCTCCACTTCCCCTTATCTCTCTCGCCACTTCAATTCTAAATACCATCCGCCATAGCCGCCTGCCTGCCTGCCTGCCTGCCTGCCTGCCTGCCTGCCTGCCTGCCTGCCTGCCTGCCTGCCTGCCTGCCTGCCTGCCTGCCTGCCTGCCTGCCTGCCTGCCTGCCTGCCTGCCTGCCTGCCTGCCTGATCTTTGGATCTTGATCTGGAACTGAACTTGACCTTATTTCTTTATGTTTTGATTCTTGCGTTTTGTTCCTTAACGATCCACACTTACGATTTTATCTTGACTGAGAATCTGCGAGGAAGCTGGTTCCCTCGACTTAGCTTTCTTTGGGCGTGGTATAAATCTCGAGTTTACTATTACGATTACAATACCACATCACGTTACAATAGTGGCGGAACCAGGATTACTTGCGTGGGGGAGCGAGAGCATTTCCAGAGGTGAACCCCCACCTTCTGGCAGTCCACTATGTACGGGTTTCGTCTAAAGTTACTGAAGGAGCGGGCATATAACCAAGAACCACCCACCGTGCCTGTTGCTAAATCCGCCACTGGTAATGCACACACTAATGCGTTATATTAAGATACATTACCCGACGTTACATAGCGTTACATGAAATTACCGTACGCCATGTGTTACGTTGCGTTACAGGGCTGTGCTGTCTCGGTTGGATCGTTACGATACGTTACATGAAATTACATTACGCCGTGTGTTACGTTGCGTTACAGGGTTGTGCTGTCTCGGTTGGATCGTTACGATACGTTACATGAAATTACATTACGCCGTGTGTTATACGTCGCGTTACAGGGCTGTGCTGTCTCGGCTGGATCGTTACGATACGTTACATGAAATTACATTACGCCGTGTGTTACGTTGCGTTACAGGGCTGTGCTGTCTCGGTTGGATCCTGTGCTGTCCGTGTTGGGCGTTTGGTCTGTGTCTCCGGGAGGACTTCGGGTCGTGGGCGGACGACGAGTCGGAACAGGAGTGGGAGTTCCGTAATGATCCATGCTGGCCCTGTTTCTACCGAACATCCGCCGATCCAGAAACAGCTTCTAGGGACGACGACGACGACGACAAAACTCCTAAAATTGTTTAGCGGTGCATTGGTAAGGACTCAACTGATGCAGAGGGTTAGAGGGAGGGCGAACTCTCGGGGGGCTCTAGAGGTAAGAGAGAGGGGTTGAGAGCACAGGAATGGAGAGGTGTGCGGAGGAAAAGAAACGAGACGAGAGATTTTAGTAGGATAGGATAGGATGATAGGATAGGATAGGATAGGATAGGAGAGGAGAGGATAGGATAGGATAGGATAGGATAGGATAGGATAGGATAGGATAGGAGAGGATAGGATAGGATAGGATAGGAGAGGAGAGGATAGGAGAGGAGAGGATAGGATAGGATAGGATAGGATAGGATAAGATAGGAGAGGAGAGGAGAGAAGACAAGACAAGACAAGACAAGTGAAGGGGATCGGCTAGGCTAGGCTAGGCTAGGCTAGCAAGGCTAGACGGGGCTAGGCTGGGCTATACTGGGTTAGGCTAGGATATAATAAGAGAGGAGAGGAGAGGGGTGGAGAAGAGAGGAGATATGAACAACCGCAAGAGAAATTTATGTATGCATCTAGACACTAAATATAGTCCTTGCTAATTACCTCTCAAAGGCGTTGTAACTCTTGCTCGCAAAGACGAAGCAATTGAACTTTATCGTTTGAAATTACTTTATGGACAACATTAGCTGCGATTAACATGTAAAAGCTAAAAGCCAAAAGCTATAAACTGCAGTATTAATCACGATTAGCTTGTTAAAGCTAAAAATTGTACCATTATGTTTTGCTTCTGTGGAATAAAAACTTCAAACACTTCAGTGATAAATTCACCTAAGACTTTCTTAACATTTCCGAGATACATACGTTTTAATCGTAATCATAAACTAGAAATTTCTACAGCGCCCAACGAAAGCTAAGTCGCAGGAACCGACTTATCCAACCAACCAAAATAAATAGGCAGATAGGGTTAGGTTCATTTCCTGGTCAAGATCCCAGGGTAGGCAGGCAGACGACTAGGGTGGATGGTGTTTGGAATTGGAGCGGCAAGGTAGATAAGGGGAAGAATAGGAATCAGGATCGGATCTGTGAAAGCTAAGTGTTTATAGTTTTGAGCGAAAGACCTGCGCAGATACTGGGTGGGTGGGTGGAGTGTTGTGAGTTCCTATGATCGGTCACATAACTGCCGTAGAAAACTCGAGTTTACGATTACGATTACGACACCTGCGCCATCGACTTTGTTTTGACTAAGCGCCTTCGAAATCCGGATCTTATTACTTTATAACAAGTTGTATGGGGGACGCATTCATAAACACAAGAAATTGAACGTGAAACTGAATGGATTCAAGCGTCTATAAAAGCCAACTTTATGATGAGACACTTTTGTAAACAATTAAGTTGATAGGCCTAAAGGTAAACGTAGGCCTATACGTTTTTTCCATAATGACCGTATGGCCTGGACCCTTCTCGTTTATCAGTGAATTGATCATTCACCACCGCAGCCCGTTTGAATGAGCGCCACACCAGTTAAGGTCTCGTGTACAGACCGTGTCAGTCCGAGATTAAAATCTCTGGAATAAGCCACGACTGGGACGCGAACCGGCATCCTCACGATCAGAGGTGTCTTGACGTACGCGTTGACCAATGTAGCTAACCAATCCAGCAGAGATACAACTTCCGAATTCGTTGTTTTGTAAGCAGAGAGAGAGAGAGAGAGAGAGAGAGAGAGAGAGAGAGAGAGAGAGAGAGAGAGAGAGAGAGAGAGAGAGAGAGAGAGAGAGAGAGAGAGAGAGAGAGAGAGAGAGAGAGAGAGAGAGAGACCCAAAAGGCAGCCTTGGTAATGAAGTCTTAGCGACTTCATTTTCTTAGCCTCTTCATATATCAGGGCGTGTGTTCAGTCTTCGGCCTTCCCAACAGCAACGTCATGTGTTGAAGGTATGGTGTTAATATGACAACATTCCCACATGGGCTCCATATTTCCTACAGCCGTCACCCTTGCCGTCTGATCTTCCACCAACAGGTCACGGTCAGAGGCATTTAACTTGTGAACCAAAGCGGCCAATATTTTCATTAGCCAAACAACGGAGACGCACGAACCGGCTTTTTTTAAAACCCCGGCAGTAACGTAAGACATATGAACCCCATATGGGAATATTGTTAAAAGGGCTTCACGTGTCATACGTTGTTGTTGGAATAGATTTTTCATGCACTCACGCTTGAATCTCGACCTGGAACCGAATCGTCCTGCCTATTTATTTGGTTTTATTGAGCGCCTGTGAAATAAGCTGGTTCTCGCGACTTGGCTTTCGTTGAGGGTTGCAAAAATCTCGAGTTTACGATTACGATTACGATATAGAAAGTGGTGTAGATTTCACGTTTCACGGTTATATAGTAACTACAGAGATTTTCACCATAGTTCAATATCTGTTATTTATTTATATTTTCGCTTGGATTTACGTACAAAAATCTACAAATGCACCACTTACTTACTTACCACTTACTTACTCTTGCAGCGTTAGATAAATAGCAATCGTAGTTAGGCTTAAAGACTGTTGTTGGGGTCAAGCGTAGGTTACGGGACATGCGCAGGTCTGCGCTTCCTGTGGGTAGGCAACTAGGAAGTGCTAGGCTTTAATGGCGATGAATTTGTCGGTACTTAGTTCACGGATAACTATGGCGAAAGCAAGCAACAATTTGCGAGATCGGTTCTTCAACATCTTCCACCCTTTGGGCGAAGGCCTCGTCCCTCGGCTGCAGACGGTCGACAAGCGGACGATCGAGAGGGCGTGGAAGGAGATGGACCGAGTGGTGAAGCTATGTCAACATCCGAGAATGAATCTGAGGAACTCGCCACCGTTTATCCTCGATATTCTCCCGGACACTTACCAACATCTGAAGCTGATCCAGACGACCTACGACGAGCGAATGCACGTCCTGGGCGTTAACGAATACTTTATGATTTTTATCGATAATCTGAACAAGAAGTGCCGAAAATGCATTGAACTGTTTAAGGACAATCGTGATAAAATGTACGACGAACAGTCCCAGTGTCGCCGAAGTCTGATCAAGCTCTCGCTGGTCTTTAGCCACATGCTCGCCGAACTGAAGGCCCTTTTCCCAAACGGAGTGTTTGCAGGGGAAAGCTACAGGATAACTAAGAACGATGCTGGAGAGTGGTGGAAGAAGAGCTTTCCAGAAAAGTACGTACTCCTTTGCGTTTGTAATCTTCAGGCTGCGCAGCGAAATACAAATCCCGTTTTCATATTCACAATGACATGTACTAGCATACTTTCAAATCCAGTTAACTGAGCACAACTCATCAGCAAGGGAAACCCACCTTCGGGCAGTATATTGTTCATAATAATTTAACGCTTTAACGTTAGGTGGAATTACAGGTCATGTGTTTCCTACTGAGCCTTTGAGAGGTTCTTAAAAGGCACTATATAAATTAGTAGATGCATACGCAAGCATACATACGTACTTACATACACAACTGTCACACTTGTGCGACTTGATGGTCTATGGGTAACTTGTTTGGTCAAGGATCATGTGGTTGTGGGTTCGACTCCGTGTAACGACTCTGGGCAAGTTGTTCGCACAAACGTGCCTCTGTCACTAAGCAGTGTAATTTGGTACCTACATAAGCTGGGAAGTAAACAGCTAATCCTGTGATGCGCTGGCCCCATGTCCATGACCTTGAGATTCGTCCATTGCCGGCTGAAGGGCCTAAGAAACGGAAATGAGCGCCTCGCCTATGTTTCCCATGGGACATGGGAGCTTACTTACTATACACACATACATACATAAATACGTACATACTTACGTATGTACTGTGTGGGGAAGATAATGTGGTCGCTGTAGTTTTGAATGCATCCGTCAACAATAAGTTTCAGGAACACTGTCCTGTAGTATTAACAGCACAGCTGAGCTATCTTCAAGTTTAGCATCCGTAATTCAACAACGACGAATATATGCTGGTAAGCCTAGACTGAATTAATTATTGATAATTAGCTGTGTTGCACACACAGTTAGAATAAGCAGACCTCATGATTCGGTGTTATTGTTGAAGTTCAGATGCCAAACTTGAAGGTTATCTGTACGTTGAACACATAGCGTCTTTGAAAATAGAATACATGTATGATGTGTATGTTTAGATGTATCATATAAATACCGTACATGGTGTATTATAGAATACAAGCACCTCAGTACCATAAGAAGGCTCGGTACCTTAATCAGGTTCAGTACCATAAACAGGCTCAGTACTATAAGAAGGCTCATTGCCTTAATAAGGTTCAGTACCATAAGCAGGCTCAGTACCATAAGAAGGCTCATTACCTTAACAAGGTTCAGTACCATAAGAAGGCTCATTACCTTAATAAGGTTCAGTACCGTAAGCAGACTCAGTACCATAAGAAGGCTCATTACCTTAATAAGGTTCAGTACCATAAGCAGGCTCAGTACCATAAGAAGGCTCATTACCTTAATAAGGTTCAGTACCTTAAGCAGACTCAGTACCATAAGAAGGCTCATTACCTTAATAAGGTTCACTACCATAAACAGGATCAGTACTGTGCACAAGTTACGCCTTAATGAAGTCTGTACACTAAGCAAGCACAGTATCGTGCAACACTCCTCTTTGCAGATCCTCTCCTGATTCCTCTTCTTCCCCCTTATCTATCCTGCAGATCCAATTCCAAACATCACCCACCATAGCCGTATGACTGCCTGTCTGCCTGTCTGACTCTAGGATGTTGACCCTTCCTGGCTATCAGTTTTGTTTTGACTGAGTGCCTGTGAATTAGCTGGTTCCCATGACTCAGCTTTCTGAGGTGCTGTAGAAATCTCGATTTTATGATTATGATATCACATGCAGGCTGAGCTGTTAAATCAAGGAAGTTGTTACTATTATTACGAAAATTTGTAACGCGTGCAAAGTCGAACCGAAATGTGAATCAGAGGCGCGGATGTGAATTGTCGATGTTGTCAGATTGAGAAGTGTTGTGCAGAGGATGAGGGCAAAGTTCAAGTATGGGGTCAAGCCCAAAGCGGATCTCAGATTGTCGTCATGGCTGGATTGACCACCTTCTTGATTTGCCAGTGGAGTGGCTGAGTAGAATAAGGATGCATTGTACCATAGGCTGTTATGGGTGGTGTTTGGAATTAGACCTACAGGATAGATAAGAAGGAAGAAGAGGAATCAGGATAGGATCTGCGGAAGAGGAGTACTGCATTGTACTGCGCTTGCTTAGCGTACAGCCTTAAGGTGTAACTTGTGCATGGTACTGAGCCTATTTATGGTACTGAGCCTGTTCAGGTAATAAGCCTTCTTATGGTACTGAGCCTGCTTATGGTACTGAGCCTGATTAAGGCAATAAGCCTTCTTATGGTACTGAGCCTGTTTACGGTACAAGAAGCAAGTCTAGCATGTAAAGTAATAGTACAAAACAAGCTACCATTACTAGTAAAGGGGGTTCTCTCGGAATCAGGGTATTCAGCTACCTTGTCCAATTTTCACTTCTTAAGGGGCTGCCACTTTGGGACTGTACGTCCAGAATGAAGTTTCGTTAAGACTGTGTACGTGGTGCCGAAGAGTGTTCTGCAAAACTCCTCAGTTACCCAATGTTAAATGAAGGATCATATATCAGAGCACTTGGGGAATTGGGGGAGCTCGTTTCCTCCTTTTGAGTCAATAAAGGGCATATCCACATGTCATTCGGAAACACCAGCACACTGTAGTATGTGCCTTTTACTTTTCAACTGATGCTTGTTTGAATTTTACAAACTATGTAACAACACCCGTGTTTTGACAGGTTCAACAGTGTGTGAAGTGCTTTTGAGAGCTACTTAAAAGGGGCTATATGAAGTGGTTTGATACATACGTACGTTTGATACAAACAGTATAATTGGTAGCAGAGGTAGTTATGTGCAAGGAACTGACTATGGGATTTTTTCAGCAAACCTGGGGGTTAAATGGGATTTGCCCCTCAGCATCAGTTTCACTTTCAGTAGATCATGTCAGGCAAGGACCAGACAAAGGCCGACTTAAGGCCTTTTGGGGCCTTAGGCACAGAAGGCCAGAATTTCAGAGGACAACAAAGCCAGCGAGGCCTGCATTCAAAGGCCTAATAAGAAGCAGGTCTTTGTGCTTTGAAGTGTTTAGGAAATATGCTTGAAGCAATGTCGTGATGGGCTTGGCCTAAATAGCAGGACCCTTTAGTCCTAGGCAGTTGTTTGCCTTTCCTGTTCGATAATCCGGCCCTTTCTGTAATTGTAATTATAATTAGTAACTTCTATAGCGCCGGTGTATAATCCACAAGGCATTAACCAATGGCACACCAAAGCCAAACTGTGGTCAATATCCTGAAGGTCAGTCAATGAAGACAGAGAGGCAGCCTGTGGTGTGGTGGATAAGCATTTAGAAAAAGTAAGTCTTAAGCTGAGAACATTTAGAAAAAGTAAGTCTTAAGCTGAGAACATTTAGAAAAACTAAGTCTTAAGCTGAGATAATTTAGAAAAAGTAAGTCTTAAGCTGAGAACATTTAGAAAAAGTAAATCTTAAGCTGAGAACATTTAGAAAAACTAAGTCTTAAGCTGAGAACATTTAGAAAAAGTAAGTCTTAAGCTGAGAACATTTAGAAAAAGTAAGTCTTAAGCTGAGAACATTTAGAAAAAGTAAGTCTTAAGCTGAGAACATTTAGAAAAACTAAGTCTTAAACTGAGAACATTTAGAAAAAGTAAGTCTTAAGCTGAGAACATTTAGAAAAAGTAAGTCTTAAGCTGAGAACATTTAGAAAAAGTAAGTCTTAAGCTGAGAACATTTAGAAAAACTAAGTCTTAAGCTGAGAACATTTAGAAAAAGTAAGTCTTAAGCTGAGAACATTTAGAAAAACTAAGTCTTAAGCTGAGAACATTTAGAAAAACTAAGTCTTAAGCTGAGAACATTTAGAAAAACTAAGTCTTAAGCTGAGAACGAAATAACAAATAACTACTGAGCGGAATGACATAATTGACTAAGCACCTTGTCACTACTTATTCTGTGAAACTCTTTTTCCAAGAATTTTTCAGTTTTTCATTTCCCGCCCACGTGCCCTCTACGCCTGGTTTTTCCTTGTTGCTCTTGTACAGGCACGCATTCACTTTCTGGCAATTAGACCTACATACTGCAAAGCTAATTGTCTTACAGCTCCTTCGGTAGTTAATTGCTAAAAACGAACTGGTGAATGTTCAGAAGAAACAATGAAATGACTCAGAATTATTGATTTAAACTTGGCCTGAGCTTTGCTGTAACCAATTCGTCATACTCAGTGGCCTGAATATACAAGGTCGTGACCTTTAGGGTCAGGGACTTCTTAGGGGTTTGTATCCTTGTGATTTGTGCCCAGGATAGGGGGGGTCAAACTTCAAACTTGTTCAGATTATCCTTGGAATAATCGTAATCGTAATTCCGAGATTTCTACAGTGCCCAATGAAAGCCACGTCGCGGGGCCAGCTTATTTACAGGCGCTCAGTAAAAACAAAATCGATAGGTAAAAGGGTTCGGTTCCAGGTCAAGATCCAAAAGTCTGACGGAGAGACAGTGGCAGCTATGGGGGATGGTGTTTGGGGTTGGAGAGGAGAGAGATATAAGAGGAAGAAGGGGTAAGCTCCCAATATCCCACTTCCCATGGGTCTTTCTCCCCACTGGTAGTTCCTCAGTTTAACGACAGCTTATGGCATCAAAGGCTGTTGCCGTCGCCCTCCTCCTTTATCCAGGCTTGGGACTGGCACTACCCGCAAACAAGGCAGTGGCGGAGTTTTTCTCCCCACTGCTTTCAACTGCAGATTACTCCGTAACTGTCTTGTTTGTCAAACTCTGAAGCTTTATTTACTAAATTATAAAGTTTATAGTCTGAAGGTATTAGTTTGTTTCAGTTTGTGGCTGGTTTCTCTTTACAACTTACAGACTTATACATACAGGTTAAAATTATGGGGAAATACATTCGAATAAGAAATAGTCTGAACAGTAAAAACGTTTCCCCTAAAAATTGCACCCTGTGAGTGAAATATAGTAACAGGTGAACTAGTTTGTTGCAGAGTGTCTCTTTTGGATGATCTTTGAACACTGGCTTCAAGTGTTAAACATACAGCATTAACAAGTAGTTTTGTCATTGTTATTTCTGATTCAGATAAACTTTGGCTTTGAATTTAATTGAGTTGAAAAAATTGAATTATATGAGGAATTGAATTTTATTGAGTTGAAAAAATTGAATTATGTGAGGAATTGAATTGAATTGAGTTGAAAAAATTGAATTGTGTGAGGAGATGCATCCCTCTGGGAAATGATCTGATCCAGGGTGATAAAAGTTACCCCTATAGATTTTACCCTGTGTAGGAGTGACTCTACCTCGTGGTGTAAACTGTTTGAAGTGTAACCAGGATGTTAGCAAGCATGTGTTTAAATGCGGATCCAGTTTTTGCTGCTGGCCTTTTGTTCAGGGGGTTTTTTGTGATGAGTTCGGTTTTAATGGCTCTTTTGTCATTGAGTTTGACAGCTTTCTACTTTTTAAATTTATTTCTTCTATCAAAATTGCTCTATGATGTAATTATTTATTACTTAATTAATTAATTCATTCTATTTCTAATGTGTGTGTGGGTGTGTGTTTATTACTCTACTTTGCACATTTTAGACTTGTTAGATGTTTTAGCGCTGTTTAGTGAGGTGCTATATAAATAACCAGATGCTTACATGTATATACACTCCTGACCTGACATCAATTTACCACCGAACGAGGTGGTTCTCGGCTTTTGATGCAACAAAGGCAGGCGAGATTCCAGAGTTAATGTCTTGATCTTATCAGAAGAGGCATGAATATGGTAAATTTAAATATTTTTTTCTATAGCGACCATATGGCCTTGACCCTGCACATTTTTCTATGAATTAATCGGGTGAGGTCCTTATCCACCGCTGCCTGTTTGAATGGATGCCACGCCTTTTAAGATCCCCATGTATGAACCGTTCTAGCCCGAGATTCAAATCTTTGAAATAAGCCATGAGTGGGACGTGAACTGGCATCCTCACGCTAAGAGACGCCTTGACGTACGCTTTAACCAATGTGGCTAACCAGGTCAGCTGAGATAAAATGGCGACGATTGTGACGTCAATGTGTGTCAGGTCAAGTGAGGCGCCTTGATGTATGCTTTAACCAATGTAGCTAACCAGGTCAGCTGAGATAAAATGGCGACGATTGTGACGTCAATGTGTGTCAGGTCAAGTGAGGCGCCTTGATGTATGCTTTAACCAATTTAGCTAACCAGGTCAGCTGAGATAAAATGGCGACGATTGTGACGTCAATGTGTGTCAGGTCAAGTGAGGCCCCTTGACGTACGCTTTAACCAATGTAGCTAACCAGGTCAGCTGAGATAAAATGGCGACGATTGTGACGTCAATGTGTGTCAGGTCAAGTGAGGCCCCTTGACGTACGCTTTAACCAATGTAGCTAACCAGGTCAGCTGAGATAAAATGGCGACGATTGTGACGTCAGTGTGTGTCAGGTCAAGTGAGGCGCCTTGATGTATGCTTTAACCAATGTAGCTAACCAGGTCAGCTGAGATAAAATGGCGACGATTGTGACGTCAATGTGTGTCAGGTCAAGTGAGGCGCCTTGATGTATGCTTTAACCAATGTGGCTAACCAGGTCAGCTGAGATAAAATGGCGACGATTGTGACGTCAATGTGTGTCAGGTCAAGTGAGGCGCCTTGATGTATGCTTTAACCAATGTGGCTAACCAGGTCAGCTGAGATAAAATGGCGACGATTGTGACGTCAATGTGTGTCAGGTCAAGTGAGGCCCCTTGACGTACGCTTTAACCAATGTAGCTAACCAGGCTAGCAGAGTGGATCTCACTGAATGTTTCAGATCTGTTGTAATATGACGAAAGCAAGCTAACTGCCCAACAACCTTACATGATTAATCAGTTTCATGTATGTATGCATGTATGTATCACTAAATTTATAAAGCGCCTTTAAGTAACTCACAAAGGCGCTGCAGCACGGCTACCTAACGGTCTCTAAATAGGAATGTCTTGAGACAGGCATAAAATGTTTCTTGAACTGTTGAACTGGCAAGGGATTGGATGTCTGGTGGAAGAGTATTCCAGAGAGACGGCCCCATGGTGGAGAAGGCGCGGCCCGCCCGAGCAGACGTACGAGAACGCGGTACAATGAGTTGACCATGTGTCGCCGATCAGGTTGATCAGCAACCGGCTTGATGAGCTCATTGATAATAATTCATGTGACAGACGGGGATTGAACCGCAAGCACAGTGATGAAAAGCTATCATATCTGCAGTTTTCCACTCTGCCGCCTAAATGAGATTAGAGCCGATTGGTTAGAATGCTCGGCTTGTAACACAGAGAGTACAGGTTCGAGACTTGCCGCGGTGGTTTCTTCTTCTTTTGGTTCTCTGCCCTCCAGGCAGGTTCATACGTCCAATGGCGCCACTCTTCACGGTGCTGAGCATCTCTTTTCATTCCGCTGTATCCATCCGTGATCATCCAGTCCAGCAACATCTGTCTAGGTCTTCCTCTTGTTTTTCGTCCCTCCATTCTTCCCTCGATAATAGTTCTTACGAGTGAGTCCCCTCTCATTATGTGGCCAATCCATTTCCTCTGTCGACTTCTAATTGTTCCCACCAAAGATCTTTCTTCTGCCACTCTTTGTAGTATCTCCTCATTGGTGATGTGCTCCGTCCACCTGACTCTCCGCGGTGGTTACTGTATAGAAACCTTGAGCAAGTCCTTCATGGAAAGTTGCCCAGCACCATCAGTGGCCTGTCCGTGTGGTTGTGTATGCACCTCTGTACTTTGGAAGGAGTACAATATCAGATACAGTTGTATTGTGTTGTGGCTACGCTGGGGTGAAGGATGATTGCCTGTTCCGATTTTGACCGAGTTTCTCCATCGGATTATGGTTTTTGACTATGGTTTCTTCTCGAAGTGACCATTGACTGATGCTTTGTGCCCCCTAACCCTGGCCCTAACCCTGGCCCTGGCCCTAGCCCTAACCCTGGCCCTAGCCCTAGCCCTATAGAATCCATTGAATAAGAGGATGTCTGATTGTGTACGTATTGCAAGAGCTCAGTTTAATGCGTTACTTAATATGGTGAACGGGTTGTCATCAGGTTAGGTTAGAAGTACTTAGATTAGATTAGATCATGTCTGATTGTGCGTGTATTGCAAGAACTCAGTTTAATGGGTTTACTTAAAATGGTGAAAGTGCTCTACAGAAGTCATCAGATTAGATTAGAAGTGATTCGATTAGATTAGATGTCTGATTGTGCATGTATCGCAATAGTGAAAGCGTGCAGTACTGAATAACCTGAATAACCTGAATAACACTGTAACTGTAACACTGTACACTGTGTACATTGTACACTGTACACTGTACATCGTTGCGTTCAATGTCGTTGGTAATAATATTGTACTGAAACGATTCTTGATTCGATATTTAAACGTCTGCAATGAAGTTTACAACGTGTTGCGTTTCAGTCATCTTTCTTATTGATTCGATTACTTATCAGTAAATCCAAGGCTTTCAACATCATTTCGATCGTTGTCTCATGGACTGTTGAGAAAATATGGCCGATTTAGTTCCTTGTCCATCTGCTGATTTGAAGCCCCACATGACTATTTGCATTGCCAGATTTTCTTCCTGCTCGGGGAGCCACCGAAGCCGAAATAGCAGCTGAGGTGGTTTTTTAACCATGATTCGAGTGACTTTTTGTCACAGCCGTGCAAATGCGTGACTGTTTTTCCCCAGAACAGTCATGCTTGGATGAGTGTGCACCAGTAAAGTGGTCAACACCTCCTATTCAGGTCTGGGGCGCTAAGCCGTTACCCCACACCGTGGATCGCCCCCTCTGCACTGTTCAGCTGCTGTCTGAGGCTTTTGCATGAGCGTTTGCTGGTCGTGTGCTTGAGCTGGTCTCATATGGGAAAGTTTTGAATGTGAAAGAACATTTTGGGCTCTCAAAAATGTTGTGACAGACTTTTTGTGAGTTTTAAAGAATGCGTAGCTTTGTAGTATTTATCTTTGTGTGTAGTCACCTGTCACAGATTATTATTATTGTAATAATTACTATTATTATTAGTAATAGTAAGTTTTAGATTTATAATAGTAATGGTAATAGTAGCAGTACTACTAATAATATGTATGTATGCTTGTATGTATGATGTATATATGTATGTATGATGAATGATGTATGTATGTATGTATGATGTATATGTGTATGTATGATGAATGATGTATGTATATATGTATATGTATATGCAGGTGCTTAATATTGCACCCACTTTAGGTGCCTCGCAAAAGTGCTTGCCAAGGCTAGCCTAAGTGATGTTAAAGTTTTTAAGAAGAGAAAGTTTGTCAATAAGCAAACATTGCTCAGGTGGCTCGAATAGCCACCACTGGTGGATTCCCGCAGACACGTAGAGCCCAACCGATGGATTCCCATTAAAGTGATAACTTTTTTATTCTCCAGAGAAGTTTTAAATCTTGAGAATCTTTACTGCCTCAGGTTAGAAAAATAATAATCAATATTTGTAAGTTTTCACCAGTGTATTAATAATATTATTACAGGTAGCATATTATTTCTGCATGCATTTCTGTTACAAATATAAGTATTATTCATCGGCATGTGAATCTGGTTGGAATGTACTTCGACTCCTCTGTATTAGTTCGATATGCCAGTCCATAGAAAACATGTGATTTCCTGCATTAAGGCAAGTGATATTTCAGCTGGGTGATTATTCTAACAAATCATCGTGTTTTCGTTGACCCCCGGACTCTATGCCCCTTATCAGTAGGTATGTATGTCTTTTGTGACCTAACAATGATGAATTCGAGCCTGCGGATTTTGACAAATGTTTAATAATAATTACTGTTGGCAATTGTTTGCCTGATTATCTCTGTCAACATGCAGTAGGATTTTAGCTAGCGAGCTATGAGAAGTATTGGCAAATCGTTCAGTTAAACTGTAGACTTTGTGTTGAGGATCATAGGTATGGCGCAACTGCCACCCCTGGGGCCTTGGGAGATGGCAGTGGACCGAAGATTATTTTTGCAGTTTATCGGCTCCCTAACACTTTAGGAATATGATACATTGACTACTTTAAATACCTTAAAGGAGCCATTTAGAGGTGTAAAAAGTTTAGTAAAATACGGCCTGTGTTCCCGATTCAGTTCTTATTCAGTTTTGATTAGCTATAGAAATTCTTAATTAACAATATATATATATAGTATATTATATATAGCTATAGAAGTTCTTAATTAACAACATATATAGTATATTGTATTTTATATATAGCTATAGAAGTTCTTAATTAACAACATATACAGTATATTATATTTTATATATAGCTATAGAAGTTCTTAACTAACAATATATGTATTATATTATTAAGTATATATATTATTATTAAGGAACTTCCCTAGCACAAGTGTATAATGTATAAGGCATCAGCCAGTGGTGCTCCAAAGCCAGACTGCAATCAGGCCAATATCCAGAAGATCAGTCTAGTAAGGCAGAGACGCAGTCGACGGAGGATAAGCAGTTTGAAAAATGTCAGTCTTAGTAGAACGAAATGACACAAGCGACTGAGTAGAAATAATTTAGGGACGTGACTTACTGCAATTGGTTCGAGACACTCCAGTATTTGAGTAAGTATTTGCATCAGTCTTAAGAGTGTATTTGATAACTTATATAGCGCTTCTTACAGAACAAACTACTCGGAGACGCTTCCAGCGTGAGAGCCCCTGGGAAATAAGAACATCTTTTAACAACTGACTGAGATCGATCACCAACAGTGACCCTTGCACGAAGCCATAGTGGAAGTTCATTCCATAGAGAAGGGCCAACAACAGCAAAAGCCCTCTGCTGAGCAAGGGAGGACTTAACATGAGGAACAAGATAATATATTTTGTGGGTGTGTGATTCATGGTACAGCTTTCTTCGTCCAGCAAACCTAGTTACCCCTAGAGGGAGAGGGGATGGATTGTCAGGGCAAGGAAGTCTAACTGTTGACTTCCATCCCGAGTTACCAAGCCAAGTCTTTACCAGTGATACTTGTATGTATTCCGACTTGGGGTCATATTACATGTATCTGTTGACTTCGTGGTTTTTTGTGTGTATCTGATTTCATGCGGGAGTTAGTTAATGTCCGGGATGGGCCTACAGGAATCTTAGATTTGCACCAGAGTGGTCTTAGAACTTGTGTGTGTGACATCTGTATGGCTGGTTGCATTCCATTCGTATCTGAGGGAGACGCTAGAATTCATGTCAGTCTTTCAAAGACTAGACGCATTTCTTTTGTCTGTGCTTGATGATCCAATGGATTGATCCAAAACACAGACTGTGAGGGGTTACTGAGGTTTTTTCAAGTCCAAAACCAGTTTAAAAGAATTGTGCAGAACGTTGTTATTTACGGTAGCGCTCTTGGTATGTAATCCAACGATTGCTGGTTTGAGCCGGTTGAACGGACTTTGTGTAACTTCCCCGATGAGTTGTTTATTCACACTTGTGCCATTCCTGAGGTTAAGATTTTCTGACCTTGTGTGAAAAATAAGTGCAATAATTAAGTAAATAAGTAAATAAAGAACTCGTGAATTCTCATACAACACCGCTGTTGCTTTGATGCAATATACTATAAATTTTTTTAGTAAAATCTTTAGAAAGTGCTCTGAATATAGCACAGCCTTTTCACAATACGTTAGTTGACTTATAAGGAGATTTTGGTGGATTATATTTTCGTCTCCCAGCTTTTGCAATTCATCCTCTCGCATATGTTTCGGTAAACAGTGAACTGTGTAGTGTGAAATTTTATTGCATGCTATATTTTTCTGCTGTGCATGGGACAGTTTTAAACTGGGAAGTAAACTTCTGAACACCATCTGCAGATTTCTTGTATAATCCGTAGTTTTAGCTGTGTGCTGGAAAGAATTCAACACACACCTGGTGCAATTGGGTACTTTACCCTGTAAGTTTTTGTTCCCACACCTACTATTCCTTGCTTAGCTGATGGACGTATGGCATGTTAACAAATGCATGACTGACTGACTGACTGACTTACTTTCTCAGTTACTTACTTACTTACTTACATTCTTACTTACTTGCTTACTTGTTCTGTGCAGGACAATTGTGCACTGGAGAGAGTTTCGACAGACTCTTTGTGAAATCCACAGCATTGCCACACCACTGGAAGCCATGGCCTTGAAGTCTACAATCGACTTGACGTGCAACGACTACATTTCAATATTTGAATTTGACGTTTTTACGAGGTAGGTTGAAAGACCACGGAAAAGCTACAGAAATTTAGTTCCGAGGCAATGTGTTTTGGAGGTTTTGATTTCCTTTTTTAAGTTATTTGTCCGAAGTAATGCTCTATCTTCTATTCTTTTCTTAAGACTGTTCTCTTTCGCCGAGGTTGGTTTGGGAGCGCTTCTGAGTAGTTTTCTTGAAGGGGCACTA
The DNA here is from genome assembly GCA_964023275.1 of Norana najaformis. Classification (NCBI taxonomy): domain Eukaryota; kingdom Metazoa; phylum Annelida; class Clitellata; order Crassiclitellata; family Hormogastridae; genus Norana; species Norana najaformis. Next base: position 28,355,120 of record OZ029922.1, read on the forward strand.
TATTAGTGTTCTGTATAAATAAATAAATAAAATAAATAAACGGAGTAGCCATGGGCTCTCCACTGATTTCATGCGTCAGGGCTTGCAGCTGACTGCGGAGGACCCGGCCCTGAGTCTGAAGAAGAGGAACCCGCTCAGGACCTGAGAAAGTGCGAACAGACCCAGTTGAGTTATCTGCAAGAAGGGCTCGAAATTTGAAGTTGCGCCACCAAATTGAGGACAGTTTTAATGAATTAGACTCGCTATATCTGACTATAAATGCAAAACTTACTGGAAACTTATGTACAAAACGTTCTTACAGTGTACTAGTTTTAATAAATAGCAATGGAAAAATTGTTAATTGAAATTTGATTCCATGTTTTAACAGCTTAATCTGATGGTTTCAGCAATAGAATGCAACTCAGGTGTGATTATGACAGGTCAGAATTGCTATTTGAAGGAAATGACCCAACACTTGCGACACTATAATGTAACGTGTAACAACACATGATGTAAAGTAACAGCGTTTCTCAAGTACTTCTTGTTGCCTTACCTACTATTGCACTTGGCTGAAGGACGTTTAGCTGAAGCGCAAACTCTGCACAAGTTGCTTAGAATCCAGGCTGGTTTTTCAGATATCTTCCCCTTCTCGTGATTGAACCCAACGAATAATTAACAAAACGATTGTCTTGCTAAGGGAATCTGTGAGTAGTGTTGCCATACCTTCCATTACTGACACCTTAGCTCGCATGATTTCACTTTACATGACTTCATTGGTACCTCAGCTTGCCTTACCTCGCAGTCTTTGTGCAAACGATGAGCCCATTTCTTTGCAGGCTGTTCCAGCCGTGGAGGAACATCCTGAGGAACTGGAACGTGTTGGCAGTCACCCACCCGGCCTACGTGGCGTTTCTGACGTATGACGAAGTAAAGGCACGCCTGCAGAAATTTACCGGCAAGCCTGGAAGGTAAGCGCACCACGGCGACAACGCAAATGCATTGTAGTTTTCGCAGATTCTGCTTCTGGTTAAAATGGAACAATGGGTTAAAGACGGAGGCCTTTCTTTTCGGGGGATACCACATGTCCTTAATGTTATCACTTTGTGAAATGCTGCATTTTGGTGAGCAGAGTGGTGCACATGCGGCTTTTCCTCGCGAGTGTTTTGGGTTTGTACGCATGTATGCGCTAATATGTGTATGTGTCTTTGTATCTGTGTGTGCTTGTGCGCTACTATGTGTATGTGTCTTTGTATCTGTGTGTACATTTGTGCAGTATTGTATGTTGTATGCATGTTTTGGGTTCGTACACATGTATGCGCTAATGTGTATATGTCTGTGTATATGTGTAAGCTTGTGTACATTTGTACAGTATTGTATATGTTCACAGGAAACTCCTTTTATGAGGTCATTTTCTACAGATGAACTAAGATTTGGACCTGTGTCCCTGACTGCGTTATATATTATGATTTAGTAGTAATTTCCGATGTTTAACGACATCTTATGGCATCAAAGGCCGTTGATGTCGCCCTCCTCCTTTATCCAGGCTTGGGACGGGCACCATCCGAATACGGATGTGCTGGAGTTATATTATTATTTAATTAGTAACTTATGTCACATGGGTGTCTAATGTACAAGTCACCAAAACCAAGTCGCACTCAGGTTGATATTCGTGTGATCAGTCCACAGGACAGAGAGGCAGCCTATGGTGGATAAGCAATTTGAAACATGTTGTTCTCAGGTTGAGAAGAAAACAACACAAGCGACTGAGCAGAACGAACAGAAAATTCCTGTTAACGTGAAGGACATTGTAAAGAGGATTTGATGTGTATGTGTATGTGTGTTTGCATGTATATATATATATGTGTGTGTATGTCTGCATATATGTCTGTGTGTATGTCTGTGTATGTTTGTATGTTTTCATCCATGTACGTTTGCATGTATGTAGCCTATGTGCAGTTTCAGTGCACATTATGTATGTATATAAGAATGTACTTATGTATGCATCTGAATGCGATGTATGTTTGTTTGTATGTATGTATGTATGTATGTGTATGTTTGTATATATGTATGTATGTATGTATATATGTATGTGGGTATCTCTGTATGTATGTCTGTGTGTGTCTTTGTGTATGTATGTATGTATGTACATGTATGTGTGTGTATGTTTGTATATATGTATGCGTGTATGTTTTCATCTATGTATGTTTGTATGTAAGTAGCCAATGTACAGTATGTATGTGCATTATGTATGTATATAAGAATGTACTTATGTATGCATCTGAATGCGATGTATGTGTTTGTATGTAGGTATGTATGTGTATGTTTGTATGTATGGAGGTACATGTATGTGTGGGTATGTATGTATGTATGTATGTATGTGTATGTTTGTATGTATGTATGTGTATGTTTGTATGTATGTATGTACATGTGTATGTTTGTATTTATGTATGTATGTGTGTATGTTTTCATCTATGTATGTTTGTATGCATGTAGCCTATGTACAGTATGTATGCACATTATGTATGTATATAAGAATGTACTTATGTATGCATCTGAATGCGTATATGTATATCGCCACGTGAGAACTTATCGAGAGTGTGCACTGCTTCCGTCTAGTTCTGCGAAACCCGGTCATTGAAGTAGTAATTATTTCCTGGTTCCTCGATCATCTGCAGACACAAATGAATTTGGGCTTCTGCAATTAATTCCGACGATATTATATCGTTATTAATGCGATACTTTTTACTCACTGTTTTTGGGTTCAAATGTGCTATGATCGCATACTGCAGTTTATTCGTTTTACCTTAGTTGATATCCTTTCGAAGCAGTTTTGCCATGGAGCTAATTCAAGCACTTTTTGGGAAACTGGTTTTTTGTTTATTATATTAGAACACATGCATCAATTTGCTGATTCATAATGAGAATTTTCGTACGTTAATAATCGTTGAAATATTTGTGTACAGAAATTTTCTTGCAAATGGCTTGATGAGCTATCCGTTATTAATAAGCTATGCTTTAAATGAGAATTTTTATAGCACCTTTCTTAAATATGTCGAAGGTTCCGGCGCAGTGGCAATACAACCTTGAAACTTTGTATGTGTGTTGTTACATATGGTGTATAGGATAGAACCAAGTAGGTTGAGTTGTTGTACATATTCTTTATGTTTTGGCAGGAAATTGACCATATATAAAAATGTTTTGTTTAAGTTTGGCTCAGACTGGATTTGATTGTTAATCCTGAGTAAACATTTTTTGCGCTAGACTCTCAACTAATTGTATTTAGTCTCCGTGCATGGTTCTGTTTGGATCTTGGCGTTTTGGTTCTTATTGGGCCGTTTTGGTTCTTCTGAGCCAGTTTGGTTCTTGTTGGGCCGTTTTGGTTCTTCTGAGCCAGTTTGGTTCTTATTGGGCCGTTTTGGTTCTTCTGAGCCAGTTTGGTTCTTGTTGGGCCGTTTGGTTCTTCTGAGCCAGTTTGGTTCTTATTGGGCCGTTTTGGTTCTTCTGAGCCAGTTTGGTTCTTGTTGGGCCGTTTTGGTTCTTCTGAGCTAGTTTGGTTCTTATTGGGCCGTTTTGGTTCTTCTGAGCCAGTTTGGTTCTTATTGGGCCGTTTTGGTTCTTCTGAGCCAGTTTGGTTCTTGTTGGGCCGTTTTCTATCACCGGCTGTTGGGGGACGTTGTTTCTCTTTATGGGTTTTCGTTGGTTTTGTCACCGCCTGAGACCAGTGTCTTGTTTGTCTTTGTGAGTCATGTTGTAATTGTAATTGTACTCACGATAATTTACACAGTAGCGAGCTACTTCAAGGGTGCTTTACAATGTCCAATGTTGGCATGCACAAGAGTCAAGAAGTAAATGATAAATGAACAGTGTTAATGTAGTGATTGCAAATGGTTTAGGAATTGACTATATTTCAACCCAAAGTTGATACTGTTTTACATATCCCTAGACAGCGTGCAACAATGAATTTATGTATTCTGATTGTCTGGACATTTATATAGCACCTCTAAAATACTTTTCAAAGGAAATCTTGTATTCGTAAACTTAGCCATGGAATTACCTTATATGTACATGTATGTAAGTAAGTATTTGCAAGTGAGCACCAAGAGGAGTGGCGTCGTTGGACGTTGGAACCTGCTTGAGGGCAGAGAACCAGAAGAAGAGAGAAGAAGACTTGCAAATGATATGCATATTCTTTGGAGTTTGTTTATATGTGTCTTTTGCTGCCTTTTCTTGTAGCTACGTCTTTCGACTGAGCTGCACTCGTCTGGGTCAGTGGGCGATTGGTTATGTCACCCAAGACGGCCAGATTCTTCAGACTATTCCGCAGAACAAATCGCTTGGACAGGCTCTCATCGATGGACAGAAGGAAGGATTGTAAATATCTATTTATTGATGTGTTTACTGCACTTCTTATGCGCACGAGGGAAGTAAATCGCAATCTGAGGCACAGGACATTTCCTGGGTCATTACATGGAGATGAAAATTGCATGATCATTGACCAAACATGTCACCAACAGACCACCATGAGGCACACTTTTCTTTATTGGATAGATAATTAATAATAATGTTACTGTTAATTAGATATTTCTATTCTTGTGGTAATGAATTAATAATGATAAAATAAAATCAACCTCCAGTGGTAGCAAATTAATGATAAAATTAAATTTAATTAATTAAATTGTTGCAGCTACTTGTATCCTGATGGTCGTCAGGTCAACCCGGACATAAGCTTTCTGGCGGAGGACAGTCGCGAGGATCACATCCGCGTGACGGAGGAACAGTACGAGCTCTACTGTGAGATGGGTTCGACGTTCCAGCTGTGCAAAATCTGTGCAGAGAACGACAAGGACATCAAGATCGAGCCGTGCGGCCATCTCCTCTGCACCCCCTGTCTAGTCCACTGGCAGGTGGGTTTATGGTGGCGTGCTTGGTCTGTAATCTAGTGATTGCGGGTTTGAGCATGCTGAATGGACTCCGTGTACCGATGGTGGACAGGTTCATGCACCCTTTGTCTCTGTTGCCAAGGAGGCTTGTCTCTGTTGCCAAGCAGGCTTGTCTCTGTCGCCACACGCGCTTGTCTCAGTTGCCACACACGCTTGTCTGTGTTGCCAAGAACGTTTGTCTGTATCTCCAAGCACGCTTGTTTGTGTGACCAAGCTTGTCTGTGTCGCCAAGCAGTTGCATTTGATAGCAGCATCAGATGGGAAGTAATTAGTGAGTCCTGCACTATATTGGCCTCGTGTCCAGGACCTTACCATGTAATATCAGTCTTTGTGTTCCAGTTAAGCATGTGTTGGGAGAAGCCACCGATGTAATGTTGGGAGAACCTGTTGACCTTTCTCTGCCTCTGTTTTACCAGCAGCTGAAGACTACTATTCAGCCGTGGTCTTCTTTTTCAATGTAATGTAAATACAACATTTTATATAGCTCATTTTCAGTAGTGAGCTACATCTAGGTTGCTTTACAATGCCGGTTTTAAGTGCAATTATTAAGTTACATAACAGATAGAATTTCAGTTGTTTTCTGAACGCATGAATACTTTTGGCCTTCTAAATCGATGCCGGATGGCTGTTCCGCACACGTGGGCAGCGACCTGCTTATTGTCAGCTCAAGAGCAAACAACATAAGTTTTTACTTGAAAAGGTGCTACATAAACTTGCAGTTACGATTGCAAATTACAAATCACAAATGTCTACTTTTGCAGGATTCAAACGGCGTCGGTTGTCCGTTCTGTCGATCGGAGATCAAAGGCACGGAACCAGTTGTCGTGGATCCGTTTGAGCCAATGATGAGACCAAAATCCAACTTTTCCAATGCACCCCAGTCCACTGCTGCCCAACCGATGGTTTCCCCAGACGACGACGACGACAGCACGTTCGAGGTAAACTAACCGATTCAGTTTTATGGACTTATCTTCTGGATGTTGACCTGAATGCTGCTTAAACCCGACGTTCCATCGGTTGATGCCTTGTGCATTGGACACCAGCACTCTAGAAGTTTCTAATAAAGAATAATAATAATTATGCTGCTATTGAAGCAATTTTTTCCTTTCGTGTCAAAGGTGATGACCTCAGAGGTTATGTGCAGTTTGATAATTCCGTCAGTGTCAATTTTTCCTGACCTACATACAAGCCGAGCGCTCTAACCAATCGGCGACCGTGACCTACATACAAGCCTAGCGCTCTAACCAATCGGCGACCGTGACCTACATACAAGCCTAGCGCTCTAACCAATCGGCGACCGTGACCTACATACAAGCCGAGCGCTCTAACCAATCGGCTACCGTGACCTACATACAAGCTGAGCGCTCTAACCAATCGGCTACCGTGACCTACATACAAGCCTAGCGCTCTAACCAATCGGCTACCATGACCTACATACAAGCCTAGCGCTCTAACCAATCGGCTACCGTGACCTACATACAAGCCTAGCGCTCTAACCAATCGGCTACCGTGACCTACATACAAGCCTAGCGCTCTAACCAATCGGCTACCGTGACCTACATACAAGCCTAGCGCTCTAACCAATCGGCGACCGTGACCTACATACAAGCCTAGCGCTCTAACCAATCAGCGACCGTGACCTACATACAAGCCTAGCGCTCTAACCAATTGGCTACCGTGTAATAACACTCTTCAGTTGGTGACTACTTCAAGTTGCAGCAGTTCTACTCAAGTTTCGAGACTTTTTGAGTTTTGGCTGATTGTTGATATATAGGTACTCTGTAATTGGAAGAAGGAGAGCAGTCTCTTCAAGTTGTTTTCAGTTTAGGCAGATAGCATAAACAGATACTCTGTATTAGGAAGTGAAAGAGGAGAAGTCAAAATGAGCAGGGTCGAGGCCATACGATCGCTATACAAAACCGATACGTTTACATTTTGTGCTGAGACGAGAGGCAGCCATGGGTACAAAGTGTAAGCGCTGATCATATGAGAACCAAGTGGCCAGGCGTCTCTTGTCGTCTCGTCTTCCCACCGGAAGTGTATGCTAGTATTGCTACTTGTTTTAGAGCCGACATATGCCTTCTGCCCTGGCAGAGATTTAAACCCCAACCTGTGAGTTGACGTAGCAGTGTGCTAACAACTAGACTGTTTGCACGCAATATTACGTGAACAGACGATGCATGAAAAAATCTGTTTATTTGACCAGTTAAATATTTTACTCATTTGATTTCAATTATGCTGATTGCATCACTTTTTCTTGAACATTAATGACAACGTGTTCTGTCTGACTGATGCTGTCTAAGACTGACAACTCAGAGGTTGGAAGTTCAAATCCTCATCATCGTCATCTGTGACGCATATCACCGACAGATCAAATCCTCAAATCCTTTCAAATCCTCACCACCGCAGGAAGATGTTTAAAAAATTCCTTTTTCGCTTGGAACCCTTAGCAAACTCACCTACGTAATGAGTGCATTTGCCATGAGTCGTCAGTGGGAAGATCAAGCAGTGAGAGAGAGGACTGGTATGCCACCATTGTATGCCGAGGCTAATTAGCATGAGGCCAGTAATAATTCATACCCATGGCTGCCGTTCAGGGCTAGCTTTAAAGACTTCTTTTCTTCTTCGTTGTAATGCCATGCTTATCCTCTCCCTTTCTTCGTTCACCCACCATCATTGCTCTCAAGCACCTCTGTTACTCTTCAGGCACTCCATTCAAAACTGGTCTCGCCTTTTTAAGAAATCCCACCCTGATCCATCCAATCCGCTGCCTTCTCTCAGCTTAAACACAACCCACCAAACATATCCTCTACCCTTCTCTCTCTGGTCTTCTGGCAAATGGACTTGGTTCTGGACATGGCACCTTTGGACAATTCCACTGACTTGACGCAGCGCTCGTGAACAAACTGGTGCCCTGCTTAGCTTTCAAATAGCGCTTTAGAAATTTTGAGTTTACAGTTATGATTATGATACTTAATACAGCATACAAAAGTAGCAGGTTTCTTGTGGGCTAGTTTTGTCAAATTCGAGATTGGCCTGTTCCGAGTTGCCTTCTGTACGTACCCTGATAATGTCACTTGACCAGGATGCTACATGTGCAGCGAGACAGCTCAGTCTCATTATATGTCAACTCACTGTTATCTGGGTCACTGGCTAAGCACTTCCAATACCCTGATAAATCGGTCGTTAATCATAGAATATATCAGTAATCTGACTGCTGTCTGCAACGATTTTTTGCTTGAAGCTCAGCATCTGCACGCGTGTGTGGATCAAGATGAGTATGTTGTTTAGGATAACAACACTTAACACCCTTTTGTTTCTGGTGCACTGTCCGTCTCTCCCTCACCAGTAAACACACAAAAATGCATGCATTTATGTTTTGGGACACTTGATATAGCACCTTATCAGTATCTCGCAAAAGTTCTGCAAACATGGTTGTCTAACTTTCCATATTTAGAACAAATGTGTTTTTAGGGTGGGCAGAAACTGTGTGTTGAGCAGTCACATGCACCAATATTATTGTAATTGATAACTTCAATAGCGCCGGCATCTAATGCACAAGGCATCAGTCAATGGCATGCTAAATCAGGCTGTAATCAGTCTTCAGTTGTGGTCAAAAGTGCATGCCTAGTGGGTGTTTTATTATTATTATTATTTTGCATTTATTACGCGTGCAAGATCAGTAAATCTGAATCTGAGGTGCGGAGCAACTGCGAGCAAAGGACTTGCTCAAGGTCCCTGCACAGTAACCTATACTGTCTGCATTACAAGCTGAGTTGATGATGCAGGTAATTTGATTGTTGTACGTGACTTCGATTTTTTCTCGAAATTGACACCTGTGTTTCTGATATCTTCAGCTGTTCTCTTGGAGTACTGCCTCTGTGCTCTTTGATGGTTCGGAGACTGATATATCATTTGACCATTTGGCCAGGGGTTGTCTGGTATGATTTCGCATATGTATGTTCCTAAGTATGTCGATGTTCGAGATCCAAGATGCTTCGTTTGGTTTTTGGTTCCGTTTATTTCTGGCGTTTGTGTCAGCTGTGTATGGTGAACCCAGTATTTGTGGATTGTTCGTTCCCTGCCAGTAGTTTTTGTCTGGTTTTAATCAGATTCAGGAGGGTGCAAAGTGTCAGATGTGAACTTTATTATTATTGCTATTATTATTATTATTATTATTATTATTATTATTTTGCATTTGTTATGTGTGCAAGGTCAGTAAATCTGAATTTGAGATGCAAACAATTGTGAATGAAGGATTTGCTCAAGGTCCACAGTAACTGTCGAAGGGGAGGCTTGAACCCTTACTCTCTGTGTTACAAGCCGAGCGCTCTGTCCAATCGACTACCATTTTTAGAAATAGGTTTTTAGAAATATATGTAAAGTGTAAAGTAACTCCCATGTCTGATAGTGGAACATAGAAGAGGCACTTGTTTCCTACTTTTTATTAATATGGACATTTATTCACGTTTATTTATGGACCAGCGCAGAATCGCAGTCTTAGAAAAGTTACCTGTTGAAAAGTGACTATATTTTTTGGCATGGTTTTCTGAACACCATTCGTTGGAATCATATGCTGTAGAGTGAGTTACCATCGAATAAAATGGCATATTGCTTTTGTTTTTATACCATAGGCATTTTAGTTTCATGGCCCACACACCGTGGGCTTTCGTGGGCTCGAAGGTTTTGCCTTGTATTCGTAGTAGCTACTAGCAGTGCAAAAGTTACGAGGGTGTTAGTTATGATTTGATTTCATGGCCCATACACCGTGGGCTTTCGTGGGCTCGAAGGTTTTGCCTTGTATTCGTAGTAGCTACTAGCAGTGCAAAAGTTACGAGGGTGTTAGTTATGATTTGATTTCATGGCCCATACACCGTGGGCTTTCGTGGGCTCGAAGGTTTTGCCTTGTATTCGTAGTAGCTACTAGCAGTGCAAAAGTTACGAGGGTGTTAGTTATGATTTGATTTCATGGCCCATACACCGTGGGCTTTCGTGGGCTCGAAGGTTTTGCCTTGTATTCGTAGTAGCTACTTGCAGTGCAAAAGTTACGAGGGTGTTAGTTATGATTTGGTGTAAGGTTTGCATAGTCTTACGTTTTTTTTGTCCTTAAGTGTAATTTTTTGTCAACGTGATGGTTGTATGTTTAAAATGAGTATGTCGGCTTATGTCAGTTTTTGTGCTCTCTGCTTATTCCAACTGGTTTCTGTTGTCTTTGTGGGCATGAAAAATCCAAGTGAAGATATGTGATGTCCGCTGCACTAAGTAACAGTATTCGCTATTAACACAGTTTGTCTGAAGATATTTTCAGATGATGTCTGGAAAGATGTAGTAAAGGCTGCAGCTTGCAGAGAGATATAGTAAAAGAGTGATTATTATTATTATTATTATTGTAACTATTATTATTAATGTTATTATTATTATTAGTAGTAGTAGTAGTATTATTATTGGTATTATTATTATTGAATTTACTAAGTGCTGCTACCTAATGACTAAGCATCAACCTATGCTCAAGGTCCCTACACGGTGACCATCTCAGGGGGGGCTCAAACCCATACTCTCCGTGTTAATAGCCAAATTCTCCATACAATCGGCTACCGTACCCTACAAACTGGAACTGCGTATCTTAGACTTTTGTGAACGTTGTTAATGTCTCTCACTGTATGTCGAACATTTCTCAGAAACCTTGTAAGCCCTTTCAGTGCATCAAACATGTTTAGACGTGGTTTTTCTAAACACTTCTGAAGAGCCGTCTTTATTTATGATTGTCGTAAATAAGTAAGTAATGCACTTGTTACCACACCATATGTCCATCGGCTGGGCGAGGAATTGTAACTGTGGACAAACACACAAACAACTAAGCACATAACGCAACAAACAAATAAAGAAAGATTTCCAGCCACATAGACAGACATAGAGAATGACAGTCAACCACAAATAAATGACAGACTGACAGACAGGAAGACAGACATACAGACAGGAATACAGGCAGACATACAGACAGACAGAAAGACAGACGGACATACAGAGAGGCAGGCAGACATACAGACAGACAGAAAGACAGGCAGACAGATAGGAAGACAGACAGACAGACAGCGATACAGACAGTATGGCGCATAGATGTTAAGGATACTCTAGTCCATGTTGTCCCAGATCTGCTGTGTGGTCTTCTCCACTCTTTAGGTACCAATTCCCTGTTTGGACACCTGTGAACATCTCTGCACTTCCAGGTGGTTGGTCTTTTACACAATTGTTACCTGTCTGTTACTATATTCGTTGCTTTTGTCTCTCTTAGGATCTGTCTGGGTGGTTGCCGAAAAAGCCTCAGCATCCGCAGCATCCCCCGGCTCCTTCGAGACCCGAGCAGGGTCCGCCAATAATCCGGGAAGGTGGCAAGGGATCGCCCGCGACTTCACGTTCCAGCCTTGTTCCACCGGTTGCACCGCGAAAGGTCACACCCAGGTCATCTCCCACACCTTCGCCTCAAACGACCCGGTGAGATAAGGATTCGAGTTTTCAGTTGCTTGGCTTGTTCTTGTCTTCAACTGTCCATGAGCTGAGTCATGCAATTATATGCTATGCAGTTGTATGCCATTGTATATGTTAGACTCATATGCTATTCTTTTGTCTGTTATGCATTGTCTTATATGCTGTGCAGTTGTATACCATTGTATATTTTAGATTTATATGCTATTCTTTTGTATGTTATGCATTGTCTTATATGCTGTGCTGTTGTATACCATTGTATATTTTAGATTTATATGCTATTCTTTTGTATGTTATGCATTGTCTGTTATTCTATGACTGTATGAACATTTTTACAAGGTAGTGATGTTATTACAGGTAATCTTAGATCTAAGGCAACAGGGTGATCCAGTGATGACTTCTCTGTCTTTGTGTCTAGGATTTGAATCTTGTTGCAACATGCAAAGTTTCCTGCTCTCGTAACTCTGCTTCCCAAAAACGGATATATCCATCTAAGAAATTCTGTCTGTTATATGCCACTCTATTGTATATGCTTTGTGTTAGCATGCTATGCAGTTTTGTGTGATTGTAACTATAGTCATTTGATTTTGCTTCATTGTATGATTTGTTTTTGTGTAGACGGGTCCTTCCACCACCTCCCCAGGGCAGCAGTGGGTTGAGCATCCAGTCTCTACCCGTGACCCGTCAGATCACGCCAGGTTAGAGGATTCATCATTCAGGAAGTGCTGTTCGATTTCGGTCTTGTTATCTCTAGGTCCTGTTATCTCTAGCCAGGCAACTTGGTGACACGTTGTTGTAGCCGACCTTTGTACTTGAGTCAGTCTGAGACAATACTTGGCTAGATTCAGTTGCGTTTTTAAATGAGGCTAGCTGTGACAAGTTCAGACTCGGCCAGACCCCCTTTCTTCAATATAATTGCAGTTATGGAACCTAATTTTAATTCTAGTTTTGGAAGCCTGGATCACAGGATCAGGGAAGCTCCTTGACAGTCACAAATTCTGGTTCCTACAGAGTTTTTTATTTAATTATACAAGAGAATCTAATTATAATCATATTTTATGGAGGCATATCACTGTGACCGTGTATGCGTTTTGGAGCTATTCTGTGATTCCACAGTGGATTTCGTATGTTTCGGATGACGGTGTTTGTTTGCAGATTATTGACAATGTGATTGTCAGCATGGATTGTTACCCCTACAAGGTTGGACAGGTTTCCACCTGGCTAATGTCACCCTCAGATATAAATATACCGTCTGAAACCAAGAAACTTGGATAAGGTGAAGGAAGGGCAAGGAATCTTTGGAGTTGTGTTGACTGTCATTCGTGGAGATGGTCAATGACCAGTTGGCCGGCTGGTGATGACTGGCTATCTGCACTAAAGTTAGTCAGAAAAATCAGTAATTTGTCTGAACTGTGTTTGCCTGGTGCTATTTGCAGAAGACGTGCTTCAGAACAACAACTGGCGTCCATATCCATCCGTGCCAGATGACGACGAAGAATACATGCGCTGTCCCTCTGCCCCAGAAGTCGTTCGCTTCAAAGGACCAGACGATGCCGCATACGAAAACACTAACTCAGGTCTGTTGAGATTTAGTCAGTATTCCAGAGGTAATTGTAATTGTAATTTGAGATTTTTAAAGCACCTCTTAGAGGATAAACTCAACAGAGGTGCTTCCAACCCAAAAAAGTAAAATCACTGTTAAACAGTACAGTCTCCAGTCTCCAGGCACCTTGTGTGCAATAAGCGAACTTTTATTTTACCATGTTAATAAGCGGGACTTTTGTCACTTCTCGTGTACGGGAGTGTCTCTGTGGAACAGTCTTCCTCCAGAAATTTGAACTTTTGCTCCCTTGACAGCTCAAGAAACGTTCTTGGTCCATCTTAAAAAGTACTTTTTTGAGAACTTTTAGATAGTTATGCCATAGCACCTTTTTGAGGTTCTTAAAACACATTACACAAGTTCTTGGATATATACATACATACATACATACATGCATACATACATACATGCATACATACATACATACATACATGCCTACATACACACATACATACATACATACACACACACATAAGCATACATTCATACATACATGCATACACACCTAGCTACCTACATACATACATACTGTACATACATGCATGCATACATACATACATGCATGCATGCATACATACATACGTACATACATACTTCTGGGTTTGATCAGTAAGAGATGTTGATGATATTTTGATGTTTTTGTAAGCTGCCAGATATGTGACTGGGGTTGTTTCCATATCACTAGCAAGTGATCTGAAATTAAGCGGCATCAAAGTGAGTTAGTGCTTGGATGAATTGCTGCTCATCCTCTAGTGTTTGGTAAACGAGTCCCAAAGCAACTTGGAAAGTTGAAAAGGCCTTTCGTGGTTGTCCTGCACCTCAGCTAAATTGTAATTGTAATCTGACATTTATAAAGCGCCACTTCAAGAATAGACTCATCAGAAGCGCTCCCGACCCGAACCAGTGAGACCACTGGCAAATAATACAGACTTCAGGCGCTTGCGAAACTGCGGAAGAGACAAACTGAGGAATACTAGCCGGAGCTCTCGGGAAAGGCGATTCCAGCTATTGGGTCCAACATAGGCAAAGCTTCTAGACTGCGCTGTAGCAGTGCGCATACGAGGGACAGTCAGAAGTCCAAGGGAGGCTGACCGGAGAGTGCTACGGCCTGAAACCAATGAGACCGAAATGCAGAAGTCCCTAAGATATGATGGAGCAGAGCCAACGAGACAATTACGCATAAGCGTTAGGATCTTGAACTGGATACGCTGCTGAATGGGAAGCCAGTGTAGAGTGTCCCGTATAAAGGAAGTTATATGGCCATACCTGGTTTAGAAGATCGGTTGAAAATTGTAGTGTGGTGTTAGGTACATGCGTTAGTTCTTGATCTGGAACTGAACCCTTTCTGCATGTCGATTCTGTTTTCACTGAGTGCCTGAGAATAAGCTGGTTCCCGTGACTTAGCTTTCGTTGGGTGCTGTAGAAATCTCAGGCTTACGATTATGATTACGAAGTTAAGGTATCGTAATAGTCCATGTATTTTAGATGTATTTTAGCTATTCTAATAACTTATAGCGCTGTTATCATAATGTGCAGGACAAAATTTCTGAGATGGATCTATTTGTTTGGAGAAGCTAAGTTATGACAGTAGACAACTCTGCATGTTGAAACAAGATTCAGACCCCAAACACAAAGACCAACAAGTTGCCACTGGGTCACCGTGCTGCCTTCGATCTAAGATTACACGTAGTAACATCGCTGTCTTGTGCAAACGTTCAGCTAATATCTATTATTATTTTAAATTATTATCTTAAATTATTTCTTCAACTTTTAGGCAACAACAACTGGAATTCGCAGAACTACGATGTTCCGCTCGCAGTTCAGTTAAGCAGCACCGCTCAGCCAAAATCAAATCCCCCGTAAGTGGATCTCACATGATTGTTCGTGTTACCCGTTGTTGTTATTGTTGTTACCCATTGTTGTTGTTATTGTTGTTACCCCTTGTTGTTGTTATTGTTGTTACCCGTTGTTGTTGTTATTGTTACCCGTTGTTGTTGTTATTGTTGTTACCCGTTGTTGTTGTTATTGTTGTTACCCGTTGTTGTTATTGTTGTTGCCCGTTGTTGTTACCCATTGTTGTTATTGTTGTTACCCGTTGTTGTTGTTATTGTTGTTACTTGTTGGTGTTGTAACAAAATAATGCATTGAACACAAGTTGTAACAAGCAACACATTATATCCGCGCGTGACTTACATTACAACTCATTTAAGGCACAGAAACCCTTCTTCAGTGGGCAACGGACCCCCAGAGCTTCATCTCAATTTGTTTCAAGTCGGGAACCCTTCCTCTGAAAACAGTTACTATTATTACTGTTACTTGTTGGCATCACTTGTAATTGTAATTGTAATTTGAGATTTATAAAGCGCCTTCTAGAGGATAAACTCAACAGAGGTGCTTCTGACCTGAAAAAGTAAAATCACTGTTAAACAATACAGTCTTCAGGCGCCTGTGGAACACTGAGAGGGGAGAGAAAGGAGCTCAAGTCGAAATTGGTGTTCCTATGTGAAAGCGACATTCTGCATCGATTGTAAGTAGGAAGCCGATCCTAAAGAATCCCTTGATGGCGAAATGATGTAACAAGTTGAAGAAAAATGAGAAGAGCCTTTCCTTGACCCACCCCGAGAGTCTGCCATAAGTATGAAGTGTTAGCAGCCTCTTATTTCTTAGCCTCAGCTTATGAGCGCGGGTGGCCAGCCCTTTCCCTCACCACTTGATCTCCTCACTGACAGCATATGGTCAATGTACTTGCTGTAACTGGGTTTGCTTGGGGCACAAGTGCAGCCCAGTTCTTGAAACAACTTCTGCTATTGCTGAGGTTTGAACCCCGACCTTTTGATTGACAGTCTAGAATTTTAACCATTAACCACTAGACCATCGCAGTTGAGGACCTCTCAAAAGCTGTGAAGTACATTAAAAACGCAGTCCATCAAACGACGGATTGTATTGAAATAGGATGATGAACTGATACTGCGTCTTGATTTAACCAAGGAAATGTTGCCTGTCAGACAATTAACGAGAAATACGTTAATTGTAATAAAGCAGCAAATTATACCGAGATTGGATGACTGTTGTTCCAACTCAGAAACCCACAAACAAATGACAAGAAATACATTAAAATCCCAGAAACAGTTGTATCAAAGAGGATGAGCAACTTGTCTTAGATGGGGATTCCTTCCAGTCAGATAAAATAAAAATGCAGTAAACACAAGTTTTAATGAACAACACATTATATACAGGCATGACGCAAAAGTAAAAGTAAAGTATCCCACAAACCAAAGTTAGACATAGGGGAGGCGCTCATTTCCTTTTCTTTAGCCTTGAGCCGGCAATGAACGAATCCCAAGGTCCTGGACACAGGGCCAGTGCATCGTAAGACTTACCATTTACTTCCCAGCTTACTCTGGTACCAAAATGTACTGCGTGGTGACATGGACCTGAACATATTTATCATGATAGAGTCATTACGCAGAGTCCAACCCGCAACTGTATGATGATTGACCAAACGTTTTACCTGTAGACCACTCACTTGATGACTGACTTGCATTGCAACTTGTTTCAGGCGCGGAAACCCCGCCCCAATGGGCAACGGACCACCAGAGCTTCCGTCTCGACGTCACCAAGACAACGACGCCGGTTCGGACGCCCGATGCGACACCGTCCCGGAGCAGTACATCAACCAGCTGTGCTCCGAAGGCTTCGACCGCTACAGCGCCATGCGTGCCTTACAGTTGACGAAGAACGACGTCAGCGTCGCGCGAAACATTCTCAAAGAGTTCGGACCGCGATAGAGCCGCGTCGTCGCGCTCCAGCAGTCGTGTCGCAGCGGTCATGCTCCGTCGGTTGCGCTCGTGGGTGATCAGCTGCTGCACGTGGGACGACGTTTAAATTTTCTGCTTCTTGCTCATCACCGACTTCAGAAGACACAATGCTGACAGAAATGACTTTGTGATTGTGATAATCTTGACGAAACTTTTTGAGGCTGCGTCGAAGATTCTTGCACCTGTTATAAATAAATGTAATCACAGTCGCATAGATACATGTTTTTTAAATTACACAGGGCCCTTCTTGTAATCTTTAACGTCACGATGCAAATTCTCGTTTAATTTGGATGTGCTTTCCAAGTTTATTTCAGTTCGTTATTGCACAATAAATCGTATTGTTTATATTTTGAGAATTATGGTTTGTGAATGTAACAGATCATAAGGAGGGTCCAGTGAATATATATATATATATTTATATATGTATGCACTTTTCTTTCTATACATGTGACAATTATATACATATATATGTGTGTATATATATGTATATATATATATAATTTCATAATGGAGCTTGAACAGTATAGGTTTGTTAATACGCATATAAGCGCAATTGTTCGTTTACTGTATGTAATGCTTTTTGTCTATGTTTCTGGTGGAACGATTTCTACGTGAACGTTGTTTCATGCACCAAGATATCCTAAGCAAAGCTTTCTCCGCAATGCAAGCGATCGTGCTCAGAATAATTTTCCGTAACTGAACCACCATCGTCTGTTCACATTCTAGGGTATTGGGGCAATATATAAATTTGCCGTTATGTTACCGTATTGATGGACACATCTTTGTGGCCATTCGTGATCATCTGTGATGTGGACGTAACGTAATGGTTTACAGACGACCCTTGCTACCTACGAGTGCTGCCGATGAAAAATGACTGTTACGTTTTAGGATTTGAGAAAAGTTCTGTCTTGTTCAGTTTTTTGTAGCTTCAGAACTGTTTACTTTAGAAACTTTGATCTGGCTTGCTCCTGATCGAATTGAAATAACTTTACTGATTGCCCAGGCACCCTTTTAAAACTGATTTCGGGATTTGTATTGTAAAGTAACGAGGACGTAAATTGGTAATAATTACGTATGTATATAGACGATCATAAATATTTCCAAGGTACCTCTCTGGTAGATTGATGCTATACCATTTCCGGGGCCAGTTTTCAAACTCTTTTGTCTGATTTCTGATTACTTGAGCAGAAATCTTTCTGCTGCACTTCTCACTTGAACTGTTCGTCGTGAGCTTTCTCAAGGAAACTCGCCAAATCGGCCGACTGTTGACTCGTTCAGTTGGGTTTTTTGAACTTTGTAAATGTTACAGTTTATAGTTAATGGGGGCTCTTTTGCAAACCATCTAACCGGATAGGGCTTGGCTTTTTTATGATTACTACCGATTGTGATCAATATTATTATTGACTGTATTATTGAGAAATTGACTATAACGTGTTTCAGGGTTTGTAGGTAAGCGTTCTTGTATGGTTTTCGTGATTTGCAGTTATTATTTTGTTACTAAGAATGTTAGAAGTTATTGATTTTATTAGAGCCTCCTTTTCCATTGCACATTTTCTAGAGCCATCTTTTATTTGTGTAAAATGTTATTCTCAGAAATAATCATAGACAGGGCCTTATTATTATTATATTAATAATAATAATGATATTATTATTATTATTTATGCTAAAGCTTTACTTTTGTTTACATAACTAGTAAGCGAATGCTTCATATTGCTTTTATTAAACAATCTTTATTTCTTTGTGAGCCAAATTTTTTATTTCACAATATTTTGTCACTAGTACTCAGTTTATATGAACAACTGCTTGGCATATTCCTCGCTATGACTGATTGTATACACATACATATGTTTCTAGATGTTTTCAAAGCACTTTTAAGAACTTAATGTATATAAATATTTTTATATATTTATATATACATAACACTGGCAAGTTTATGGTGGCTAAAATACGAGTAATCAGATTTGATTCTTAGTTTTGACAGTTGGAAGAAGAAGTTCTTGTGTTGTTTGCTTACACTGTGTTGCTTGGACTCGTCGTATGCAGGCGCTGATGTGTAAAGTAAACTGAAACTTAGAAGTGTAGCAATAACAGCATGTTTCGAGTCTCGCAGAGAGATTGTCGAGTTGCTGGGCTATTTTTATTTCTGTGATCCAGCAAAAGAGATGCCAGCACTATCGGTTATTCGCAGTGCCAAAGGTCTTTATAAGCCATATAGGTAATTAGTTGTCAAGTTTTTTGATTGACTTTTAAACAGTAGACTTTCATGGCTTGATTTCTTGAATTTGCCTTGACTTAAGTTCTTCGGATTATAATTTTGGATTTCGGATTATGATTTTGGATTGTGTGGTTTTGACTTGAAGCTCCATCGACTGATGCCTTGGGTATTATGATAACGGTGCCAATAAGGTCTTTAGAATAGATTAGGTTAAATGTAAATGTAAACATGTTTCTCTAGCGACTGTATGGCCTTGACCCTGCTCATTTTGCAATGAATTGATCGGGTGAGATCCTTCACCACCGCTGCCCGTTTGAATGGGTGCCCTGCCATTTGAGATCCCCGTGTATGGACCGTGCTAGCCCAAGATTAGATTAGATTCGACTTCTACTGGCGTAGTCCTGGGAGCATAGTCTTGTCCATGACGCCGGACCATTCTGTCCTGGACTCTTCCCAAGATGTCTGAAGCCCAAGAATCGGTGACGAAAGATTGTTGACTCGAACCTACACCACTTGGTTTCGGTTGCACGCAGTTTTGTTCTTTAAGTTTGGTTACGTTCGTGCACTTCCGCTTGCCAGCTGTTTTACATATTGTAACTGTAATGACGACAATTTATATAGCATCGTAAGTGGCGAGCTACTTATAGGGTGCTTTGCAATGTCAGTTGTTAGGGCGAGTACTAAGATTTACGTAATAGATAGAATTTCTAGTGGATTTTGAAGGTCTGAACACTTTTGGACGGCTGAGTTGCTGCCAGAAGGCTGTTCCACGCACTGATCACCCATTTTAGACTTAGTTGCTGGCACCAAAAGCATCAAAATATCGGCAGATTTGAATTGATCACAGCTGCAGTCGATCAGGATCGTTAGCGGATCGATGGGGTCTGTGATGCGCAGTTGTGGAGGCAATTGTGTACAAGAAAACCCTTTTCTATAATGAGCCGCTGAAGCTAGTCTTGTAGGACGGGTGTGATGCGGTCGAACTTTCACTTCGAAAGGCCAAACGAGCTGTGGCTTTGACGAACGTCTGAAGACGAGTGATACTGCTCTGTGGCCAACCTGCAAAGCTGGCATCGCAGGAATCGATTTTGTATTTCATCTAAGAACAAGCATCTGCTCAACTTTTAGGTTTTACTCTCTCTGCTCTTTCCTAAAGACTTTTCTAAGGCAAATGTGGCAACATTTTTGTAATATTTTTTGTAAAGTAATGTTGATTACTTTTGCTAATTGCGATTCTCTCGATTTTCAGTCTGTACGATATCCGTGTACCACTTTCTGTTGTGCTGGCTTTCCTTTTGAATATTATTATTCTTGCTATTTTATGCTTGTTATTTATGCATTACAATAACCCTTTTTTGTAACTGTTCAATTTCAGCCGAAGCCAATTTGTTTTCCTTACTGTTTTGCAGAATTTCCAATTATCTTGATTTGTTTTGAGGTGTAAAGTTTTGTTTTGAAGGTGTAAAGTTTGCTTTCATTAATTCTATGATTTTGCTATATATAGGAGATGATACAAAGTGCTACCAATGTTTTGTTTAATAAGACGACCAGCGGTCCTTGTTTATTTACTTGAATGTTATTTTATGTTGGTAGAATCAATTTGCTGCAGGAACGGAAATGTTCATGACTTGCTGTTGCCGGGAGACTTTAAACTTGATTCGAGGTTTATTGTCTCATATTTAGCAATAATTGTGTATATTAGAAGAAATCAAACATTGTTATAAATTGTTAAGGAACGTTAGAGACAAAGAGGTGCTGTGAGACTATTTTGCTAACGATACTGGTCTGTATGCACTTCTCGTTAACACTTCAGTGCTTCCTTTTCATCACAAACATAACACTGGTTATCATTGTTTAACTGTAATTGTCAGGCGTCTGCCCCAAACGTGCCTCAAATTTGTATTCCTATTTTTGAAAGGGTTGTGACTTTAGTGCTACATGGGTTTCGCCAATAAGGCATTGGGTGCGTAGGGGTAACAGTTTGGGGTTAGATGTTCCTGTGATATTTTTCAGTTGGTCAGATATTAAGTGAATCATTTATGAAATGACTGTAACTTGTATCAAGTGAATGAAGTATATTTGCATTCTTATGGAAAGAGACGAGGAACTTGGTCTTATAATGCAAAAACGAATGAATGAATATTCATCATAATCATTAATGCTCATCTTGATCGTGAATGAATATTCATCATGAGCATGAATGAATATTCATCATAATCATTAATGCTCATCTTAATCGTGAATGAATATTCATCATGAGCATGAATGAATATTCATCATAATCATTAATGCTCATCTTAATCGTGAATGAATATTCATCATGAGCATAAATGAATGATCAACATAATCATTAATGCTCATCGTAATTGTGAATGAATATTCATCATGAGCATGAATGAATATTCATCATAATCATTAATGCTCATCTTAATCGTGAATGAATATTCGTCATGAGCATGAATGAATATTATTCATAATCATTCACTGAATTGAATACTCATCATAATCATGAATGAATATTCTTCATACTCATCGGTTCTTAGCATCAGCCATTTGGTGGCAATGAGTGTGAATGAGTGAACGTTCGTTCGCCAAGTTCAGCTCGGTTCTTACATTTAAGTGAGCAGCATTATGTACCTTTACTTGCGGGTCACGTGGCTTGTTGGCAAATTTCCAATTCCTGTAGATGGACTGAGAATCGAACCCCAATGGCAAAGGACAAAAGCAAGTGCATTTGCAACTTTCCGTCCTGTGTAAATATTTAAAAGCTAATTGTGATTAACGAGAGGCCGATCTGTAGCGCAGTCCTGACCTCTGACTGCTCGAACTTTGACCTGACCTGATGGGGAATTGTATAAAAAGAACTGAAAATCATAGACATAGGCCTACCATTTCCGCCGCATCCACAAAGTCGTCCATACCTTAGGCTCTGGGAGACTTGATATTGAGCCGGTATAAGCTGGCCTTCCAGACGCAGCGATTGATATATTTTGTAGATTTACATTACTCTAAAGTCCGCTGGATTTCGTGAGTTTTGAACGGTACTTGGTCGCATATCATAAGAGCCCTGTCGCCATTTTGAACCGGTGGACCTATAACGGGTAGACTGGCTGTCGTTTGAACTGTGTTGAGCCCAGGAAGAAGATTCCAGAAGCAAAACTGTGATTTCAATTACATGACATTTGCGATATATTCATCTTCCTTGGTCTGAAATCAAGAGCAATGACGTCATTAACTTGAATGTTTAATAACAAAGTCTAGCATCCAATCACCGGCAGGACGGCATTACTCGTGAATATTCATATCTGAAATCGGGTATGAAATGTTTATATGCGACCGGGAGTGCAGCGGTGAGGCAGTCTTTGGAGTGGCGTCGACCATCAATAACAAAGAGGTTCTACGACGAATCGGCGGGGTAATAACGAAAGCCAGTTTTGCATAGACATGAGGGCTTCTATCCCTTCGGAGGGTTGACAGTGAGCGTAACTGCGTGGGCAGACTTCTCCTGTCATTTCATTCTCAACTTAAAACTTACCTGTTTCAAATTGCTTGTCCACCATAGGCTGCCTCTCTGTCGTGCGGACTGACCTTCTGGGTATCGACCTGATTGTGGCTTGGTTTTGGTGTGCCATCGGTTGATGCCTTGTGCATTAGACACTGGCGCATTAGAAGTTGCTAATTATTGTTATTATTATTCGGCTGTTGTAATTTCTCGTCCCAACCCCTCTGGAATAAACTCCCGCCAGAATTACGACAATTATCTGACCATTCATACGAACTCACCAACACCACCTCTTTCAATTTATGCGCAGATCTTCCACTCAAAACTGAAAACACTCCTCTTCCACAAATCCTATCCTGATTCTTCCTCTTCCCCGTATCTCTCTTTCCGCTGCAGTACCCAACACCATCCACCACAGCCGTCTCACTGCCTGACTTTAGGATTTTGGAACTGAACCCTTCCACCTGTACTGAAAGAGGAGGTTGCTTGTGAGTCCTGCGCATCAAGGGTCGCTGGCGAACACAAGTCTCCTTGCAGGATATAGTGGCGAGCGGTGCTATTGATCAGAGGCTTTATCTTCGGGGGACTTTATGCCTTTAATAGCATGCGGGTTCGTGAATGGATCAGTCCGACCGTACAGAGACGTAACGACGATTACTTCTTTCACACGTATATTACAACTATGTACAACCAATACACAGCAAAATCAGTCTCTCGATTCGCATCGGTAAATTAATCTAGTGTGGCTGTTTAAGAGATGCAACAATGTTTTATTTCTGCTGTCCACCTCTCTCTCTCTCTCTCTCTCTCTCTCTCTCTCTCTCTCTCTCTCTCTCTCTCTCTCTCTCTCTCTCTCTCTCTCTTTTTCTCCCATTCTCTCACTCTCCCTCTCGTTTACTTCTAACTGTCAACTACGGGCGTCCTATCCGCCTCTCGTTAATTACATCCAACTGTTCCCCAGTGTTCCGTAGGAATTAATTACACAAATACATAAGCTAAATTATCCGACATAATCATCATCAGTCACCATGGGTTCAGCGCCCGTAGGTGCTTGATGCGCGCTTCACTATCCTCATCCAATTGTCTCTATCCTGTGCCAGGTGGCTTAGTTGTTGTAAGGAGCTATTACTGCACCAAGAGATGATGTCGTCCACCCACTCTCTGTTAGGGCGTCCTCTTCTGTTCTTCCCTCCCATCCTGCCAAACACTATCGTCTTGAGTATTCTGGAGTTATCCATTCGACATATATGCCCAAATAATTGCAATTTTCTACGGATTAGTTTTTGGAGTAGAGTTGTTCTTGGGCCAATTTGCTTGTATAGCTCTTCATTCGTCATCTTTCTTCGCCAACCGATTCTCAGTACCTTCCGATAGCATGTTCTTTCAAATGCCATTACTCTTCTTTCAATTTCTTTGGTTATTACCCACGTCTCGCATGCATACATGGCCCCACTGAACACGCAAGAATCTAGCACCGCCAGCTTGGTCTTCAGCCTTATCTCTTTGCTTTTCCAGATCTTGTTTAAGGTAGCGAGAGCCGCTTTGGCCTTGGCAAATCTTAGAGTTACTTCTCTCCTGCAACTCAAGTCGTGCGTGAATGTACTTCCCAGATATACGAATTCTTTGACATTTTCGATTCCTTCGCCATCGATTATTATCTGCCGGTCGATTGTGTCGCTGCCAAACACCATCGTTTTTGTCTTTGCCGTGTTTATAACCAAGCCGTATGGCTTACTATCTAATACCAATCTCGTTAATGTTCCTTCCAGCTTCCTGCTACTCCCTTCAATTGTATCTATATCATCGGCAAACCTCAGGTTGTTTATTGCTAGACCCTGCACTAAGATTCCTCCGCCATCCTCTTTGACGCCATCCGTGGCTCTTTCTAAAACTGTAATAAACACTTCAGGTGATATCGGATCCCCTTGTCTTGTTCCTTTATCAGTCTTGAACCAATCTCCTCGCATATTCTGCAGTCGAACTGCTGCTACCCCGCACTCGTTTATGTTTTCCAGAACTTTTATCAGCTTTTCACACACCCCATACGACCTCAAAACTGCCCAAGTTACTTTTTGATCGATGCTGTCGAATGCTTTCTGAAAGTCCACAAAGCAGTTGTAGATTTTTTCCCCTTTTCTCCTTGTTTTTTCCGCTATCAGTCTCAAGGACAGGATCTGCTGAACTGTGCTCCTGCCCTTTCGAAATCCTGCCTGTTCGTCTGCCAGATGTTCTTCCATCTGAGCCTGCAATCTTTGGTTAGAATCATCATTAGAATTTTTCCCACATGGCTAATCAGAGCTATGGTCCGATAATTCTTACAGTCCTGAGTACTTCCCTTCTTGTGTATAGTTATCAAAAGTGACTTCTTCCATATTTCCGGCTCTGTACCCGTTTGCCATGCCTTATTGCACATGTGATGTAGTAGCTTCAGTAGCTTTGCTCCCCATATTTGAGCATCTCGCCAGTGACCCCGTCTATCCCCGGGCTTTTGTTCTTCTTCAGGCGTTTTACCGCCCAATCCACTTCCTCCAGGAGAATGCCATCATCTGGCTCGTCTGTTTGCTGTGGTGGAGTAATCTCATTCAGTGACTCAATTAGCTTTTTTGAAGCCGTGACATCCCGTTGCTCCTGATATAGACTGCTACAGTATCTTGTCCATCTCTCGAGTATCTCTTTCTTCTCGGTAAGCACCTTATGGTTTTCATCTTTGACTGTAATTTGTCTGGGGTGCCACGTTCTGTTGATGTTTCGTAGTAGCTTGAATACTTCTCGAGTCTTGTGTTCTCCATAATATTTCTCGACTTCCTTGCAAGTATCTTCCAGCCATCTGCTTTTGTCTGCTCTTGATGCTTTCCTCACTTCATTACATTTCGTCCTGTATTGCTCTCCTGATTGTGTAGATTCGTATCTGTTTAGCTTCAGCAGTCGTTTCTCCTTCACCAACTTCATGGTTTCCGCCGATATCCACTTTTTTTTGATGACTTCCTCTTCTGGAATTGTTTGTTTAGCTGCTTCGCACAACAGTTCTGCCAACTGTTCTGCTTCCATATCCTCAGAAACGTCAAGTAACCCTTCTACATATGCGGTATATCCAGATTTCACTTCATCCCTCTCCAGCTGAGTAAGGTCTCTTGTCCTCTCGTAAGGTGCCCTTCTGTTTCTTTTCAGTTTTAGCTTAATGTTTGCCATGACCAGGCTATGATCGGAATCTATATCAGCTCCTTGGAAGGTGCGACATAGTTGGACCGATGTCGCCCACCTTTTGTCTATCAGTATCAGGTCAATCATATTCTTCGTTTTTCCGTCTGCTGATGCCCAAGTCCATTTCCTACAGCTTTTCTGTTGGAATCTGGAGTTGCAGATAGACAAGTTGTGTTGCTGTGCAAACTCCAAGAGATGTTCGCCTCTTTCATTTCTTTCTCCATATCCGAATTTGCCCATGATTGTCTCCCATCCCTTCTCATCTGACCCGATTTTCGCGTTCCAATCTCCCATTAGTATTGTTATGTCTTTTCGTGGTACTTCGTCCAGTGTTTTGTCTAGTTCTTCATAGAACTGTTCTAGTTCTTCCTCAGAGCTGTCCATTGTGGGTGCATACGCTTGTATCACTGTGATGTTGAACGGTCTTGCTGAAAATCTGGCAGCTATCATTCTCGGGTTAATTGGGTTGTATCCAAGCAGTGATCTTTTGGCTTTGCGGCTTATCAGGAACCCAACTCCCGCTTCATGTCTGGTTTCATGTCCTGACCAGATGACTTCACCTCCTCCAATTTCACCCGATTTGGTCCATCTCATCTCGCTAAGCCCCAAGATGTCCCAGTGATAGTAGCTCATCTCCTCCCTCAGCAGTTCTAGCTTCCCAGCTGCGTTGAGTGTTCGCACGTTCCACGTTCCTACCGTCAGGATTTCTCCAGTAAGCTTCATCTTTCTGTCTTCACTGATTCCGGTAGCCGATTTTTCGATCCAACCCCGGTTTCTCGGTTGGGGACGCGGACCTTGATCACCCGGGCGACGTCCGAGCCGGTATCCCTGTTGATGTGTTGCGCTCATCAAGTTTCATTCGTGTTTCTTTTTTACTGCCAGAGTATCGACACACATCTGGCAAACCCTCCTCCTTTCACCGGGCTTGGTACCGGCACCTCCATATGCTAGATTGCATATCTCGGTGGCGGAGTTATCCGACATAATAGTATTGTTATGTCTTTTCGTGGTATTATCCGACATAATACAGTCCACAATATGCACAAAGTTAAACCCTCATTGTTTTTATAACTTTTCACTACGTTGCCTATCGATTTTGGTTTGATTCAGCGCCTGTGAATAAGCTGGTTCCCGCGACTTAGCTTTTTTCGTTGGGCGCTGTAGAAATCTCGAGATTACGATTATGCGGACCAGGAAATTAATATTGTGTCACTGTTGACAGTCAAATATGGGTTGGACTCCTTTAGTTGGGCTGCAGTGGTGTGCTAACGCCGTCAGTGACTTCTAGCTGTCTGGGTCCACGATTCTTCGCTCAGCTGATGGACTGACAGTGTGATAACAAATCCTTACTTACTTACTTACACTATTTCTGCCTCGGCATTTCACTCAAAAATGAAAACATTCCTCTTTCACAGATCCTATTCTGACACCCCTTCTTCCTCTTATCTGTCTCTCTTCTCCAACTCCAAACACCACCCACCCTAGCTGCCACGCTGTCTCTCCGTCTGACTTTTGGATCTGGACCTGGAACCGGACCCTTTTGCCTATCGATTTTGTTTTGACTGAGCGCCTGTGAATAAGCTGGTCCCCGCGGCGCGGCTTT